>JAZBNJ010000007.1:10140000-10740000 GCA_037349165.1 Choristoneura rosaceana
TTCATATCGTCTCACATAATTCATCAACAAATTGTTATTTTTCAAGCACATACAATACATATTCCATGCTTTGAGTTACACAGTGAATGATTCATGGTTTTCCTTTTACCAAACCACCCACCGTGCACCGTCTTCTATTGTTAAAATTTTATTACTTCGTTTCTTTTGACCATGCACCGCCGTTCTCAAAAAAATGCTGGTTTAAACTTGTACACTATCTGTGTTTGTAAAGGTTCGACCCTCTTCTTTGTTCACCGGCATCCCTTTGTGTGTACCTGACTCGGAAATATGCCATGCACAAGTCTAAACTTGCAGGATTTCATTGCGTATAAAAGGAAGTTAAGACCATTCCGCCTCATTACGTCGCAAAGAATTCATAAGACAAGACCCCCGTCCAAGCGAGCCGTCGCAAAGTGTAAAAAGTTCAGTGTTTGGTTGATATACCTAGCAGTGTTTTCGTTGCTGATATGGATGTAAGTAAGCTCTTTTTTAAACTGTTTTTGGACCTGTTTGTTTTAATTTGTGTTTGACTGATATTTTTTACTATGTATCTCTGTGTTTCCTTAGGTGCCATCTAACTCAACTTTGAAGCATTGTTTAAAATATTGTTTTTTGCATTGTTATAGCTGACTGAAGAAAACACATTTAAGCACTATTATTATCCAGAGAATCACGAAGAACCTAGTGATGACGACGAAGGAACATTAGCTTTCAAAGTAAAGAGAGCAATCGCCAACAACAAAAGGCCTAATAACAGTATTCACGGATTCTTTGAAAAACGCAAGAAAAAGAAGATTCCCAAAAACTCTTCAACTGTTAGCCAAGCCACTGCAGATGGTGTTGCTTTTATCAAAGCAAACAAAGACGAATCAGCTTACGCATCACACCTCATTAAAATCGAGGTGTATGATATAGACAAGATTAAGAACATTCCCCCGGCAGAACAATGGAAACAAGCAGAAGTGCGTGTTAAATATTACGCCCACTCCGAAGAAGATGAACACGTTCAAAAGACCAGAGACGTGATTTACAACATCACTAAGCAGTTAGCATCAAAAAGTGATTGTGTTAATTTCGTTTTAGACAATAACAAATAAATTCTACTTAATTTCTTTTGGTTACCTGCTTAACTTCAGACTATCCTATTCTTGTGAAATACTCATTGTTTCGTTTGTGGAGGCAAAGTACAAACGTAAAACCTTTCAACTCAGTCCACCGATATTTCATTGTATTGTTTCATATCTAAATATTTTTGTTTGCTATACAATAGCAAAATAGTGTGTAATATTTAAGACTGAGCTTGGCTGGTATAAATAGAAGTCGGTCTCACTTAAAATACCACATTTCCAAAACACCATCATGGACACGCAGAGCTGCAGTTTCTTCAATCAGCAACTGGATCAACTAGTTGAAGATCAGGACTTGTACGAGCTTTGCGAGAAAGTCGAGCAAGAATATTTGAAAACGTAAGTTACTATTTTGGTGATAATTGTACTATTTTTATGTTTGTTTGCTGCCCGCATTGACAAGATGAACATCGCGTTGAAACTTGTTTGATGCTAGTCATAATAGGAAGGGGTACCCTTGAGTATAAAAGCGGAGTCCCCTTGTCACTTCAACCATTGTGACCGTGCTCGAGTTTGCGTTTTACGAATTTCATTTAAAATGTATTTCAATTTGAACTTATCTCTAAACGAAGTTGCAAGTTTAGATAAATCTCTAATTTTGAGTAAATTCCATCGTTACATTCGAATGTGGTTTTTAAACAAAGTTTTACCAGTGACATGGATAGAGGATCCCGATATTATTCCATATTTTACACCATGTACTGGACACAACTATAACATGGAAAAATCTGAAATATCTGATGTAATTGATGGCGTATTTCCAATGCAAGCATACTGTTTACTGTGTAAACATTAAAGAGTTAGTATTTCACTTGGATGTGTTTTATAGTTAATTAAATATATATAATTTGTTATGTTAATAATTAATTTATTTTTTACAGATTTTTGCAACCTGAACAAGAAGGAGGCGGTGCAAAAAGAAGATCATCTTAATCGGCCGAAGAGACTCCAGTTAAGACTAAGAAAAAACGTCCTAACCCACCAATCAGTTTCGCATCTACGTCAACCGCATCGTCTTCAAATCAAAACGTGAGTACAGAAATTAATGATTATATTGAATGTTCTATGTGTCATGTGTCAGTTTCGCGAAAATATTATACAAATCATTTAAAAAGTAATACTCACAAAAATAATGTATTAAGTGTCAGCAGAGAATTTAAAAATATTCAGATAATTGAAAGCGCGTTTGGAAATAGGATAGTTACGTACAGAATTGTATCAGATTCAATCACTAACCAACCGTTAGAAACACCGGGATTATTTTTAGAAAACATTAAAGACAAAATATTTACATTATTTGATCAATCCATAGTAGAGCACTTTGTAGTAAAAGTAAATTTTATACTTCATGCCGACTTTACACAACAAACTAAGCAATTAAATAATACATTCGATTTTCAAACGTTTAATTATGTTGTTTGCAAAGGAGATTCTAAAGACTACATTTTTTCATTACTTACAAACGAAATTATAAATAAAGTAACCAATTTCGAAAAAAAAGACAGCGGGTGGAGTCTAACAAAAATAAACTATTTAGACATGAATGTGAATAAATTCAATCCATTACGCGGTTCATCTTACATAGATTTACCAAAAGATATAAAAAACAAAAATGCAATTATAAACGTCCAAAACAAAGATCATGAGTGTTTTCGTTGGGCTGTATTATCAGGGTTATATACACCTAATAACAATGTGAACAGGGTTGCGTCATATAAATCTCACAGGAATAAATTAAAATTTGATAATCTGTCTTTCCCAATTAAAATAAACGATATCCATAAATTTGAAATGTTGAACAATCTCAGCATTAATGTCTTTGGTTTGGAGTATGACTCAGAAAGCAAAAAAAATAAGGTAGTTGGTCCATTACACTTAACAAAAAGTAGGAAAGCCACCCATTTAAACTTGCTGTACATAAATCAAGGTACTAACGGACATTATTGCTATATAAAAAGTCTTTCAAGATTAGTATCAAAACAAATGACATCATCGGAGCATGCGATCTATATTTGTGATGGATGTTTAATTTATTTCAAGTCACGCGAAAATTTGCAGAAACATCAAGATCATGATTGTTTCCATGTCTGTACAAACTTGCCCTCTGAAAAGGAAGCCAAGAGAAACTGGTTTAATGAATTAGTTCCTTCTAGCGAAATATCATTTAATAATTACGATCGTAAATTGAGGCTCCCATTTGTAGTATACGCAGATTTCGAAGCGTTTTTAAATCCTATTAATACTTGTATAAACGATCCAAGTAAATCTTCGACTACTAATATACAGGAACATAAGGTGTATAGTTTCGGATATTATATAAAATGTTCATATGATAATACTTTGTCTGTATATAGGACATATACAGGTGAAAATTGTGCAGAAACATTCATGAAATTTATTAAACGTGATTTAGAGAACATTTGCAAGAAGAACACTTTTGTAAAAAGTCCTTTGCCTTTAACGGTACAAGATAAAGTAACCATCGCCCAAAGTAAAACGTGCTACATCTGTCAAAATAATTTAAATGGTGAAATATTCATTTCTTACAGCCATCATACTGGTGCTTTTGAAGGAGTAGCTCACCCGTCTTGTTGTCAGAAATATCGAACCCCTAATTTTGTACCTGTGTTTTTACACAATTTAAGTAACTATGACGCCCATTTTCTAGTACATGGACTGGGATTTGAAGAGGGTAACATAGAAATTATTCCGCAAAACAAAGAGAAATATATTTCTTTCTCAAAGCAATTAAATATTAATAATCGTACTATGAAATTAAAATTTCTTGATTCTTTTAAATTTATGAGTAGTAGTCTCGATAAATTAACCAAAAATTTACTACCCGAACAGTTTCAAGAACTTCGGTTAAATTTTCCATGCGAACGAGACTTTAAACGTTTATTAAGAAAAGGGGTATACCCATATGAACATATGACATCTTTAGAATCATTAAAATCAACTAGCCTTCCCGAATATAAAGATTTTTACAGCTCATTAAATGATGTCAATATCTCAAAAAATGATTACCAACATGCCTGTGATGTATGGAATCACTTTAATTGTCAAAATATGGGAGACTATTCAAACCTTTATTTAAAAACAGACGTTTTGTTATTAGCGGATGTATTTGAAAATTTTAGAAATGTTTGTATGGAAACATATGGATTGGATCCTGCTCATTATTATACAGCGCCGGGTCTAAGTTGGGACGCCATGTTAATGTACACCAAAATCAAATTAGAACTTCTAACTGATATTGACAAAGTTACTTTTATAGCAAATAATATAAGAGGTGGCATTTCCCAATGTAGTAACAGACATGCAAAAGCAAATAATATATTTATGTCTGAATATGATCGTACTTTGCCATCATCATTTTTGATGTATCTCGATGCAAATAATCTATACGGTTGGGCAATGTCGCAATGTCTTCCCACTGGCAAGTTTGAATGGGTGGATGTGAACACAAATTTTAATGTACCCGATGACGCTGAACATGGGTACATTTTAGAAGTTGATTTGGAATATCCTAATAAATTACATGATTTACATTCTGATTTACCATTCTGTCCGGAAAATGTGTGTTTAGGCGGTTCTAAAGACAAAAAGCTGATTCCTAACTTGCATAACAAAACAAATTATGTCATTCACTATAGAAATCTTAAACAATGTTTAGAATCGGGATTAAGTTTAGTTAAAATTCATAGAGTTTTAAAGTTTGAGCAGAAACCGTGGCTGAAACCATACATAGATTTGAACACACGAATGCGTTCTATGGCCAAATCAGATTTTGAAAAGGATTTCTTTAAGTTAATGAACAATTCAGTGTTTGGTAAAACGATGGAAAATGTAAATAAAAGAGTTAATGTAAAATTACGGAACCACTGGACAAATCGCGGAAAAACTGAAGGCGTTGAATCTTTAATTGCAAAACCAGAATTTCACAGTTTATCTATATTTTCCGAAAATTTGGTTGCAGTTCAATTGAAAAAAACAAAAGTATTGTACAACAAGCCTATTTACCTAGGATTTTGCGTACTCGATTTGTCAAAAACGTTAATGTATAGCTTTCATTATGATTTCATGAAAACAAAATTCCAAAAAAATCTTAAATTACTCTATACAGACACGGACAGTCTGGTTTATCAGATATTTACAGAAAACTTGTACGCCGATATAAAGTCAGATTTGGTATCGCACTTTGATACCTCTGACTATCCTCCGGACAATGTATACGGTTTTCCATTACTGAATAAAAAACAATTAGGATTCTTTAAAGACGAAAATAATGGCAAAATTTTTAAAGAGTTTGTTGGTCTTCGATCAAAAATGTACGCAATGGATGTACAAAGCACTATAATAGCAAAATCAAAAGGTGTCAATAAATGTGTTACTAAAAAATTAGGTATGGAAGACTATAAAGACTGTTTATTCAATAAAAGAAAACTATTGTGTGAAATGATGCGGTTCAGATCAATCAAACATGTAATATTTACTCAAAAAATAAATAAAATATCATTGTCACACTGCGACACGAAACGATATTTGTTGCCAAATTCAACTGACACACTTGCTTGGGGACACTATAGATTAAAGAACATTCAATTTTAATATTACTTTCTGTACAATATGTGATGATATACATTCCTAATTAATTTTATTATTGTACATATATATATACTTATAAGGTTTTTTTGTTATATTTGCGCATGCACTAGCGATAAGACGGTAAATTGTACATTTATATTTATAACAAACGTGCATGCACAAGCGATAAGAAAATACAAAAAGGTTTCATTGTGTATATATTTACAAAAAAAAAAAAAAGTTTTGTAATATTTGTGCATGCACTAACGATAAGACGATAAAAATAGGTTTCATTGTATTAGTTTTTTTTTTATTGACTTTCTGCCAAGTTTCTTGCGGCGCATTCTTCTTGGTAATGATGGCCTTTCCGAAGCGCTGGTAGTTTCAATAAAAGATAAAAAATATTGTTTGTTTCTTTGCTTTTGTTACCTATAACTATATAACCATATCTGAATTTTAACTTCTATCATTTGTGACGAAGACCTTTTGAAATCGGCACGTGTTTCCTTGCATAACATAATAAATAATGATTCACTTTTGTCATCCTTTCACGGCCATAGTGGCTGGTCCAAGTGGTTGTGGAAAATCAAACTTTGTCACGAATTTTTTAAAAGATTGTAAAATAATGTGTGACGTAGATTTTTCGGAAGTAATTTGGTGTTATGATGAAATGCAACCTTTGTACAACCTGGAAAATGTAAATTATAGTCAGGGTATACCTGATATCAACATGTTCGACGGGAAGCAACCTAAACTTCTTATAATCGATGATTTGATGAGAGAGGCAGATGGACGGATCGTTGACATTTTCACAAAAGGTAGTCATCATAGAAACTTAAGCGTGTTTTATATTACACAAAATTTATTTCACCAGGGAAAAGGTCAGCGCGACATCTCGCTGAACACAAGTTACATTATATATTTTAAAAATCCTAGAGACAAAACTCAAATACGTTACTTGTCACGACAAGTTTGCCCTGAAAACTCAAAGTTCGTAGATGAAGCCTACAAAGATGCCACCAAAGATGCTCATGGTTACCTAATGATTGATCTGAAACAAAATACTGATGACTTATGTCGTTTCAAAACTAAAATATTTCCATTCGATAAATATTGCACAGTTTATATTCCTAAAAAAGGATTTAAATATGGTAAGAGCCAACTGGTTTTGGTCAGTTCTAAATGATGTCCGAGAGTGTGAGCACATATAAACATTTACTAGAAGCGCTGCAAGTACTCAAACCAAAATATCGCACAGCATTGCTTAAAGCTTGTGATGATGATGAAATAAACATTATATGTGAGTGTATTTACAATGTTTTAAAAGGGAAAATTCCATTGGAAAAAGAAGAAAAATTAAAATTAAATAAACAAAAATATATTGCGAAAATTAGTTTCAAAGGGAAAACAAAAACTTAGAAAAACCATTATCATTCAAAAGGGCGGTGCTTTTCTACCTCTTATATTAGGCGCCGTTTTAAGTGCTTTATTTAACTCTATAACATAATCAAAATGGAGAATATGAAAAAAATGCTATTAGTGGAGCAAGATTTCGTTGAAAGACTTAAACACAATGAAAATCTAACTGAAAACTCATCATCTCGTCTAGATAGGGAGATGCAAAAAATACTTAAAGGTAAAATGGATGATCGAGAAAAATGGGCATTGTATTCCCAAGCACTACAACGATTTTTGCATTTTGCTGAAGCAGATCGAAAACCTTTTAAAATACCTATAGTTACGGATGGATTTGACCACCGCAACAACGACCACAAAGATTTAGTCCCAGAGCTAAAAAAGGAGGAAAATGTTAATAATGTTACAGCTTTAAATCCGATCTTACCAGAACTTGATACCACCCCACCACCTGACACACCGACTCAACATTATCCTTTGGAATTTACTCCATCTCATATCATAGAGAGAGTACCGAAATCTTACAAACAGAAAACCAAAACTTTACTGGATAACATTATGCTTCATAAAAATAAAATTTGGTGGAAGCCTGGAGGGGAAGTTGTATTAAACAACCACACCATCCCAAATACTAATATTGTTGATCTAGTAAACGATGTGATTAGACCTCTTAAACGTACAAAACCAAAGGGATGGGAAGAATTCACCTTAATTTTAAAAGAAATAAGAGTGCCTGCATCTTGTATAGGTAACCCCACTAACGCAGAATTTTTAAAAAAATCTCTTGGAGAGAGGGAATTAAAGGAGCTCGACACGCCATTTTCGTCTACAATTGCAAGAAATTCATCATTAGCGGAAAACGCATCTACACCTATTTCTAGTAGAACACGTGATTCGAAAAAAAGGAAATTAGATTGGGAAAGATGGACCCCCTATTAGATATTCACAGGATTTACTACGATGTGTCCAATCCTGCCGGATACAGTAGCATCAATAAGTTGGCGAAAGAGATGAAAGGTAAAATGAGTAAAAAGGAAGTAAAAAGATGGCTGCAGTCTCAGGAAACGTACACATTACATAAACCTGTTCACAGAAGGTTTACTAGAAACAGGTACATATTATCTAATTATAATGAACTCTGGCAAGCTGATCTAAGTGATATGCGTACTTATGCTCAATATAATGATGGATACAAATATATTCTTTGTGTTATTGACGTGTTTAGTAAATATGCTTTTGCGCGAGCAATGAAGAGTAAAAAACCTGAAGTTGTTAAATCCTGTTTTGATAGCATTTTTACAGAAGCTAATGCCACTCCTCGCCATATTCAATCTGATAAAGGTACAGAGTTTGTTTCAAAAGCTGTACAACAGTACTTTAAAAGTAGAAATATTAATTATTATACTACTAATAATCCTGATATTAAAGCTAGCATAGTAGAAAGGTTTCAGAGAACTCTTAAAATGAAAATGTGGCGTTACTTTACGTTTAAAAATACATACAAATACGTTGACGTCTTACAAGATTTAATATATTCATATAATCATAGTTTCCATTCAAGCATAAAAATGAGACCAAGCGAAGTAAACTACGATAATATCATGACTGTTTGGCAAAATTTGTATGGAGAAAAGGAAAATAAAACATATATAAATGAATATCCCTCACTTCAAATAGGTGATCATGTTAGAATAACTAAATATAAACATGTATTTCAAAAAGGCTATGAAACTAATTGGAGTGATGAAATATTTGTGATTGATTCCATTATTAGGAGAACTCCTTGGATTGTATATACTTTAAAAGATTTGGAGGGTGAACCAATTACAGGTACATTTTATTCAAAAGAGCTACAGAAAGTATTATATGACCCCTCCACTAAGTACAAAATAGATAAAATAATACAATCGCGTCGCGTTCGAGGTAGAAAGGAAGTGCTAGTCAAGTGGAAAGGTTATCCTGACAAATTTAATAGTTGGATCCCGGCATCGGATTTAGAGCAAATATGAGTGAAGACAGTTTTTACCTGACGCTGTTGAGCAATAGCTCCATTTCTTATTTTCCTGGAAACACAACAGCCAACTTCATAACTAAGTTACCTAAAACTGTTAAGTTAGAAGGGGAATGGGTCGTTGGTTTGGTTGAGTTTCATTATCCATGTACAATGTTTAATGTACAAGAACATGAAAACATTCTATACGTAAAGAAGAAAACACGTTTAAACGAAAGTGCTGGTTCAAAAAACAAAACAGATTCGAATATAATTGTAGAATATAAGGCGCATATTCCTGCGACTACGTACGATAGTGTTAATCATTTTTTAAGTGCTTTTAATGACCACCCATTGTTACGAAATCATTTTAAATTGAGATACGATGAAATAACCAAACTTGTAATATCAACTCGTCCGGATACTGACGTAATATCTCTAATCGCATCACCGCAATTAAGTCTCCAGTTAGGTTTTGAACCAAATACTAATTTAGTCACAAAACCAAATGGAAAATATCCCATTAACTTGTACTTGGGACTGCCATCGCAGCTTTTCATTTATTCAGATATTATCCAACCGCAGATAGTAGGTGATGTAATGACATCACTAATACGAATCATACCTCTAGATCCAACGAAGTACATTTATGGAGCATACAAAATGCATGCATTTTCACCGGCGCACTACTTACCTGTTATGCGCAGAGAGTTTGATACGATTGAAACAGATATAAGAACAAGCGTCGGCGGTAAAGTACCATTCCAGTTCGGCACATCGTGTGTTAAACTGCATTTTAGACGTATAAAATGAGTCGAAGAATCGTTAACGGTCTTTGCCCGTACCAACATTATTATACAAATCAGGCTGGATCTGGAGTTGGTATAGTGTATAAAGGTGTTTCTCATCAACGTGGTCATGGAATTGGAAGTTTCTTAGGGGGGTTATTTAGATCCGTTTTGCCTTTGTTGTCAAGTGGATTTCGAACCGTTGGGAAAGAAGCTTTAAACGCCGGTGTTGGATTACTATCAGATATGATGAATTCACACCCTATGGAAGAGTCTGTAAAGTCGCGTTTTAAAAATGCTAGTGCTAATTTGAAAAGGAAAGCTGATGAAAAAATCGAATCATTAATGAGTGGTTCAGGGTATAAAAGTATAAGAAAGTCGAGAAAGCCCATCATTAAGCGTAAAACACTACAAGGACGATCATCTAAATCATCAAAAAAATCTAAATTTGAAGATATTTTTTCCATCTAAACTATGTCGTTTTTACATAATCATTCATGTGAATGTGCTAAGTCAGAGTTAGACTTATTTGCTCTACCATCAACACAAACAAGCGTCGAAAGCGGTCAGTGGATTCATTATAAACCAATTTCATCATTAAGTGATGATGGACCTATAGAATTTCAAGTACCAGGTACTGGAGATGATTATATTGATCTGTCCCACACTATGCTATATATTAAAGCTAAGATAGCAAGTGCTGATTCAAATGACATTTCTAAAACTATTCATGTTGCACCGGTTAATAATTGGCTTCATTCACTTTTTAGTCAACTAGATGTATATTTAAACCAAAAACTTGTGTCACCTCCAAATAATACATATGCATATCGAGCATATTTAGAGACCCTACTAAACTATGGTCCAGCAGCAAAAGGCTCTCATCTGACCTGTGGCTTATGGTATGCTGATACTCCTCATAAAATGGATGCTACAGATGAAACAAATATAGGATTTTCTAAGAGAGTGGAGTTGGTTAAAGTGAACAAAGAGGTTGATATGATTGGTCATTTACATGGTGATATATTTAATCAGGAGAAATTTTTGATTAATGGTGTGGAAATACGTGTTAAATTAGTTCGTAGTAAAGAAGCATTCAATCTCATGTGTGACAACGCGGACACAAAAATAAAAGTTAAAATTACTGATGCCAGTCTCATTATCCGTAAGGCTCGAATAAATCCTTCAGTATTAATTGCTCATCAAAAAGTGCTGGCGACGACTACAGCTAAATATCCTATCACCAGGGCTGAAGTTAAAGTTTTGACAATATCTTCGGGAGTTCAGGCTAAGACTCTAGATAATATATTCCTAGGACAGGTCCCTAAAAGATGTATTATAGGTTTTGTAAAAAATTCTGCATTTAATGGTAACTTGACGCAAAATCCATTCAACTTTGATAATCATGGGATAAATTCATTTAGTTTATACGTTGATGGACAACAGGTTCCTTCAAAAACATTACAACCCTCGTTCAAAGATGGGCTGATCGTATCCACTTATCATACATTGTTTTCTGGTACTGGTATCCATTTTTTGAATGAAGGTAATGAAATAGCAAGAGAAGGATATGGAGGAGGATATTGTTTATTAGCTTTTGACTTAACTCCAGATCTTTCAGCCAGTTCAAGTTCACATTGGAATTTAGTTAGACATGGTAGTGTTAGATTAGAGGTCCGTTTTGAGACAGCTTTAACAACAACTCTTAATTGTGTTGTTTATGCAGAGTTTGATAATGTTGTAGAAATTAATAAAAACCGAGATATAACTGTTGATTACAATAGTTAAATAAGACAGCTGTATACTAAATCTATCACATCTATACCGTAGTCTATAATGGATACATCGGAAATAGAATATTTTATGAGTAAAATTAATTTGAACATAAAATCAAATGTTTTTGCCGCTAACAAAATGCCTATGTTTGTTCAACTACCTATTTATCTTATCAGCAATTTAGATCCAGATTACAAGCCTGGTTCTCATTGGATTGCCATTTACATTGATATTAACGGTGTTGGAGAATACTTTGATTCATTTGGTCGACAACCAGAAGGTTATCATAAGAGGTTTTTAAAGAGAAATGCCAAGAGGTGGTTTTATAACCACAAATCATTTCAAAATCCTTTTACCTCAGTTTGCGGTGAATATTGTTTAGTTTATCTGTATTTTAAGAATAAAGGAAAAACTATGTATGATTTTCAAAGTCTATTTTCTGAAAATTCTTTATGTAATGATCTTATTATAAGAAATATGTTTAATTCATTTTTTATGTAATAAATTTTTTATCAATCTATTTTTTGTTTTACTTCAATCCTAAAATTTAAAAGACGGATTTTCAAGGGAAATATGTTGTGGTACACAGATACAGATTAAATAATACAAAAAATGTTTTTAAAAATTTATTCAAACCAACAATTTTACATTATTACTTTGCATATTTCACACGAAAACACAAGCCGAAACATGAATGCACAGAAAAACCAGAAAAATAGACCAGCGCTGGGAATCGAACCCAGGTCCTCAGCATTCCGTGCTGCGTGCTATTCCCCTACACTACCACTGGACAGGAGACTAGACACGAATTTTTCCTATGCACCCATATTTCAACTTTTTGGATTCTTTTTCATTTGTCACTTTAGCAGCGACACTAACGCCATCTATGGATCTACGTTCTCAACGAGAAACATTTTTTCCACTCCCGTCGAAGCTATCCGCTCACCAGGGACAAGAGATGTCGCTATTAAGCAATCAAATCAAGATTACGATTTGGAGTCTTTTTGTATTTTTTTTTTATTTCAACTCCAAATTTTTTTGTTTCTTTTACGGTTATCCCGTGAAAGTTTAATATTTCACACGAAAACACAAGCCGAAACATGAATGCACAGAAAAACCAGAAAAATAGACCAGCGCTGGGAATCGAACCCAGGTCCTCAGCATTCCGTGCTGCGTGCTATTCCCCTACACTACCACTGGACAGGAGACTAGACACGAATTTTTCCTATGCACCCATATTTCAACTTTTTGGATTCTTTTTCATTTGTCACTTTAGCAGCGACACTAACGCCATCTATGGATCTACGTTCTCAACGAGAAACATTTTTTCCACTCCCGTCGAAGCTATCCGCTCACCAGGGACAAGAGATGTCGCTATTAAGCAATCAAATCAAGATTACGATTTGGAGTCTTTTTGTATTTTTTTTATTTCAACTCCAAATTTTTTTGTTTCTTTTACGGTTATCCCGTGAAAGTTTAATATTTCACACGAAAACACAAGCCGAAACATGAATGCACAGAAAAACCAGAAAAATAGACCAGCGCTGGGAATCGAACCCAGGTCCTCAGCATTCCGTGCTGCGTGCTATTCCCCTACACTACCACTGGACAGGAGACTAGACACGAATTTTTCCTATGCACCCATATTTCAACTTTTTGGATTCTTTTTCATTTGTCACTTTAGCAGCGACACTAACGCCATCTATGGATCTACGTTCTCAACGAGAAACATTTTTTCCACTCCCGTCGAAGCTATCCGCTCACCAGGGACAAGAGATGTCGCTATTAAGCAATCAAATCAAGATTACGATTTGGAGTCTTTTTGTATTTTTTATTTCAACTCCAAATTTTTTTCTTTTACGGTTATCCCGTGAAAGTTTAATATTTCACACGAAAACACAAGCCGAAACATGAATGCACAGAAAAACCAGAAAAATAGACCAGCGCTGGGAATCGAACCCAGGTCCTCAGCATTCCGTGCTGCGTGCTATTCCCCTACACTACCACTGGACAGGAGACTAGACACGAATTTTTCCTATGCACCCATATTTCAACTTTTTGGATTCTTTTTCATTTGTCACTTTAGCAGCGACACTAACGCCATCTATGGATCTACGTTCTCAACGAGAAACATTTTTTCCACTCCCGTCGAAGCTATCCGCTCACCAGGGACAAGAGATGTCGCTATTAAGCAATCAAATCAAGATTACGATTTGGAGTCTTTTTGTATTTTTTTATTTCAACTCCAAATTTTTTTGTTTCTTTTACGGTTATCCCGTGAAAGTTTAATATTTCACACGAAAACACAAGCCGAAACATGAATGCACAGAAAAACCAGAAAAATAGACCAGCGCTGGGAATCGAACCCAGGTCCTCAGCATTCCGTGCTGCGTGCTATTCCCCTACACTACCACTGGACAGGAGACTAGACACGAATTTTTCCTATGCACCCATATTTCAACTTTTTGGATTCTTTTTCATTTGTCACTTTAGCAGCGACACTAACGCCATCTATGGATCTACGTTCTCAACGAGAAACATTTTTTCCACTCCCGTCGAAGCTATCCGCTCACCAGGGACAAGAGATGTCGCTATTAAGCAATCAAATCAAGATTACGATTTGGAGTCTTTTTGTATTTTTTATTTCAACTCCAAATTTTTTTGTTTCTTTTACGGTTATCCCGTGAAAGTTTAATATTTCACACGAAAACACAAGCCGAAACATGAATGCACAGAAAAACCAGAAAAATAGACCAGCGCTGGGAATCGAACCCAGGTCCTCAGCATTCCGTGCTGCGTGCTATTCCCCTACACTACCACTGGACAGGAGACTAGACACGAATTTTTCCTATGCACCCATATTTCAACTTTTTGGATTCTTTTTCATTTGTCACTTTAGCAGCGACACTAACGCCATCTATGGATCTACGTTCTCAACGAGAAACATTTTTTCCACTCCCGTCGAAGCTATCCGCTCACCAGGGACAAGAGATGTCGCTATTAAGCAATCAAATCAAGATTACGATTTGGAGTCTTTTTGTATTTTTTTTATTTCAACTCCAAATTTTTTTGTTTCTTTTACGGTTATCCCGTGAAAGTTTAATATTTCACACGAAAACACAAGCCGAAACATGAATGCACAGAAAAACCAGAAAAATAGACCAGCGCTGGGAATCGAACCCAGGTCCTCAGCATTCCGTGCTGCGTGCTATTCCCCTACACTACCACTGGACAGGAGACTAGACACGAATTTTTCCTATGCACCCATATTTCAACTTTTTGGATTCTTTTTCATTTGTCACTTTAGCAGCGACACTAACGCCATCTATGGATCTACGTTCTCAACGAGAAACATTTTTTCCACTCCCGTCGAAGCTATCCGCTCACCAGGGACAAGAGATGTCGCTATTAAGCAATCAAATCAAGATTACGATTTGGAGTCTTTTTGTATTTTTTTTTATTTCAACTCCAAATTTTTTTGTTTCTTTTACGGTTATCCCGTGAAAGTTTAATATTTCACACGAAAACACAAGCCGAAACATGAATGCACAGAAAAACCAGAAAAATAGACCAGCGCTGGGAATCGAACCCAGGTCCTCAGCATTCCGTGCTGCGTGCTATTCCCCTACACTACCACTGGACAGGAGACTAGACACGAATTTTTCCTATGCACCCATATTTCAACTTTTTGGATTCTTTTTCATTTGTCACTTTAGCAGCGACACTAACGCCATCTATGGATCTACGTTCTCAACGAGAAACATTTTTTCCACTCCCGTCGAAGCTATCCGCTCACCAGGGACAAGAGATGTCGCTATTAAGCAATCAAATCAAGATTACGATTTGGAGTCTTTTTGTATTTTTTTATTTCAACTCCAAATTTTTTTGTTTCTTTTACGGTTATCCCGTGAAAGTTTAATATTTCACACGAAAACACAAGCCGAAACATGAATGCACAGAAAAACCAGAAAAATAGACCAGCGCTGGGAATCGAACCCAGGTCCTCAGCATTCCGTGCTGCGTGCTATTCCCCTACACTACCACTGGACAGGAGACTAGACACGAATTTTTCCTATGCACCCATATTTCAACTTTTTGGATTCTTTTTCATTTGTCACTTTAGCAGCGACACTAACGCCATCTATGGATCTACGTTCTCAACGAGAAACATTTTTTCCACTCCCGTCGAAGCTATCCGCTCACCAGGGACAAGAGATGTCGCTATTAAGCAATCAAATCAAGATTACGATTTGGAGTCTTTTTGTATTTTTTTATTTCAACTCCAAATTTTTTTGTTTCTTTTACGGTTATCCCGTGAAAGTTTAATATTTCACACGAAAACACAAGCCGAAACATGAATGCACAGAAAAACCAGAAAAATAGACCAGCGCTGGGAATCGAACCCAGGTCCTCAGCATTCCGTGCTGCGTGCTATTCCCCTACACTACCACTGGACAGGAGACTAGACACGAATTTTTCCTATGCACCCATATTTCAACTTTTTGGATTCTTTTTCATTTGTCACTTTAGCAGCGACACTAACGCCATCTATGGATCTACGTTCTCAACGAGAAACATTTTTTCCACTCCCGTCGAAGCTATCCGCTCACCAGGGACAAGAGATGTCGCTATTAAGCAATCAAATCAAGATTACGATTTGGAGTCTTTTTGTATTTTTTTTATTTCAACTCCAAATTTTTTTTGTTTCTTTTACGGTTAGCACGGAATGCTGAGGACCTGGGTTCGATTCCCAGCGCTGGTCTATTTTTCTGGTTTTTCTGTGCATTCATGTTTCGGCTTGTGTTTTCGTGTATAACCGTAAAAGAAACAAAAAAATTTGGAGTTGAAATAAAAAAAATACAAAAAGACTCCAAATCGTAATCTTGATTTGATTGCTTAATAGCGACATCTCTTGTCCCTGGTGAGCGGATAGCTTCGACGGGAGTGGAAAAAATGTTTCTCGTTGAGAACGTAGATCCATAGATGGCGTTAGTGTCGCTGCTAAAGTGACAAATGAAAAAGAATCCAAAAAGTTGAAATATGGGTGCATAGGAAAAATTCGTGTCTAGTCTCCTGTCCAGTGGTAGTGTAGGGGAATAGCACGCAGCACGGAATGCTGAGGACCTGGGTTCGATTCCCAGCGCTGGTCTATTTTTCTGGTTTTTCTGTGCATTCATGTTTCGGCTTGTGTTTTCGTGTGAAATATTAAACTTTCACGGGATAACCGTAAAAGAAACAAAAAAATTTGGAGTTGAAATAAAAAAAAATACAAAAAGACTCCAAATCGTAATCTTGATTTGATTGCTTAATAGCGACATCTCTTGTCCCTGGTGAGCGGATAGCTTCGACGGGAGTGGAAAAAATGTTTCTCGTTGAGAACGTAGATCCATAGATGGCGTTAGTGTCGCTGCTAAAGTGACAAATGAAAAAGAATCCAAAAAGTTGAAATATGGGTGCATAGGAAAAATTCGTGTCTAGTCTCCTGTCCAGTGGTAGTGTAGGGGAATAGCACGCAGCACGGAATGCTGAGGACCTGGGTTCGATTCCCAGCGCTGGTCTATTTTTCTGGTTTTTCTGTGCATTCATGTTTCGGCTTGTGTTTTCGTGTGAAATATTAAACTTTCACGGGATAACCGTAAAAGAAACAAAAAAATTTGGAGTTGAAATAAAAAAAATACAAAAAGACTCCAAATCGTAATCTTGATTTGATTGCTTAATAGCGACATCTCTTGTCCCTGGTGAGCGGATAGCTTCGACGGGAGTGGAAAAAATGTTTCTCGTTGAGAACGTAGATCCATAGATGGCGTTAGTGTCGCTGCTAAAGTGACAAATGAAAAAGAATCCAAAAAGTTGAAATATGGGTGCATAGGAAAAATTCGTGTCTAGTCTCCTGTCCAGTGGTAGTGTAGGGGAATAGCACGCAGCACGGAATGCTGAGGACCTGGGTTCGATTCCCAGCGCTGGTCTATTTTTCTGGTTTTTCTGTGCATTCATGTTTCGGCTTGTGTTTTCGTGTGAAATATTAAACTTTCACGGGATAACCGTAAAAGAAACAAAAAAATTTGGAGTTGAAATATAAAAAAATACAAAAAGACTCCAAATCGTAATCTTGATTTGATTGCTTAATAGCGACATCTCTTGTCCCTGGTGAGCGGATAGCTTCGACGGGAGTGGAAAAAATGTTTCTCGTTGAGAACGTAGATCCATAGATGGCGTTAGTGTCGCTGCTAAAGTGACAAATGAAAAAGAATCCAAAAAGTTGAAATATGGGTGCATAGGAAAAATTCGTGTCTAGTCTCCTGTCCAGTGGTAGTGTAGGGGAATAGCACGCAGCACGGAATGCTGAGGACCTGGGTTCGATTCCCAGCGCTGGTCTATTTTTCTGGTTTTTCTGTGCATTCATGTTTCGGCTTGTGTTTTCGTGTGAAATATTAAACTTTCACGGGATAACCGTAAAAGAAACAAAAAAATTTGGAGTTGAAATAAAAAAAAATACAAAAAGACTCCAAATCGTAATCTTGATTTGATTGCTTAATAGCGACATCTCTTGTCCCTGGTGAGCGGATAGCTTCGACGGGAGTGGAAAAAATGTTTCTCGTTGAGAACGTAGATCCATAGATGGCGTTAGTGTCGCTGCTAAAGTGACAAATGAAAAAGAATCCAAAAAGTTGAAATATGGGTGCATAGGAAAAATTCGTGTCTAGTCTCCTGTCCAGTGGTAGTGTAGGGGAATAGCACGCAGCACGGAATGCTGAGGACCTGGGTTCGATTCCCAGCGCTGGTCTATTTTTCTGGTTTTTCTGTGCATTCATGTTTCGGCTTGTGTTTTCGTGTGAAATATTAAACTTTCACGGGATAACCGTAAAAGAAACAAAAAAATTTGGAGTTGAAATAAAAAAAATACAAAAAGACTCCAAATCGTAATCTTGATTTGATTGCTTAATAGCGACATCTCTTGTCCCTGGTGAGCGGATAGCTTCGACGGGAGTGGAAAAAATGTTTCTCGTTGAGAACGTAGATCCATAGATGGCGTTAGTGTCGCTGCTAAAGTGACAAATGAAAAAGAATCCAAAAAGTTGAAATATGGGTGCATAGGAAAAATTCGTGTCTAGTCTCCTGTCCAGTGGTAGTGTAGGGGAATAGCACGCAGCACGGAATGCTGAGGACCTGGGTTCGATTCCCAGCGCTGGTCTATTTTTCTGGTTTTTCTGTGCATTCATGTTTCGGCTTGTGTTTTCGTGTGAAATATTAAACTTTCACGGGATAACCGTAAAAGAAACAAAAAAATTTGGAGTTGAAATATAAAAAAATACAAAAAGACTCCAAATCGTAATCTTGATTTGATTGCTTAATAGCGACATCTCTTGTCCCTGGTGAGCGGATAGCTTCGACGGGAGTGGAAAAAATGTTTCTCGTTGAGAACGTAGATCCATAGATGGCGTTAGTGTCGCTGCTAAAGTGACAAATGAAAAAGAATCCAAAAAGTTGAAATATGGGTGCATAGGAAAAATTCGTGTCTAGTCTCCTGTCCAGTGGTAGTGTAGGGGAATAGCACGCAGCACGGAATGCTGAGGACCTGGGTTCGATTCCCAGCGCTGGTCTATTTTTCTGGTTTTTCTGTGCATTCATGTTTCGGCTTGTGTTTTCGTGTGAAATATTAAACTTTCACGGGATAACCGTAAAAGAAACAAAAAAATTTGGAGTTGAAATAAAAAAAATACAAAAAGACTCCAAATCGTAATCTTGATTTGATTGCTTAATAGCGACATCTCTTGTCCCTGGTGAGCGGATAGCTTCGACGGGAGTGGAAAAAATGTTTCTCGTTGAGAACGTAGATCCATAGATGGCGTTAGTGTCGCTGCTAAAGTGACAAATGAAAAAGAATCCAAAAAGTTGAAATATGGGTGCATAGGAAAAATTCGTGTCTAGTCTCCTGTCCAGTGGTAGTGTAGGGGAATAGCACGCAGCACGGAATGCTGAGGACCTGGGTTCGATTCCCAGCGCTGGTCTATTTTTCTGGTTTTTCTGTGCATTCATGTTTCGGCTTGTGTTTTCGTGTGAAATATTAAACTTTCACGGGATAACCGTAAAAGAAACAAAAAAATTTGGAGTTGAAATAAAAAAAATACAAAAAGACTCCAAATCGTAATCTTGATTTGATTGCTTAATAGCGACATCTCTTGTCCCTGGTGAGCGGATAGCTTCGACGGGAGTGGAAAAAATGTTTCTCGTTGAGAACGTAGATCCATAGATGGCGTTAGTGTCGCTGCTAAAGTGACAAATGAAAAAGAATCCAAAAAGTTGAAATATGGGTGCATAGGAAAAATTCGTGTCTAGTCTCCTGTCCAGTGGTAGTGTAGGGGAATAGCACGCAGCACGGAATGCTGAGGACCTGGGTTCGATTCCCAGCGCTGGTCTATTTTTCTGGTTTTTCTGTGCATTCATGTTTCGGCTTGTGTTTTCGTGTGAAATATTAAACTTTCACGGGATAACCGTAAAAGAAACAAAAAAATTTGGAGTTGAAATAAAAAAAATACAAAAAGACTCCAAATCGTAATCTTGATTTGATTGCTTAATAGCGACATCTCTTGTCCCTGGTGAGCGGATAGCTTCGACGGGAGTGGAAAAAATGTTTCTCGTTGAGAACGTAGATCCATAGATGGCGTTAGTGTCGCTGCTAAAGTGACAAATGAAAAAGAATCCAAAAAGTTGAAATATGGGTGCATAGGAAAAATTCGTGTCTAGTCTCCTGTCCAGTGGTAGTGTAGGGGAATAGCACGCAGCACGGAATGCTGAGGACCTGGGTTCGATTCCCAGCGCTGGTCTATTTTTCTGGTTTTTCTGTGCATTCATGTTTCGGCTTGTGTTTTCGTGTGAAATATTAAACTTTCACGGGATAACCGTAAAAGAAACAAAAAAATTTGGAGTTGAAATAAAAAAATACAAAAAGACTCCAAATCGTAATCTTGATTATTACTTTGCCTCCACAAACGAAACAATGAGTATTTCACAAGAATAGGATAGTCTGAAGTTAAGCAGGTAACCAAAAGAAATTAAGTAGAATTTATTTGTTATTGTCTAAAACGAAATTAACACAATCACTTTTTGATGCTAACTGCTTAGTGATGTTGTAAATCACGTCTCTGGTCTTTTGAACGTGTTCATCTTCTTCGGAGTGGGCGTAATATTTAACACGCACTTCTGCTTGTTTCCATTGTTCTGCCGGGGGAATGTTCTTAATCTTGTCTATATCATACACCTCGATTTTAATGAGGTGTGATGCGTAAGCTGATTCGTCTTTGTTTGCTTTGATAAAAGCAACACCATCTGCAGTGGCTTGGCTAACAGTTGAAGAGTTTTTGGGAATCTTCTTTTTCTTGCGTTTTTCAAAGAATCCGTGAATACTGTTATTAGGCCTTTTGTTGTTGGCGATTGCTCTCTTTACTTTGAAAGCTAATGTTCCTTCGTCGTCATCACTAGGTTCTTCGTGATTCTCTGGATAATAATAGTGCTTAAATGTGTTTTCTTCAGTCAGCTATAACAATGCAAAAAACAATATTTTAAACAATGCTTCAAAGTTGAGTTAGATGGCACCTAAGGAAACACAGAGATACATAGTAAAAAATATCAGTCAAACACAAATTAAAACAAACAGGTCCAAAAACAGTTTAAAAAAGAGCTTACTTACATCCATATCAGCAACGAAAACACTGCTAGGTATATCAACCAAACACTGAACTTTTTACACTTTGCGACGGCTCGCTTGGACGGGGGTCTTGTCTTATGAATTCTTTGCGACGTAATGAGGCGGAATGGTCTTAACTTCCTTTTATACGCAATGAAATCCTGCAAGTTTAGACTTGTGCATGGCATATTTCCGAGTCAGGTACACACAAAGGGATGCCGGTGAACAAAGAAGAGGGTCGAACCTTTACAAACACAGATAGTGTACAAGTTTAAACCAGCATTTTTTTGAGAACGGCGGTGCATGGTCAAAAGAAACGAAGTAATAAAATTTTAACAATAGAAGACGGTGCACGGTGGGTGGTTTGGTAAAAGGAAAACCATGAATCATTCACTGTGTAACTCAAAGCATGGAATATGTATTGTATGTGCTTGAAAAATAACAATTTGTTGATGAATTATGTGAGACGATATGAAGTGACTTTGTCTAGGCTTGCTTTTATATGCACTTAGATCCTTCAAGTTCAAACCTGCATTTGGAGATGGCTTACATGAGAATTTTACAAGTTTCAACGTGAATTATAAAGACGCTGATGGCTTATAGTACAAGTTTAAAAGGAAAGAAGTGAATGAAAAAAAGGTACGCTAGTCAGGTGAGTGGAACAATAGAGCTAGCGCCAGAGCCGAGAGCAGGTAAAGGGACAATGTGCGCCTATTGTTCGCGCGGCTTGTATTGTTCGCGGGTCGAACCTTTTATGATTAAAAAGGTACGCTAGTCAGGTGAGTGGAACAATAGAGCTAGCGCCAGAGGAGAGCAGGTAAAGGGACAATGTGCGCCTATTGTTCGCGCGGCTTGTATTGTTCGCGGGTCGAACCTTTTATGATTAGGTGCCTCGGAGTTGCCATTGTCCCAGAAGTGAAGTACATATGTACAGGAAGGAGTGGGCGGAGCGTTCTCAGACCTCGTCCAATCGCTCCAAGTGGGGGTGTTTCCCTTTTTTTTTTTTTTTTTTTTTTTTTTTAGGATTGGACCCACCCCAAAATCGCCATTTTGGACCAAAAAAATTGAGATCTGGAACCGTCGTATCCCTCACTACTCCCCATTTATGTTTTTGATTTTTTTATGTTTTTTGACGAATTCTCCAGGGACATTTTAACCTTTATTCTTTCCACTCGACTGCAGCAAAGCCAAAGGGTAATGATTTTAGCATTCTATGTATGACAAAGAAAATTAAATACATATACGTCCAAGACCCGAGAGCAAACATACGTATTATTCATACATAAAGATTTATGTAAATTATAATGTATTCTTGTACATATCTATTGAATGAATAAATAAACCATTTTAAACGAAACTAAGCATGTGAATTTTGGTGAAAAAATGTGATTATACGTCTAGTTAAAAGACACGAATCCATATTAATATTATAAATGCGAAAGTTGTTTGTGTGTTTGTCCGTCTTTCACGCCGTAACGGAGCGACGGATCGACGTGATTTTTGGCATAGAGATAGTTTATGGGCGCGAGTTGAGAGCACTGTTGTTTGGGTGGCAATGCAAGTACAGTCAACAAAAAGTACAGTCAGCAAAAAAATATTGTATTAAAATTTAACTTTTATGTTTAGGTTAGTTATAAATTGGATTGATATTGATATACAATTATACGAGTACAACAATAATTTTCTGAGACGGTACGATTCGTGTAGTTAGAAACTAAAGTACCTGAATCCACTTGTTTAGTAACTTGGGGTTATTGCTGATATTATTTGTTTGCCTCGGCTCTCCAGTTAGGGTTGCCGCCATTGCAGGAAAAAGGTATTTAGTGTATCATCATCATCATCTTCGTCGTCATTACAGCCTATTACCTAGTTACCTCTATATGTACAGGGTGTTAAGTTGAGTGGAATTATCCACTATAGTGAAAGTTTTTTAAGTTAGTAAATGAAACAGAATGTGTTACCCCTTTATGGGTAACACACAACACAATGGGTAACACATTTCGTTTCGATAGCTAAATAAATACTCAACGTGTTACGTACCTACTTACCTTCAAGATCGTGTCACGGATTACCGTGAACTAACAATAGAGACACTTAGTTATAATAAAGCTATAATAGGTTTAGTAATAATTGCACGGTTTCCGAAGTATTTGGATTTTTAGGTTTTACCAGAAAATTAATCGATTGATTGATTGATTATTTCCACCATAACACAAAAAACAGGATATCGAACTGTACATAGGTGGGTATTAATAAAGTTAAGATCAACTTAATAGAGTCAGCTAAAACTTAAAAACAAAACAAAAATCTTAAAACATACACTTATAAACAGTGGATACCATGTGCTATGGGAAAAAAGGCGCTGGCTCAGCATAAAACTGCGGGTGACCGCAGCGCTGGTATTCTGCCAGAATCTTAGAGAGATCTATGGAAATGGTATATACCTATGCCAAAGTAGAAGTTTACAAGACATAGACATAATTTATGATTAAAGTCAAAAAAGTAGTACGCCCATGTTTGTATTAAGTATTAACATGATTAACAATTTTTCGCTGTTATTTGGCAACCCTGCGATGGATCTTAGAGTGAAGAGCTCTCAATTATAGGAAAATACCGCGCACCGAAAATATATGGATTAATTAATTTTGTTACCAAGAGATCGTTTGTTTTCGGTATAACTTGGTGAAGTGTACCCGAAATTGTATTGGTCTAAAGGCACTATAGCTAATGAACTTTTGCATAAGTTACCTTTTAAGTTGCCACGCTGGCCCAATATGGTTTGGGAACTTCATATCCGCCAACAATTTTTTTCACTTGTGCAGTCATCAGCATATTGGTCGTTTTTTTATATAAGAGGGGGAAAACGAGCATGTGAGTCACCTTAAGGTTAAGCAATTACCGCCGCCATGGTTACCTGCACAGGCACAGGTGCGTTGCCCGCCCTTTGGTCGCTTTGCTATGTCAGAGATTTTATTTATTGAATCAGGCGTTACTTTGCGGAGGTCCATATCAATGAACTAAGAGAATTTTCTTGCTTTAGGTCGCGGGTGAGCAAGGAAATTCTTTTCAGATCAGAAAGAATGCCTTCTTGATAATAGATGTTCAACCGTGGACGTCTTCCGGCTGATGACCGTCCATAAACATCTGTAACACCAGGCATATTGTAGATGCGTTGCCAACCTAGCGGCCTGAGATGGGATGCCTCAAGTGCCAGTAATGTCACCGGCTGTCTTACTCTCCACGCCGAAACGCAACAGTACAAGCACTGCTTCACCGCCGGATTAACGAGCAAAATGGTGGTAGCAATCCGGGCGGACCTTGCACAAGGTCTTACCACCTGCAAAATTTCTCGGGATCGAATCAGAAATGAGGTGATACGTGGAAGATCGAGGGTCACGACGTAGCCAAGTAAATTAGCTCGTTGAAGTGGCAATGGGCAGAACAGGATCACGGAAGGGTTAGCGAGCAAGATGGTGGTAGCAATCCGGGCGGACCTTGTACAAGGTCCAGCAAATGATCTTGACAAATCTAGTATTAGGTCTCCGATTTTCTTCTAGATTCGGTTTGTAGCATTCGAACATGGCGGATGAAGTCAACATCTAATTTTGCTATTTCTGTTTCTTTGGCTAGTTGAAGTATAATTTTGATAGTGTTTTATGCGGCGATTAACCTTAACAGTGAACAGTGATCACAAAATTCTATATTGCTCTCGTGTCTGACATTTTTTAATGCGCAAGTTGTTTCCACGTGGTTTCTGGAATTTTACTATCAAGTTGCAAAAACTACAATCACCGTACAACGTTGCCTCTCGAAAGAGAATACTTTGTCACTGGCGAAATTGTCCTATTAATTAGGGCAGAAAGCCATATTTTAAAAGAGAAGAAGAAGATTTTCTTCTATTCCCGCACCGGAACTTCACCGTAAATCCCCAAAAAACCCCATTCCGTATAGTCACCAGAACCTAGTGCTCGAAACAATAGGTCATAACTCCCCCAGCGAATGAATAGCCCTTTTTCTCAACAGTAATTTTGAAAATGGGAATGGCCCGATAAATCCCGTGTAAGCCCATTTGCGGGGCTAGAATAAAGTGATTTGATTCGATTAGTTATGACTCTTCAGCACAGACTGGGGAGAAGATACTGCACTGAAAGAAAGAAAGAAAATAATTTATTTATAACAGCAATGTACATACAGCAGGTTAGGAAAAATAAACAAAAAGAAGTGTTGCCGCTATAAAAAGGTCCCGGCTCAGCATATCGCTGGTTGAAAACCTGCACTGGTCTTCAGCCGGGCCACAGAAGAGTGAAATTACGGAAAGTCACACAAAACAAACAAATTAAATACAAAAATAGCTACGAGGCTAAAATATGAGTGTTTTTGTTTAAAAAAATTCAAATTCACAATGTTTTTATTCGATTTTTTTTTATTCGACTGGATGGCAAAGGAGCAAGTGGGTCTCCTGATGGTAAGAGATCACCACCGCCCATAAACATATGCAACACCAGAGGTATTGCAGATGTGTTGTCAACCTTGACGCCTAAGATGGAATACCTCAAGTGCCAGTAATTTCACCGGCTGTCTTACTCTCCACGCCGAAACACAACAGTGCTTGCAGCAGTGCTCTGCTGCTTCACGGTAGGATTAGCGAGCAAGATGGTGGTAGCAATCCGGGCGGACCTTGCACAAGTCGAGGAAAACAAGAAACTCAACTAGGTAAACTGGGTTGGCCCTGAAACAACTATAACTACTAATAAGTGCTACCAATAACATTTAAAGGTACCTACTTATATGTAGGCATGGCTTAGATAGTGCAAATAAATGTAATCATTAATCTTACCTATTTATTTAAACCTACTTTAAATGTGTCTGTCAGTGTATTTAACCATTATTATTTTCAATTACAATAGATATACGACTACGAACTTAAATTAATTATTCGGTAGGCAGTTATTTCATGTATTAATCGCGATAATTTCAGAAATCATTATTTATTTACAAAAAGAAACTAGGTAGGGTACCGTTACCATTTCCCAAAATTATTGCTCCCGAACTTAGTGCCGTGCGGCCGACATACATCGCGTCGCGCACCTCTACTTTCCTGCGGTTTTCCTGAAATCTGCGCTTGAGGGGTGGGGTAACTCGAACCGGTGCGGGGCGAAGCGTGGCCATTCTGTACGTTACTACTATTATATATTCTGTGCTTATACTGAGGTATCTGTTTTATTATTACAACATTTCGTATCCGTTGGAGGATAAAAAGTGCGGGTTTTTACGATGGCTAATAAAATAAAACCTTCCTACAATAACTAAGGTTTGTAAGCAATCAAGGGCTGCTATGTGATGTTATGAGCATATATTCACGCTTTTTTATGCGCTACTCTATTCATAACAATTGGTAGAACTCATAAAGTGGCAGGCGATCATATAACGCGTGTATATTTGTTACCACCACAAACTTCAAGCTATTGTTAGTATAAGATCTAATAAACTCACTTTGGTCTATGTATACCGGGTGTGGCCTGTAATACGAGCAAAAAATTAAAACATAGATCGTCCTTGTCAAACTGAACAACATTAGATATTTATGGGCGGTGGTGATCTCTAACCATCAGAAGATCCATTTGCTCGTTTGCCATCCAGTCGAATAAAAAAAAACCGAGCACAATACGTACTGTCTCGGAGCAAATCTAGGCCTATGAGAAAATAAGTATATTGTTTGAATAATCATTTCAAAATCTGTTTTATCCAGTCATGTTGAACTTTGAACATTTCTGTTTAGCCGGTATGCAGTAAACCAGTTACACATGTCGACACAGCTTAATAAATTGTCGGCAATTTGGCGGTGCCTCGTCAGCTCTACCTGATAGAGCGGCAATTGAGTCTACCTAAAATCGTATCGATAGAATCTGTACTAAAATTCAGCGTGTATTTTTGATTCTACCTCAAACTTGAAAAGTACGAGTAGATAGTGAAGGCCCTAATTATCACATTTTATTATGTTTTAGTAAAAAAATTAGACTTATTTATTTATTTATTTATTGAATAAAACACATGCAAGCTTACAGTACGAAACCAAAACACTCACACATTCATTACAAAAACAACAAAAAAATATTATATGAGTAAAATACACTTATATATTTTCCTTATTAAATTAATTAGCACGCAATGTATCACTATGTGATACTACTTTGTTTTTGTTCAAAACGTCGCACTTGTTAACGTGACAGCTGTCACAGAACTCTTTTTTCTCGTATCAAATAATTGTACGCATTACATTGCTGCTCGAAAATATTTCAAAAATTAATTACGCTCTGGTAGTTAATTCTAAATTAAAAATTTGTTTTGATATCGGTTCACAGCACTTAAATCTTCGTCTTTTGAGGGAGTATCAAAAATATACGCTGTAAACTGAGCGGCAAAGAATCTCGCCCTCAAATGTATGCAGAATCGGTAATTTTGTATGAAGGGTGGGCCAAATTTTGTACCGCTGAGTATACCGGGTGTCGCCTGTAATACGAGCAAAAAATTAAAACATAATATAGATCGTCCTCCTCAAATTTTTTGCTCATATTACAGGCTACACCCGGTATACAATGCTAGTTAAAAAGTCATGGTGAAAGTCAAAGTCAAAATATCTCTATTTAATTTAGGCTATAACAAGCATTTATAAATGTCAAAAAAATCTACCACCGGTTCGGAAAAACCTCGGTTGAGAAGAATTCGGCAAGAAACTCAACGAGATATTAATAGAGCTACATATTTTTTTAACAGATCTATAATACCTATTGTTTAAAGATTCCAAGTACTTAGCACAACTAAATTTTTAACACAGTTGATTCGCTGTTTGTAGTAAGTGAAAGTTGAACCATTTGGGAATTCCGAGGGAGTTTTCGTAAAATGATGATCTTCGATCGAACTATTTAAAATGGTTATAGTTCAGAGCAATATTTATCGTCACATTGACCCTCACTATCGACACCTCCCATCCCTAATCGACAAAGAGCTAGTGATTTGTATCTTAAAATGTTTTTTCTCGGTTCGCGGCAGGATTATTGCTCCCTTATTGGCCCAACGATTTATTCTGGTGCCTCGATCGGTTTTATTTTGATAGTGAAGGGGTTCGAAAAGAAAGAAATCGCAGCGGAACTGATCCTGTTTCAACACGCACACACCTGCGAAGAAAATCAATGGTATTGTCAAAGTCAAACTTGCTTTTCGATAGTCATTCCGCCATCTGGTTGCTAGCAGGTGAGGTTGCCATTTGGAGAATGAGATTTTGGGTTCCCCCTTTCACCCAACGAAATGGTGTTTACCTTTAATTTGAAGGTTTGATGCATCTTTTGGATAAAACAAAAAAAAAAAAATTAATCCATCACTTAATTTAACAACCTGCGGGTATTTAGAACTCATAAATTTAATTCCTTTTGGTTTTTATTAGAACCGTTGAAACGTAAAATTTGTGTCTGTTTTATGCTTCTCTTAAACCCCAGAGCTGAAAAATTTGCTAGGAAATCGGAATTCGCCATAAATTTACCTATAAAAACTTTTACTTGTATATTTGGTGAATCCACTATATGAAAAGTTTTGATAGTTTAACTACATACTCGTACGTATAAACGGACGGACGGATAAATAAAATAATTTAAATAACCCGGAAAAGGCGTATACCTTTACATTCCCGAATTTCATTTGCCCGAATTTCACTTGCCATACCAACGTTTGCCATAAAATATATAGAACCGTGCTTTTTTCAGGATTTTTTTAAATGTCATCATATAGAATGCAGTAGGTTAGGTTAGGTTAGTTTAATATCAACTCTGAAGAAATTACTATTTCAGAAATAAATTACTTTATGGCAAATGAAAATTCTAGAAAATGATACATTCGGGCATATGAAGTTCGGGCAAACGATAGAGAACCCGGAAAAGGATATGTGATACTTTATACCATTACCTAATAATTTAAATAATTCTGCGAAAAATCGAAAAGGTAAAGCTTTGTCCTTTTAGCGAATTGGCATTGATCACTTTTTAGGGTTCCGTAGCCAAAATGGCAAAAACACGTATAGTTTCCTTATAGTCTGTCTGTCTGACCGTCCGCGGTTTTGCTCATCGACTATCAATGCTAGAAAGCTGTAATTTTGCACGAATGTACATGTAAACTATGCCGACAAAATATGTATCATCCAAATAATTTTTTTTTAGAGTACCTGGCATAGACGTACCTAAAGTGGGGGTGATTTATTTTTCTCGTCCAATCTTGTAGTGTGGGGTATCGTTAGATAGGTCTTTTGAAATCATTAGGGGGTCGCTCAAACGATTTTTCGATTTAGTTATTTGTTTGTGAAATATTCAACAGATAAAAACTATTCGATGTGCGTCTCTGGGACCTAAACTATCTTTATACCGAATTACACCTGAATCTGAAAGAAAGAAAAGAAAGAAAAGAAAATACATTTATTGACAACACAAGACACAACAATAGTATTAAGTACAAAAGTATGTGTCATTGCGGTTGTGAATCGGACACTGGCTCAGCATAATGCTGAAGCGTTAATAATAAACACTCCAGCGCTGATTTTCAGCCAGCACCGTTGGTGACCCTTGGACCGCTACAAAGATATACTACACAGTTTTATTACTATACATAAGACTACATAAATAGAATAGAATCTGGTATCTGGAATCTGCAGGTGGTAGGACCTTGTGCAAGGTCCGCCCGGATTGCTAACACCATCTTGCTCGCTAATCCTGCCGTGAAGCAGCAGTGCTTGCACTGTTGTGTTTCGGCGTGGAGAGTAAGACTGCCGGTGAAATTACTGGCACTTGAAGTATCCCATCTTAGGCCTCTAGGTTGGCAACGCATCTGCAATCCCCCTGAAGTTGCAAGTGTCTATGGACGGTGGTGATCTCTTACCATCAGGAGACCCACTAGCTCGTTTGCCATCCAGTCGAATAAAAAAATAAAATCTGTTCAGTGGTTTAGACGTGATGAAGTAACAAACAAATAAACAAACAGACTGTAGGGTTCCTCTTCTGCTGGGACACTTCAAGGAAAGACCGATTTGATACACTTGATTTATTACTTACTATGTCTAGTTACATCGACGTACAGAAGGGAACTAAAACTAAAGCTTGCGGCGTGCTCCCACCGCCGCGTCCCGGGTTCCGGGAACGCTAGAGCTGCGTCAGCTCATATACGAGTGCGAGTGCACTAGAATATGAGCTGATGTGGCAATGTGCCTATACTATCCCCCCCCCCAACAGGGAAAGAAAGTGTCAAACCCTTTTAAAGAAAAATTAAAATTACTTACATTATACTAAACTAAAACTTACAGTAACATGAATGTATCTTAGCTTAGTTGCAAACATTGTTATGTCTCAGCGATAACAGATATTATGTTACTTATATTTCAACGGATGTATTATGTTACTACTTGCTAACAACGGCTGCCATCTAATTTCGCAGAACTGATATAGGTAAGTATGCAATACTATTTATCATGGCGTTGTTAGCGAAACTGAAATTGATTAAGGTACTATTGTTTAAAAACGAAAGAAAAAAAATTAAAAAAATTACTTAATACATTGTGTGTATTTTTAATTAAACGAAATTATATTTTTTTTAAAAACATGTTGTTTTATTTAACCACTTACTTACTAACTAATGTATGCTAATACACAACTTGTTGGGTATTCACTGGGGCGGCCTGCGGCTGCCGGTTTTCTGGCATAACCCTGACTGCAGCTAGAGGCGGTGACGCCCTCTCCATGGCTCGCTGTACCCAGGACTGGGTGTACTCTTTACATTTGCGTCGTATGATGTACAATAATAGCACGGTCAATACAGCACATATCACTATGAGAGCTATTCCCACATAATTAAGTTTTGATTCAACTTGCCCCGAAAAATTTTTCACTTGGGCAATAGCAACCGTGTTATGGGATTCTTTTTCTTCGTCCTTGCTTTGCCCCCAGCCCATTATGCAAATTATCTGCTAGCAGAATAACCACTAAATATATAACTTAAAGAATATAGTAGAGTTGCTTTCTACTCGTTTGTTTAGTTAGTAATGACATTTTAAATATATTTCTGTTTTATAAGTAAAATTATTGCTGCGTCTCATTATTTTCTAGATATTAACCTAGTTCAATAATGATTAGCTATGTTATTTAACTGTCACTAAAATAATTTGTTTGATTTTAACAATATTAGGCTTACTCATATTTTGAACAACTACGCATTATCGCGACCTAGTTTCAGATTGCAATCTAAGTTTATGTGTGGTACAAGTAAAACGCTGTTGTAGATACGCTACCGCTTATGAATACTTAACTTAAATTTACTTATTTTTACGAACAGTGGCGATAATCGATCTTCAATTCACAAGTCTACGAGAACCAATGACTCATGCTGATAATGGTTTTACTTAACCTAATAATTTAATCTGTCCTTAGTAATAGTACATATCCTTAAAAGTTACGGGTTTCGTAACCGCACGTCCTCTTTTAGTGACATATTGTTGCGATTTTTGTCTAGGTGTCGTAGGCACTGGGTCTACGTTGTTTGTATTGTCTGTTGGTTGCGTCGTGTTGTCCGTATTTGTGACGCTTGTGTTTGTACCATCGTCACTTGTATTTAACACGTACGCCGGTTTTAGCCTATCTATCGAAATTCTGACTTGCTTATTGACTATCTGAACTAAATATACTTTAGGGCCTCTTTCTAATACTCTAAAAGGTCCATCGTAAGGTGGTTGGAGCGACTTGCGTACTGTGTCATTTCTTATAAATACATATTCACACGAATGCAGGTCAGGGTGTATAAACAAAGTCTGATTATTACGAGAACTAGTGGAGACGGGTTTTAACTTATGGATTGCTTCACGAATATTTTTTACAAACTGTGATGGTTCGCTGGGCTCTGGTTTACTTGGACTATTAAAAAAGTCTCCTGGTAACCGTAGCGTCTGTCCGAACGTTGTCTCCGCCGGGCTAACTCCGTTATCGGATCTGCCCGCAGCTCGTAACCCTAACATTACTAACGGTAATTCGTCTATCCACGAACTATTGTTCTGCATTCTTGCCATCAGCGCGGCCTTCAAAGATCGGTGGAATCTCTCAATTCTGCCGTTCGCTTTTGGATTATAAGCAGTAGTTCTTAGTTTGTTTACACCTAATAATTTCATAAGCTCCTTGAATAGGCTACTTTCAAATTGTCTGCCTTGGTCTGTTGTCAACCGCAGCGGACAACCGTAACGCACTATCCATCCTTCGAAGATGGTTTTTGCTACGACCTCTGCCGTTATATCGGCTATCGGAAAAACTTCCGGCCATCGAGATCCTCTATCGATAATCGTTACGAGGTATTTGTATCCTTGTGGAGATGTCGGCAGTGCGCCAACTAAATCTACATGGATATGCTCGAACCTTTCTGCGTCCTCGAACGTTCCTATTCCAGATACTGTATGCCTGTTGACTTTCGATCGCTGACAATGTATACAAGCCTTTGCCCATGCACCTACATCCTTTTCTAAATTAGGCCAAAAAAATCTTTTTTTAACTAGCTTCCTGGTAGAACGAATACCGGGGTGACTTAAGTTATGTATACTATCAAAAGCTTGGCGTCGAAAACTTTCCGGTAAATACGGTCTTACATCTGGTGTCGACATTTCGCAATAAATAAATTTATTACACGTTGGTATTGAAATTGATTTTAAAACGATTTTGCTGTCTGCCGTGCGATCCCTAATGTTTTGCGTCGCACGCAGTATGTAATCGTCGCTTGCCTGCTCGTTTGCGAGTTGTTCGTAATCGATTACCGTGGGACAGCATATTGTTTCGATACGAGATAACGTGTCAGCGACCACGTTTTCTTGACCGGTAATATGTCTAATATCGGTTGTAAATTCACTGATAAAGAGTAACTGGCGCGTGCGCCTAGGTAACTCCTTATCGTTTTTTCCTAGCTTATTGTACGCGTAACATAATGGCTTATGGTCTGTATAGATTGTCAGTGGTCGGCCTTCAAACATTTTTCGAAAATGGACCACTCCCAAATAAATTGACAAAAGTTCACGGTCATACGTGCTGTATTGCTGTTGTGTTTTCGTGAACTTTTTTGAGTAAAAACCTAACGGCTGCCAGGTGTTATTTACACGTTGCTGTAGTACACTACCAGCCGCTATATCGGATGCGTCTGTCATCAAGGCCAAAGCCGTATCTGCCCGCGGATGCGATAGAGTCGCGGCTTTTTGGAGGCTGGCCTTACACAGCTCAAAACTTTTTTCGGCATCTACAGTCCACTCTATTGGTGTCTTGTCATGCTTTTTCGAATTACCTAGGTACTTATCTAGCTGTGTCTGAATACTAGCGGCATTAGGTATATGAGGACGGTAAAAATTTAGCATTCCTAAAAACCTGCGTAACTGTTCGACTGTTTGCGGTTTTGGGAATTCTACGATGGCCTTAATTTTTTCGTCTAACGGTCTAATGCCTTCCTTAGATACTTCGTGACCTAAAAAACTGAGTCTCGTCTGTCCTAATGTACACTTAGCTAGATTTATCGTTATTCCGAATTTCTCAAATCTCTCAAAAACCGACCTTAGATGTTCCTTATGCTGCGCTTCTGTGTCGCTAGCAATAAGGATATCGTCTAGGTAACAAAAAAGGAAATTCAGGCCTTCCAGTACCGTGTTGTTCATGAAACGTTGGAATGACTGTGCACTGTTCCGCATTCCAAAACCCATTTTGGGAAATTCAAACAAACCAAAAGGGGTAATTATTGCGGTTTTTTCTATGTCCTCTTTTGCTACGCTAATGCAGTGGTAAGCCCTGTTTATATCCAATTTTGAAAATACCTTTTTATTAGCCAAGTTATACGTGAAATCATGTAGCCTTGGTATTGGGTACCGATCTGGTTTTGTTACCGCGTTTAGCATGCGATAGTCCCCACAAGGTCGGATATCACCATTTTTTTTCGTCACGACATGTAGAGGACTGGCCCATGCGCTTTTGGAAGGTCTACATATTCCCAATTCCTGCATAAGTTGGAATTCTTGTTTTACTTTTTTTAACCTATCTGGCGGCAACGGCCTTGCACGAGCGTAGACTGGTGGACCTGTTGTCTCGATGTGATGAACAACATTGTGTTCCGGAACTTCCTTAAATGATGCGGGTTTGGTGATATTTGGAAATTCGGACAACAAACTACGGTAAGGATGGTTCTCATCGACTGTATAAATTGAAGGTTGATTACTACTCACCATTACAGCTGCTACATCCAAATCTGTCACCTGATCGAGTAGCTTACGTTCACTAATGTTCACTAACAGTTTGTGAGCACTTAGAAAGTCTGCACCTAAAATGGGTTGGTTTACGTCCGCTAATACAAAGTTCCATCGATATGGTCGGCGAAGTTTCAAGTCCAACACCATTGTCTTTACACCATAAGTCTGTATTTGCGTACCGTTCGCGGCGAAAAGTTTATAGTCCGAACATACGTCACGATTTTTTTTAACTGCAGGGATCACCGAAATGTCTGCTCCCGTGTCTACTAAGAAATTTAAACCACTATTGTAGTCCATCACACGTAATCGGCGGCCGGTTGACATAGTACAAATTTCCGCCGGCTTCTGTACTATGTTTACTGGTTTTCCGATTTTTCCCAAGCACATGGCTGTACGCACTTCACAGCTTTTTCGCGGAATCGGAAATGATAAAAGCATAAATAGTTGGATTTCCCAGCTTGCCGCGGTCGTCGTGACTTGCTGCGCATCCTGGATGCGGAACGAGAACTGCGCGCTTTATCATTACGTCGCTGAACAAATCTCCCTCGTCCACGTTCCATGTCGTTCATTCTCACATTGAGTTTGGCTATTTCTGCCAGTATAAGCGCTGAGACGTCGCGCGTCCTTGGCTCCGATGCGTCCGTTTTCTGTAGAGCGGCACTGTACGTTGCTACTTCGGACACGTGGCGGGTTCTCGTGGCCTCGGCCACGTCATCTGCTATGCTGGCCAGAGTCTCCAAATTTACTTCCCTTGATGCTATTAGAACTGCCCGTACTGTTGTCGGTAGCCGGTTCTGCCACATAATTCTCAATGTGTCTTCGGGGAAATTATCCTTGGCCAAGTTCCTCATCTGCTGGAGCAATTGGGAGGGTTTTTGGTCACCTAAGTCCATTTCCCCCAGCAGTTTCTCGATCTGTCTGTTTTTCGAGTCCTCCAGCATATTCAGTAGTTTGTTTTTCAGGGTCTCATACTTGTTGTTTGCTGGCGGATTAGTCAACAAATCAGTCAACCTCAATATAATTTCCTTGGGCAGCTTGGACACCACCATGTCGAATTTCGCGTCGTCGCCTGCTCGCTGTGGTGTTAGCACGGCCTCCGCGCGTATGAACCACACCCTTGGTTGGTCTGTCCAAAAATCTGGAATGCGGCTTGACACTGACAGCGCCATGACTTCCACCGTCGGTTGTGCTGCTGGTGCTTGAGGATGTATCGGTGGCTGTTCTTGTTGTGGCTGACCATGAGGTGGTTGTTCTTGAGATGGTTGCCCTTGAGGTGGAACTTGCCATGTCTTCACCGGTACTGCGGCTCCATTATGCGCCATTTCCTTGAATCCGTCTCGTTTAATAATCACGTCGGGGTCACCAATGTAGGGTTCCTCTTCTGCTGGGACACTTCAAGGAAAGACCGATTTGATACACTTGATTTATTACTTACTATGTCTAGTTACATCGACGTACAGAAGGGAACTAAAACTAAAGCTTGCGGCGTGCTCCCACCGCCGCGTCCCGGGTTCCGGGAACGCTAGAGCTGCGTCAGCTCATATACGAGTGCGAGTGCACTAGAATATGAGCTGATGTGGCAATGTGCCTATAAGACTAATGGATAATGATTCCTTGTGTTTTATTTGTTTTTACGTAAATTAAGTTGCTAACGCCTCGTAGATCAGTATTGCCAACATAACGTAATATTGTTATCAAAAAGAACCACGTCGTCAGCGAAAAAAGCAATTTTAATCTGCGTAATGTTCTCGCGATGTTTTTATATGTCACGACACGAGCGTCAATGTGTAAACGCCTAATAAGTTTCCACTTGGTACTTTAGGCCGAGCCAATAATTCCTAGTTTTGAGATTTTAGAAATTTTGTTATCTTGCTTATAAAATCCACGGTTGACTCGGGTAGTTAAAAAAAAATGAGTCACGCGAGCAGCAGGGCTACTACGAAATGCAAAACTCGAAGTTCGTGTCGTGCGGTCCCTCTGACACTTATACTATTTAATACGAGAGCGAGAGGGATCGCACGACACGAAATTCGAGTTTCGTAGTAGCCCTGCTGAGAGGTGGCGCCGAGTCGCGTTGCTCCTGGGAAGAAGGGCTACGAATTAGCCCGAAACATTTTTTTTATTCGACTGAATGGAAAACGACCAATAGAAATAGAAATAGAAATAAACTTTATTGTATAACTGTGTACATAACAGGGTGGTTACAAAAGGTAAATAAGTCTCAACAGTTTGTTTTCCATTTTGGATGTACAATATAAAAACTTATACTTAATCTATCTTGAATAACAGCCATAATTACTTTCGCGCACGTATACTTATTAATTTCAATGAGCAAAAAAAAAAAAAAAAATAAAAAAAAGTCGTTTCGTTGTCGTTACGGCGTCGTGCTTTGTAAATCGGCCGTCATTCCTCATTCACGTCTGTCTTGCCACGATCCAATGAAATACGTCGGACGCCTCACGTCGCTTATAATATATTTATATATTTATATGTTCACCAAAAATAAAAAAACAAAGCGCATTTATATTTTGTACTATTTAGTGAACCTATTTAATGATTGGTTTTTTGGAATCTTTTTGTATTTTTTATTTCAATTCCAAATTTTTGTTACTTTTACGGTCATCCCGTAAAACCTAAATCAGGTGGGTGCACACTCACCGGGGTTCAGCTGAAAACCAGCGCTGCAGCTCTGATTACAGGGCTACGGCACATGCTGAACTGAGTCCTTTTGGCATCACACTACAGCACAACGTCTATAATTGTTCTCTCTTCCCCTATTTGCTTTTACTGTTTTTGCTGTGATGTAGTGTGTTTTTGTTGTCAATAAATATAGTATATCGTGTATAGTAACTGGATGCAGACGGCTCAGAATAGAGCAATCTGGAGAAAGCTGAAGGAGGCCTACGCGTAATTGGTTGAAAGAGGCTTGAGATGATGATGATTATGAAATTCTGAGTTTGAGTTTGAAATCGAAAATACAAACTGAAATATAGATGCACAGAAAAATAAGACTAGCGCTGGGAATCGAACCCAGGTCCTCGGCATTCCGTGCCGCGTGCTATACCGCTACACCACAGCTTTTTGGTGTCTAAGGCACAGGTTCAGCCTAGTTTAGACACCAGGGTGTCGTATATTTGGACTAATCACCCTACATCTCATTTTACAAACTAATTATTATTATAGATATATCGCACCATTCGTGCGAAAAACGCGTAACTCATAGTTACGCGTTTTCGCAATTAATTGACCACAGATTAAGGATGAAAAAATACATCTTGTGTGTAAATTTCAAAATTTTAGGTTTAAAAACAAAAGAGTTATAAAGGAAAATTGATGAACTACGTATTTTATTAAAAAAAAAATACACATGCAATAAGTGTGGTAAATGTACATACATTGCCAAATATTACGATATTCACATTACAAAAAAGCGTAATTTAACTTAAGTCATTATGACGCAGGCTGTTTTTGAGAGTCTAGGACGTAAATACACTCACTCCCTTTTTCCACGCACCTTTTAAAAATGTTTAGGGTGTAACTTTAGCTACGCAAAGCAGACGCGATGTACCTAAGGCGTCAGTAGTAGATACGCGTTTCTTCCACGAGGAATTTCGGTAGATTCAGTTTCGTAAATACATATACGCAGGTGCTTCCCAGAGTATACAACCCTTTACAATCGAGAAAGTGAAGTCATGATGTTAAAAAAACAAATTTGTTTGTTAATACTGATGGTCTAAGGGGTCTAAGAAAAATATCTAGTGAAAAAAATCGGAAATGCTTAATTTTCAGGAAATTCGCGTCCACGGTCGTACGTCTCAGGAATAATTTGTAAAATGCATGATCGTAACACAAAACTACAAAAACACCTGTTCTTAATAACATCAAGATTTATTACTACCAATCAACATTATTTAACGTTTTTTATTATCAAACATTGAAAATATCCCATTAATATTATGTACCTATACCAATAAGCTTCATAATTTCAACCCTACTCGTTTTCAAGTACATGCCATGTTTTCGCATGTAATAGTTGTTGTTAGTACATTACACTCATATACTTGAAGAAATCGTCATTCCAGTACCTAGTTGTTATTATTTATAGTATTCAACAAGTATCTGGACATGCCTAACTGCATGAAATAATATATAATTACGTGGCTTATCTTCGACATTTGTTTCCTTTCAGAGATGAGGGCACGCGTCAGATGTTTGTCTTTGAATCGGTGGATCAGACTATCTGAGGGTAGTGGTTTGTTCAGGGATAGCTGCGGGTGTATTCACGGAAGTAGGTTTTCTTGATTTTTCAGATGGAGATGCTCATTGTCGAGCAATTGGCACAGGTGGCTGCAAAAATATAGCTGATGGGCTCACCAGAGACGGTTGAAGAAGCGTAAGCACAGATCGTGCAGGTGGCGCTGATAGAGGCGTTCTTCTGGCTCAGGCACTAGAAATTATCTGGTACTGTGTAATATACTCGTCTAGTTTATCTTTCTACTCATCATGTGGGTCTTATTATAGCTGCCTCTCGACTAAAATTGAATCGAAATCCTCGTCCTGCACATGTGATGGGTACCTATCGGTTGCGTCTCAAAAAAGGAATACACGCGTCATGCAGATTTTTTGAAGTATCATGCACGGTTATGCCCGGGCTACACGAGACTGGTTTTTCGGGCTGGGATAGTAAACTAGTTCTCTACTTCAACTGTCTGGCTTGTTGACCTGGCTTGGAGCATGCTTGTTCTGTTTCCATGAGGCTTATTATTTTAAACTAGTATTTACTGGAGTGATGAGGTGACCACAGGTCCAAAATAAACTGTATGCAAAAAAAAAACACTATTATTAGACTAAAACAGTCACTTCGAAAAGTGTGTCAATTCGCACTAGACGAACTAGAGGCGTAACACAGGGTTGATTTATTAATTTTCATCAGGTCTTGATCATACGTTTTAATTTTTATTCTTTAGTAGTAATGTCATATCAATTCATGGTCACGGTACAGTTGCACAAACTTTAAATTAATCTGCGTACTTAGTTTGGACATCTTAAAATCTGAGAAACTCGTCGCGGTAGAAAAACAAACCAAACGTGTGGTTCCTCCTTACTAGCAAACTGAAAACTAGCTTCGCCGGTCACATGAAGTTAGTAAACAAGCTAGGATAGTAAAATCAGTAATGGGGGAACGTACTAGCCTAAAAACAGAACTCCATCCTGTTAGAAACTGTCCTGGCTTCTAAACTAGCTTAGGAATGAAGGCAGTTTTGTCTACACGAAGCCAGAAGTACTACTTTGCTAACTTACTAACACTGGCTTGCTATCCTAGCTTGAGAGGCTGACCTTGTGTAGCCCGGGCATTGTGCAGCTCGGTTGGAAAGGGGTAAGCAATAAATAATACAAATAATATTAAAAAACTGTTTTTGTGTGTAGTACAAAAGAAGATTGTTTCAGAGTTATGGATAAGTATGAAATCGTGCAAAGCAATGTTGTTTTTTCTTAATTCTTCACGGTTGTGTAGTAAAATAATGTGAGCAAACCTCAGGTCAGGATTCAGTAATCGAAAAAATATGTTAAAAACGCAATATGACTGTTTTTTTGTTAGTTATGACCATTTTGGTAAATTGAACAATTTTAATGACAAAAAGTCACTTTTTTGGGTAGTTTGACATTTTTTTGATATATTTTACTGTAGATTTGTTACTGGTTACATTTATGATTTTTTATTTATATATTTTTCACACTGCGAGCGTATTATTAAGAACTTTAAAATTTCATATCATATTTTGCATGACAACACGGAATTTTGATTACTAATATGTTCCCCGGAACAAAGAATTAATTCGAGATACTCAAAGATTAAATTAGTTCTTACTCAGTAATAAAAACGTATTTCAGGTTACGATTCTGTGTGTAGTTAAATTATGTAAGCAAGAAACGTGTAACTTAATGTACACCAGTGCCAAAAATGAATTTTAGTGCCTCAGAAACACGTAAGTATCAGTTACATTGATAAAAAAAATCTAAAAAAATGATCAAAAGTACGTAACTACGCTTAAGTTCTGATATGTTCTAAAGCATCCGTGGAAAAAGTAATTAACTTATATTTTAACGATTTTCTTATCATAATTAATGTATTTTATAAAAAGTATAATATCTGTTGCTAGAAGCGATTTTTTATCTATACATTCATCCATGTCAATATTGAGTACGATCTATAATAAAAATGTGAGGATGTTTTTTTGCTCTCCTGAAAAGTAGTATTTTTTCATCTACGCGTTTTTTGCACGAAGGGTGCGATATATATATTATATATTATATTATTATTGGGCCTTTTTTAGATATAGTTTAGTTTTTAATATACTTTTAATTTAGTTTGTAATATTTAGTATTTTATAATTGTTATTTTTAAGATTTTTATTTTTCACATTTGTACCAATAAAATAAAAATATATTATTATTATTATTATTGTCTTTATTATTATTATTATTATATTATTACCGCTGGACAACTTTGTCATATTTTCTGGTTTTTCTGTGCATCTATATTTCAGTTTGTATTTTCGATTCACTATTTAGTGCTTACTCGCTTTGGGTCTGGCAGTTGAATGGTGGGATTTTATAAAGTTCCCATGGGAATCCCCTAATATTAGATCGTGATTTTAAACAAGCAATTCTTGTTGGTACAGTCAACGTCAGAAATAAGTGATAAAAAGCATTTTGAAGGCGAGCACCACATTCTTGCGCAGAAAGAGAACTTTTATAATCGTCAAAAATCATTGCTCCAAAGTGTTTTCGCGTCAATTCCATTTTTATTGCAAATTCGTCACTTTAAAACGTCAGAAAAAACAAATTAAGATTAATTTCCCACCAACTATTATTTATTGTCAAAATACCACCAACGGGACTTATAAAGAAAGAAGGAATTTATTTACTAACAGAGAAGACACAAATATACAGCATAATTTATACACAAATAAACCAAAATAATAATAATAATAAAAAATCACACATGAAATATATACCTACACAATTTTGTGTAACTCACATAAATAATATTTACCTCGACGTTTCGGCAACATTGCAGTTGCCGTGGTCACGAGTAGACTGAAGTGTGGGGCGTCAAGTCTGCCTAGCAGTGCGAGTTCTTCGAACTAACCACCCGTTGGTGGTAATTTGACTATGAGTGAGAATCACGAAAGTTTAAAACGTTAAACTATTAATTCCATAAACAATGAGCTATATTTTTTTTAAATGACATAGTTCTAAATTCAAATGTTTACGGGTGGCCAGGTGCAAAATTATCAGCGTGGCCTAAGCATAGAGCCATTCAATTCACTGTTCACCCCTTATATAAACGGACTTGCGTAAAATGCGTGGCGTAAAAGTTAAAAGCGTTTAAAAAGCGGCGTAATTGAGTTACGTTACGGCGTAACTCCTAATTGCAGCTTGAATTCGTTAGCGCGAGCAAATTATTATTTAGGGTTACGTAGTAATACTAAATTCAAAGCTTAAACTTTTATTCTGTAACTAGCGTTTGCCCGCGGTTCCGTCCGCGTGGTATTCGGTTATCGCGCGCTGTTCCCTCGGGAACTGTGAACTTTTCCGGGGTAAAAAGTAGCCTATGTCACTCTCGGGCCCATAAACTATCTCTATGCCAAAAATTACGTCGATCCGTCGCTCCGTTACGGCGTGAAAGACGGACAAACATACAAACACACTTTCGCATTTATAATATTAGTAGGGATTTAATAAGGTTTAAGAGTTTAGTGCGAAGGCCATCCATCTTAGGCCTCTAAGTTGGCAACGCAACTGCGATACCCCTGGTGTTGCAAATGTTTATGGGCGGTGGTGATCCTTACCATCAAGGACCTTGCTCGTTTTCTATCCAGTCTAATAAAAAAAAGGCCGTCGAAAAGTCACATGTTGTTGTTTTTTATTAAAATGTAATTTCTGTTATTTTTTGTGCACTAAGTATGTAACTTTATTGCTAAATAAAATAATTCTTTTTCTCATTCTTTTTTATAAAAATTCTGACACTTGCCAAGTCCGGCCGCAATTTGGCATAATGTCAGGACAAATCTGACGTATGGCAACCCTACACGGAACACCGCTACTGGCAGAACGCTTGTGGCTTAATTCATGTCCGTCCCCGGGGCAGAATTTCGTGTTACTAGATGTCAGCATTTATAAAACAGCGTTTAGCTTTAAAACATGGCGTTTTGCAGATGCAGTTGCAAGAAAAATGCAGAATGAAATGTTTATCCCACAGATAAAGATTACACTAGATAACGCAAACACTTCAATCTGTTTGAAAACCAACCGTGTAACTTTTTTATATCTACTGTGACGTGTCCAGAGCGAATTAGCGATGTGAATTCCCCGATGTCAGCGCAAAATCGATTCAAATAGCCGCCCGCCAGCGCCGTGGGGATCGAGTCAGTCACTAGTCATGATTAGTCAGTTAGCGGTCAGTCTTTGTATGGGGCCAACCCCGACGTTTGGTTGGTGTGAAATTGTGTAACGACTGAAAGCGACAAGGTACAGAAATGATTACATACCGTACAACGGCTAACCGATAGTGTCTTTTCCAACCTTGACATGGGCGGAATCATCGATGTATCGATGGAGCTATACTTTCAAGAATTGAATTGAATGGATTACAATACAATACAATACAATACAAATACTCTTTATTGTACACCAGAAATAGTAAGCAATACAGAAAACAGGTACACAAAGAAAATTACAAGGTAAGCAATAGGCGGCCTTATCGCTTAAGAGCGATCTCTTCCAGGCAACCTTTTTACAGCAGGTGGTGCATTAACAGTAGATCAGAAAATAAAAAAGCAACAAAAACACATGTTACACATTATTGTACATATAATACACGTCTAAAATATATATAGGCAATGGGATTACTTGTATTATAACGACTGTACCATTGATCAAGACCCTCACAGAACTAAGGTAATAATTGCCGTAATACGAATGGTCAGATTATTACCCCGTAATACTAAGTTGGTAACTCGCGCACGCATGCGCAATAAAACTTACATTAATATAATTATTCCGGCAAATCGTCGGTGGCCGTAATCAACGAAACTATACAGAGACAGAGTTTCAGAGCCTGCTGGGAAATAAAATAACAATATTTCTGTGAAAAACCGATCAAGAGCGTGTCGGAGACGTCCAAAATAGGGTTCCGTACCGATTACGAAAAAATTAGGTACTTAATATCTTCCTAAGAATTTTGTATTTTATACGGAATCTCCCAAGTTCCTTAGGCTGCTATTTACTCTTAAACTACTAATAGTTCTCAAGAAAACTTAACCGCTATAGTTTTTCTTGAAAGTTTGATATACTTACTACCATCCTGAATGTTTTTAAAATTTTCCACCCACACCGGTTTAGATTATAGAATTTCCACTTTAAGCTTGAATATTTCGCAAACAAATCACTAAATCGAAAAATCGTTTTAGAAACCTGTGGTTTTAAAAACCCTATCTAACGATACCCCACACTACAAGGTTAGATGAGAAAAAAAAAGCTTTATTTTATAATATGTATTTTTGTAATTTAACTACAAAACTAAAGCGGCTTTGTCAAGACATCTGTACTCCAAATTTCATCGATATACGTCTTGTAGTTTTCGAGTAAAATGCCTCTGACAAAAGGACGCACGGACGGACAGAGGGACAGACGGACTTGACGAAACTATAAGGGTTCCGTTTTTGCTATTTTGGCTCCGGAACCCTAAAAACGAGTGTACCATTTCCTGCAGACTTAATCTCTGTGAGCTTACTTGCTACTGTGTTGCCAGAAGGCAACTTATTGGCGAAGTATTGTAACTTTGCGTAACTTAGTTATTTGTTATAATTCTTGTCGGACGCTATTGTCCCAGACCTGTTGGATCGGAAAAGGATTAACAATTTTCTTGTTTAGCTCCATTTTTATAGGAAAAGGTTATTGAACTACAATCTTTCGCTTTTAGGGTTCAAAGTCAAAGACAAAATATCTTTATTCAATTTAGACACCTGCGGCGATTTAGGCCAAATTTTCTATCTATAATAATACTAATAATAATTGACCTAGTCCCAAACGAAGCATAGCTGGGTACTAGGCGAGGATAAACATACTTATACATAGATAAATAAATATTTAAATACATATTAAACATCCAAGACCCGAGAACAAACATTCGTATTATTCATACAAATATCTGCCCGGCCGTGATTCAAACCCGTGACCTCAAGCTTCGTAGTCAGGTTCTCTAACCACTTAGCCATCAGGTCGTCAAATCTGTAGTTTAAGTTTAATTATGTTTGTTTTTGTTTATTCTGTTGAAAAAAAAAACATTTTCGCTACTCGTATAACAAGCACTGTTAGGCATAGGCCTCCCCCATAGACCGCCAGTTGCTTCGGTTGCCAGCGGCCTGCATCCACCGTGAATCCGCGACTTTAACCAGGTCATTTCCATCTAGTTGGTGGACGTCCTACGCTGCGCTTGCCGATCCGCGGTCTCCATTCGAGAACTTTCGCCAACGACCATCTGTTCTCCGTGCTATATGACACCCATAGTGCCCATTGCCACTTCAACGAGCTAATTCGCTTGGCTATGTCGGCGACCCTTGTTCTTCTGCCTCTTTACTTGGTATTTTAAATGTATTCTATATTGTCTAAATTGGATTCTTTGCCAGCCGGTTCCTTTTGTCTTGTCGGAGGCATCGCATTGCAAAAGAAAATGTTTTAAGGTTATTTATTGCCACGACAGCAGTAATACGTCACTACTTTAAAAAAACTCGTATCTCAAAATATATGATTTTTCTGAGTGCACTTTATGACCATTACGTCAAGGTTCAATTTTGTTGACGGATTGATTTAAGATACGAGATTTTTTCAAAGTAGTGACGAATTGTATTATCTTTTACACTGAGCTACGTAACTTCTTCTTTGTCTATGGTTTTAAATATTTTTTTAAATTTTTTTGTTCGTTAGACTGGGGCAAAGGAACTGGCTCATGCATACGTATTTACCGTCTGGGCTCCACAGAAAACCAGCGTTACTTCACAATGACATAATGTGCGGCAACACAATGACATGCTGAGTGGAGACCCTTTTTGGTATCCTGTCGTGTCACCAAGTAACATAGTTTTAGTGCTAGTTTTAATCTTAGTCCTAAAATTGCTAAAAGTGGCTCCGAAGCGGTAACGTGTCGTGTGCTCTGCCTACCCCATTTGGGAATACAGGCGTGATGTTTGTGTGTGTGTGTTTAATCTTAGTCTTAGGTGGTATTTATGGAGCCAAAATAAATCTTTCTTTCTTTCTATTTACTGAGTTTTAATTATGATTGCAGGCTGTCTTGTTATTCCGTCCAAGCCAGAGTTCAGTATTTGCATGCACACACGACGTACGGAACCTCATCAAAACTTTGGCAGTGGACAGACGCCGAGTTTGGTTACTAAATCGGTTTAATTATCCTGCCCAAAATTACCTATGTGCATGCGTTTTGTTGTTTATTAAAGGAAAGTACAATACAATACAAATATTCTTTACTAGCTTTTGTCCGCGGCTCCGGCCGCATGGTATTCGGTTAACGCGCGCTGTTCCCTTAAGAACTGTGTATTTTTCCGGGATAGAAAGTAGCCTATGTCACTCTCAGGCCCATAAATTATCTCTATGCCAAAAATCACGTCGATCCATCGCTCCGTTACGGCGTGAAAGACGGACAAACACACAAACCCACAAACATACAAACACACTTTCGCATTTATAATATTAAGTATGGATTAGTATTAGTATTAGTAAGTTTTAGTAGAGTATATATTAGTATTAGTATATTAGTATGGATTGCTCACCATTAATGGTGTAACTTATAATATGAAAATGAAAAATGAAAATTTTATTATTACACACAAGCAATATTACATTTTTAGTAGTATACAGTGGACCCCAAACTAGGCTGAGCCTGTATCTTGGGGCCCGAAATATAAACACTTAGATTTAGGGTAGAAAATAGGCGGTCTTATCGCTTAAAAGCGATCTATTCCAGACAACTATTTGGGTGCAAGAACTTATGTCGAACAAAAATAGGTGGCGAAAACAGAAACAGGAAATAAGAACAAACAAAAAATCAATAATATGAAAATAAATACAAATGATATAATTATAAAGAAATTACCTATTTGAAATTTTGGAGATACATATTTTTACTGAAAGAAGACTTTATTTTGATTTTAAAAATAATTCAAACTGCTTTCAGAGATATTCAAATAGTCCAGATAAATTATCAAATTGCATCCATAAAAAAAAACTAAATATACAAAAAATAAACACATATTTGCATGTATACTTGTGTACGTGTGGCAAATAAATTATTTTGACTTTTTTAGATTTTTATATTACAAAAGTACAACGATACTGTTTGCCCTAGCGGGTCTAACGGACTAATTTCCAACCCACAACTACAAAAGACAATGTAAAGGCTGTTTCACTTTACGTGCATGCCAAGCTTTATGTCAGTGAGTTGCCGCCTTTATGTAGAACGTTCTTAGTAAAGTGTGTCACAAAATCCGCATGACATAAATCAACATGTATGTATACATCTACACCTATCTTGCAGGTGGTAGGACCTTGTGTAAGGTTCGCCCGGATTGCTAGCAACATCTTGCTCGCTAATCCTGCAGTGAAGCAGTGCTTGCACTGTTGTTTCGGCGTGGAGAGTAAGACAGCCGGTGAAATTACTGGCACTTGAGGTGAAGTAAGGGATCGCCAATGCGAATTATTTCATTATGATTGGTGTTTTGGAATCTTTTTGTATTTTTTATTTCAATTCCAAATTTTTACTTTTACGGTCATCCCGTGAAACCTAAATTGAAAATACAAACCGAAACATCACTTAAGAGACGAAGTAACAAGCTGAGATATGTGATGCATAGGGAAATTGGTGTCTCTGCCGTTGACCAGCAGTGGTGCAGCGGTATAGCACGCGGCACGGAATGCCGAGGACCTGGGTTCCCAGTGTTGGTCTTATTTTTCTGGTTTTTCTATGCATCTATGTTTCGGTTTGTACTTTCAATTTGCGAATTATTTCCAAATATCCCTGTCCGTGATATAATTGACTTTAACTTTGACTTTATTCCTCCAATCACCGTGGAGTTCCTTTTGGAGTCTATGTCGAGAAATACTCTGAGGAACTCTTTGACCTCATTCCAGCTGCGGGGTTCCATTACAGATCCACCCGTCGTAAGGGTTCCTTTCATCGACATCATGTTGATGAATGTTTGTTTTGAAAAAATGACTTTCTGCCAAGTTTCTTGCGGCGCATTCTTCTTGGCAATGATGGTCTTTCCGAAAGCGCTGGTAGTTTTAAAAAAAATGACGTGTAAAAGTGCCCATTGCGGCCTATTTACTGAATAAATGATTTGAATTTGAATTTGAATGGCAGTCTTCGACGATGCGTTTTAAGCGGTCTCTTTTGCCACGAACTTGCAAAATCTGGAACGAGCTTCCCGCTGGGGTCTTCCCATCTAGTTACGACCTGGGTGCCTTTAAGAGGCGTGGGTATTTCTGCAGGGCCGACAACGCACTGGCATCGCTTAAAGCGATGCGGGTGTCTATGGACAGTGGTGATCATTTAACATCAGGTGACCCACTAGTTCGTTTTTCTGGCCTCCCTAACAAAAAAAAATTACCAGCAGTGGGCATCTCAGTTCCAAGAACAAGATTTAATTTAAAATTAAATGTATTCTCAAGTACAGTAACTTGAAGACGGTTATAAATCCACTTTAACTCCAAGTCCATTTTAAATTCGCTTTCCCAGCAAACTAGGTTTAATGTTTAATTTTCTTTCCTTGTTCGAATTGTTGGATAAATACTTAAAACTAATTTAGCTACAGTCGTATTTATTAACCTGCTCAAGAAATGCATTCTCTTGTTGCTTTGTAGAAATGCACTGGAACAATTTTATTGTCAACCTCTATTAAATATAGGTATGTACTTAAAAACTTTTGCAAAGTTACTTTTCAGGGTTCCGGAGCCAAAATGGCACAAACGGAATCCTTATAGTTTCGCCATGTCTGCCTGTCTGTCTGTCCTGGCTTTTCTCAGGGACTATCAATGCTAGAAAGCTGTAATTATGCACGAATGTATGTGTATGTGAACTATGCTGACAAAATGGTACAATAAAAAATTAAAAAAAAATTTTTTCGGAGTACCTCCCATAGACGTAAAATGGGGTGATTTTTTTTCATCCAATCTTGTAGTGTGGGGTATTGTTAGATAGGTCTTTTAAAACCATTAGGGGGTTTTTTAAATCGATTTTTCAATTTAGTGATTTGTTTGCGAAATATTCAATTTTAAAATGAAAATTAAATTAATTAAAATCTAAACCGGTGGGGTGAAAAATTTGAAAAAATTCAGGATAACGGCTAAGTTCGCTTGAGAATTATTAGTATAGTTTAAGAGTAAATAGCAGCTTAAGGTATAAAATATACCTAAACTTGGAAGATTCCGTATAAAATACGAAATCCTTAGAAAAATATTGTTATTTTTTTTTAGTAATGGCTACGGAACCCTATTTTGGGCGTGTCCGACACGCTCTTAGTCGGTTTTAATAAAATAATTTAAGCTTAATATTCGACTTTTAATTGCAAATTTTAATTAAAAGAGAGCAGCCAGCTATAAAATAAACTGTTGGGTGGAAAAATTTACGGAACCTCATCTTGGGCACGTCCGACACGCTCTTGGCCGATTTTCCTTTTGAGGTATAGTGCCTTAGAAACGTGTCCAAATAATATCCAAAGTCTCTAAGCCAGTGTATCTCAAGAAGTAAACGTGGCTAACTCGGCCAGCCCGCAAAAACAGTTTGAGCGTGTGTCAAGAGCTGTTAACTCGAACTGACTGGGGCTGGGCGGCTTTTGTTGGACGTCCACGATTTGGACGAAGCAAGGACAATATCGGATTTATTTTGGTTTCAGATTTTTACTTCTGTTGAAGCATTTTCCCTCCATGTTGGTCGATCGGATGGCCAAGTGGTTGGAGAACCTGACTACGAAGCTTGAGGTTTCGGGTTCGATTCCCGGTCGGGGCAAATATTGGTATGAATAATACGAATGTTTGTTCTTGATCACTAATAATACCGGCAATGCAGGTAGTTCGAAATACGAGTGCCGGTACTATTAGTGTTTTTTTTTATTTAGCATTGGCTACACGGCCATCAGCTTAAACCAAGCTTAAACTAATTTTACCATAATTATGAACTAACGTGTACAATGAATACAATGAAAAATTATGATGAGCATATACAATGAGGGGTTAGTATCAAGTGGTCAAAAACGCAAGTGGTCAACAGCATCAACTCGCCCAAAAATCATTTGGGTAAATTTGCAGATAGTCGAATACGTAATTGGTCTATGAAGCAACTCGTCAGAAATCAACCGGACAAATAAGTAGTTTGTCCGAGATGTAACCGGTCTCTTTAGCTACTTGTCTTAAGATCATCTAGACGAATTCGCAAATAAGTTAAAAAGTATTTGGCCAAAAAAACAACTCGTCACAAATTTTAGGTAACATGATTGCTCAAATATAGGTTAGGTTAGGTTAGTATTTTGTCAAGGCGCGAAGCGCCTTAACTAGGCGGAATAGGAGCTCCGCTTTGCGGAGCTCCGTCGACTTCATCTCAGAGTCGTTAAATTCATATGAATATTTGCTTTCCTGACATAAAATTGGTGTTACATTAAGTATGCGAAAGTAACTTTCTGCACATGCATTTATGACGAGTTGCTTTGTTCGCGACCAGCTATTTAATCCACATGCATTTATGACGAGTTGATAATTATGACAGTTGACGAAATAATTTTGTGACGAGTTGCTTCATTGACCGATTACGTATTCGACTATCTGCAAATTTACCCAAATGATTTTTGGGCGAGTTGATGCTGTTGACCACTTGCGTTTTTGACCACTTGGTACTAACCCACTTCAGTCTACTCGTGACCACGGCCGTGGTCAACATTGCAACACTGCAATGTTGCCGAAACGTCGAGTAATATTTACTACTTGTGTGTGTTAGCGTGATAAGTCCAGTTTGTGGTATTTTTATCTACCCACTATTCATAATATTATTAGGACTGTCCTAAGAACTCCCAAAACCATGGGCACCTCCGACCGACATCAATCAATTCGTAATGGCGTCAAAAAAGCCCTCCTTCAATACTTTCCTAATAGTTGGTGTTTGGACAATATTTAATGGCTCTAGCGGAAAAAAGAAGGGTTCCGTTTGAGTGACAGCTGGCTGGAAGGTCAATTGCTTTTTTCCGACGAGACTTTTCCTTAAATAAGTAACGGTTGGTCATCCTAAGGATGTTAGAGACAGTTTTAGTTGGATCTCTGTAATCATCATCATCATCATCGCAGCCGGTATATGGGTGGAGACCAAAAAGTTGCACACCGTTAAGGCTGCGTTAGTAGGTAAATTTGAAAGTATGTTTGTTTGCTTGAAAATTTGGTATGAAATTTAGTATACAGATAGTTCGAGTCCCGGGGAAGGACATATAGGATAGTTTTTATCTAGAAAAATTACATATTTCCCGTGGGATAATGAATGATAAACGAGTTCTAAATGGACGGAGTCGTGGGTATTGGCTGGTAGTTAATATAATATCCAATAAATCAAACTGAATCTTTTGTCTCTTTCTAAAAATCATAAATTCCATCTATTTGTTCACAAAACTCGTTACTCATAATTACATTCCGTCCCTTAGAGAACTCATGACGAGACTTGACTTTGTGTCGTAGTAAAAGTATTTTCAATCATCTTCGAAACAAGGAGTAAGGTTGTTTTTACCTGATTGCCCGATGGAGGGTTATGTTACCTGATGGGAAGCAAAAACCGCCGCCCATGGACACCTGCCAACACGAAGGTATCACAGGTGCGTTGCCGGCCCTTAGAGAGACTGATATGCTGGTTTTTTAAAGATCCGTAAGCTGTATCTGGAAACACTGTCAGGAAGCTAAAAATGTAGGTAGCAAATTAAAAGCCCGTATTGCAGGTGGTAGGACCTTGTGTAAGGTCCACCCGGATTGCTACCACCATCTTGCTCACTAATCCTCCGTGAAGCAGCAGTGCTTGCACTGTTGTGTTACGGCGTGGAGAGTAAGACAGCCGGTGAAATTACTGGCACCTGAGGTATTCCATCTCAGGCCTCTAGGTTAGCAACGCATCTGCAATACCCCTATTTCTGTTTCTTTGGCTAGTGATATTGTTTTATGCGTCGATTAACCTTAACACAGTGAACAGTGATCACAAAATTCTATATTGCTCTCGTGTCTGACATTTTTTAATGCGCAAGTTGTCTCCACGTGGTTTCTGGAATTTTACTATCAAGTTGCAAAAACTGCAACTACCGAACAACGTCCCTCTCAAAGAGAGTATTTTGACACTGGCAGAATTGTCCTTATAAGGACAGAAAGCCATATTTTTAAAACAGAAGAAGACATAGGTGGTTGCATAAAACACAAGGTGATATCGCATAAATATTAGTATCACTAAAAAAAAAATGCCTACTCCTGTCGTCAATACTCTTCCATTCCATTGTTCAACACAGTATTAAGTACAACATACGCCGTATACCGAAACATACACATACAGGCATAACGCGGGTAAATAATAACTTGAGTCAATTCAAGTGTGAGCAGGCAGCGAGAGAACTGTCGTAACTCGAGATTTAAAAAAAAAAAAATATTTGTCTGGATGGAAAACGAGCAAGTAGGTGAACTAAAAGAATTCATCTTAGTGTTAATATGCATCTCTTCGCTAAAATATTAATATCACATTAGCATTAGAATAAATCAAATATTGTAAACAATTAAGTACTGTGATTTGAGCGCGGCGCGCCAACAAACTGGTCACCCCAGTTTGGCGCATTTATTGTAAATGTGTAAATTGTAATTGTTTATATGAATAAATAATTTCTATCTTCTATTTTATCTAATTTCCTTGTTCACCCGCAACCTTACGATAGCTAAGCTTATGTAAAATATGCGTGGTCATGCAGTTCCTTCGCCTCCACAATGTAAGAACACACACAAATTACGCAAACCCATCTATCACCACCACCATATCACACTGACGCGTTTCGAACTCAACCAGCGCTCATGTTCAGAGTAACAGGACCAAGCAAGTAGGTCTCCTGATGGTAAGAGATCACCAACGCCCGTAAACATCCGCAAAACCAGCGGTACTGCAGATGCGTTGCCAACCTAGAGGCCTAAGATGGGATACCTCAAGTGCCACTAATTTCACCGGCTGTCTTACTCTCCACGTCGAAACACAACAGTGCAAGCACTGCTTCTTCACGGTACTTTACTGGCACTTGAGGTATTCCATCTTAGGCCTCTAGGTTGGCATCTGCAATACCCCTGGTGTTGCAGATGTTTATGGGCGGTGGTGATCTCTTGCCATCAGGAGACCCACATCGTTTTCCATCCAGTCGAATAAAAAAACAACTTCGGAACTCGACGTCTTTCGGCCAGAAGGCAGCACTCCCTCGTGGTAGTATATACTTTGCTCAAACTGTTTATATAATACTTGTATACACATGTATGAAAAGTTCGAGTAAATCTACTAAACAGTGTAAGGCACAGATAATATACAAAGTGGAAATAAAAAGTTTGTAAAAACTAATTCTGTTAGTGCTATTTATGAAACAGTAAAGAAATTACTTTTTTACTTGCTTTGTTGTTTGCGTACGGAATTTAATATCTGGAACTGCTGATGGAACCGTTTTGAGACATATAGCCGAGGGAAATGAATCCAATACTAGATTGGGACGTTTTCTAAGGAAGATGTATAAAAAACAATAAATTTAAAAAATCAAAAAACCCGACTGCTTTAAAAATAAATCAAATAAATTAAAAATCTTCGACAAAAAAACGTAAGCAAAAATAAAAAAGCTGCCAAAAAAAGACAAGTACAAAATAATTATGTACTACCTAGCTGTTGCCTGCGACTTCATCTGCGAACAATTGGTTTATCCCTATCCCGCTGGGACTATGCTGATTTCCCGTAAAATTAGCCTAAGTTAATTTAGTATAAATACATAGTAATATATTTTTTTATCTAAGCGTCGTCGGTGTCGGGGGACCGCCAAGGTTTAACAGGAAACCAAAGTACATATGTTGTATTTTTCAAAGTATTAACCTTAGCGGTCGGGTTTCTAGCCGGATTCTTCTCAATAGAGATTTTTCCACACCGGTGGTAGATTTTTTGACGTGCTTAAACTGAACAAAGATATTTTGACTTTGACTTTGGTTTGAACGAAATTTGGTTCTATCATTGTTTGTCTCTTTTTTAGAAGTAAACCCTTCATACGGAATAATTCAGAGGCACAGATTGATTGCCTTGTACAGCAAAAACCACGGGTTTCTGGCAGAATATCAGCACTGCAGGTTACTGCAGTATATGCTGAGTCAGCGCCTATTCTAGACATCGTCGCAGGGCTCTCAATTTAAAGAATAACACGTGAACTTTATTTTGGTACTAGTTTTAAGTTAAAAGATATAATTGTATATTTTCTATTGTATTTAGAGTTTTGTATGCTGTTTTGAATAAAGATTCATTTAACATAACCTTAAATTTTGACTGACCGTAACGTTTTTACCTGACAGACAATGAAATAGTCTAGCCTGCTCTAACATTTGCTTATGCCATATGTTTGTTTCACCTCCCTGAAGTTAGCGTCGAATAAACAGTCGAATAGTTATTCCTGAGATAAATGGTGATTGAAAAATCGACAGCCAGTTATCAGACTGATAAACTGTGGAATAACTTTATTGGTCTGTTAACTATTCGACCGTTTAACTGAGGATTGCCCTAAATGTCAAAAATTGTTACTTAACTGCTTTTACCTGCCAGACGCACACACATGTCACATTGAACAATGTTTCCGCTCGAGCCATCCGACGGCAAAGCTTTGTTTAGTAAAGGTGTCGGGTTCGAATCCGAGACCCAGTTAATTTTTGTACAAACTTCTCCGTAATGAAATACACGAGCAAATAGGAGTTTTGGAGTTAACCCGTTTGTCTTTGTGTACGATACGAGTGAGTGGGAACGCGGGTTTGGGGATTGTGTGCGATTGTTTTTAACCCCCCATGTGAAAAGAGGGGTGTTCTAGGTTTGATCGCTATGTGTGTCTGTCTGTGGCACCGTAGCTCTTAAACGGGTCGACAGATTTGAATGCGGTTTTTTTATTTGAAAGCAGGTTACAGGTGGACCTTGAGAAGGGTCCGCCCGGATTGCTACCACCATCTTGCTCGCTGATCCTGCCGTGAAGCAGTGCTTGGCACTGTTGTGTTTCGATGTGGAGAGTAAGACAGCCGGTGAAATTACTGGCACCTGAGGTATGCCATCTTAGGCCTCTAGGTTGGCAACGCATTTGCTACCCCTGGTGTTGCAGATGTTTATGGGCGGTGGTGATCTCTTACCATCAGGAGACCCACTTGCTCGTTAGCCATCCAGTCGCATTAAAAAAAAACATGGCAGCGGGAAAATTATGCGACCTCATCGACGGATGCATAGGAGCTAATGGGGTAGATGAGTGGGCTGCCTTACTTTCTTTTGCGTATTCGGCTCTTAGTTTGATGATGATGATGATGATCTGATCCTGTTATCCCTCACTAGGGACATAGGGCTCGTAGAAGAGTTTTCCATTTGGCTCGATCTTGCGCGGCTTCTTCCAGCTCTTCCCAGCCGAGACCAATTGAGCCAGCCTCCTTCTCAACTGATCGCCTCCACGTGGTCCGAGGACGTCCTGGCCATCTTCTGCCAGTAGATTGCCAACGGAGACCCTGCTTGGGCAGGTGATCATTCGACCCTCGAAGCGTGTGTCCGATCATTCGACCCTCGAAGCGTGTGTCCGATCCATCGTCATTTCCTTGTAAGAATTTCTCGGCTCTTAGTTTAGCCCGAAACATGTCGAGCTAAAAAAGCCGTGGTGGCCAAGTGGTTTGACCTATCGCCTCTCAAGTAGAGGGTCGTGGGTTCAAACCCCGGCTCGCACCTCTGAGTTTTTCGAAATTCATGTGCGGAATTACATTTGAAATTTACCACGAGCTTTGCGGTGAAGGAAAACATCGTGAGGAAACCTGCACAAACTTAAGAAGCAATTCAATGGTGCGTGTGAAGTTCCCAATCCACACTGGGCCCGCGTGGGAACTATGGCCCAAGCCCTCGCATTCTGAGAGGAGGCCTGTGCTCAGCAGTGGGACATATTATAGGCTGGGATGATGGGTGTGGTAATTATTATTATTCGTACATCAACTAACACATCACTGTATCATACTGTCAGTTTAATATGGCTTAATATAGTATTGTGAATTGACACGAGATTACAATATCCCGACAGTTATTAGAGCAGCCATCACGGTCTAGCAAGCTTTTCTATTAAGCTTAAATGGCATAGAGTAGTTATACGAATGAATACAGATGGGACGCAACATTTTTAACCTCCGACGCAAAAAGAGGGGTGTTATGAGTTTGACCGCTATGTGTGTCTGTCTGTGGCACAGTAGGTCTTAAACGTATGGAATGAATTTGAATGCGGTTTTTTTATTTGAAAGCCGGTTCTCCAGCGATGGTTCTTAGACATGTTTCATCAAAGACGGTTTAGCCGTTTATGAGATACTAGCTTTTGCCCGCGACTCCGCCCGCGCGGTATTCGTTTATCACGCGCTGTTCCCTCGGGAACTGTGCGTTTTTCCGGGATAAAAAGTAGCCTATGTCACTCTTGGGCCCATAAACTATCTCTATGCCAAAAATCACGTCGATCCGTCGCTCCGTTCCGGCGTGAAAGACGTACAAACATACAAACGTACAAACACACTTTCGCATTTATAATATTACTATGGATTGAACTTTGAAGTGACAAAATCGGGGGTTTTCCAACTTTTATTTGCGTAATCTAGTGTAATCTTTATCTGTGGAATAGGTGTGTCAAAAATCTTTGATGTGAGATCTCCCAAGCCACCAAGGCGTTCAACCTACAAGCGAGTGCCCAGTCTCATCAGGAACGTATCTTGAATCTCCAAACCCTATATCATTGTGTCCTCAGTTTACACAACTAATCCCATATTTCAATATGGCAGTAATCTTTCTAAACTAGCGACCTCTATAACAACAATGCGAGGGATATTGTTCCGGTTGTGTTACATTGCCGTCTCTTTCTTTTATTCAACTGGATGGAAAACGAGCAAGTGGGTCTCCTGATGGTAAGAGATCACCACAACCCATAGACACCTGCAACACCGCAGTGCAGCACTGCTGCTTCACGGCAGGATTAGCGAGCAAGATGGTGGTAGCAATCTGGGCGGACCTTGTACAAGGTCCTACCACCTGCAAAACTTGTACGTAATTGTACGTTGTATTTGTGTAAGATATATTTTCAATACATTTTCTCGAAAAATGCGTATTTTCATAAAATTATCTCGATTATTAGAATCACTCCCATCAATCCGATCCCATATAATACCAGTAAAAGATGCTTTCACCCCGCCTGAGGTTATAGCGTCTAAAAATCCCAGCTTTTACAGAAATGTAATTTACACGTAGAAGTTATTAAAAATGCCATAAAATAGCATTAAAATATGAAATTATATAAAATATGCTAACTTGGATCATAAGTTATAGCTTTTAGGGATACTTAATGTGTTTGTTATAATCTGAAAAATTTGCTGTTTAAAGTATTGTGACGCATTAGCCCCGGTGCTACATTAAGTGCTTGTTGTAGCCTAAATTGTATAAAAATATTTTGACTTTGACTTTGACTTTGACTTTGACTGTACAGTCCCATGATTTTTGACGACCAGATGGCCTAGTGGTTAGATAACCTGACTACGAAGCTTGTGGTCCCGGGTGCGATTCCCGTGTTGGGGCAGATATTTGTATGAAAAATACTAGTGTTTGTTCTCGGGTCTTGGGTGTTTAAATAAGTATTTAAGTATGTATCTATCTACATAATTATGTTTATCCGTTGCTTAGTACCCATAACACAAGCTTTGCTAAGCTTACTTTGGGACTAGGTCAACTGGTGTGAATTGTCCCGCGATATTTATATATTTATATGATGATGATGACAGTCCTATAGCCCGCAATGTATCAAAACATACAATATCCTCGCGGCGTACGCTACATTTTACAAAAACCTCTGTGTCCGTCATTATCCCTCGTCAGATCTAATGAACTGTATTTACATACTGGGCACCCCCTGCCGTGCTCCGCATGATAATCGTGGCATGCTGATGGGTTTTAGGTTTGTTAAGAAACTGGAGATCGGAGACGAATGGATTTTATCTCTCTTTCTAGCTTCGGAGTGTGGAAATGTTTTCAATATGCAATATTGCCGTATCGAAAAATTGGCCAAGTGCGAGTTGGAGTTATGTTACACTGCGAGTTCCGTGTATCTCTAAACAATATGAAAAATGTAATAACATTGAGATTTGTTAGATTTATAACAAGTTCTTAAGTCAATGAAAAGTAAAAAAAAGTCAACACAAAATGTTATACTTACTTATACCTAACAAAAAGTGACTTTGACTGCTTTTGGCTTTTGGCTTTTGTTTTAATTTTTTGTTTTATAAATAATGCATTACCGAAAACACGTTTAATAAAAATCTGTTTCTCTGGAATTTATGTGTGAAAGTGTAACTAGGTATAAAGTGGGACTAACTTTAGCTATTCTTCTCTTCCCCGATGCTTTCGCTCTCTCACAAACTACGTACAATAAATTCCATTCATGATGAAGAAATTTAATTCTAAAACTTATTTTTTATCAGAAAAAGAGTGATAAAATTGTAACCCTTCCTGTATTTGTCACAGTGGAGTAAAGGGACGCGTGGCAACTTTGTGTTAGCATCGCTGTATTTTACTGTCTGTTTATAATTCTCTCGTTCGTTCTTCTCGTTCTGAGAGGAGGCCTGTGCCCAGCAGTGGGACGTATATAGGCTGGGATGATGATGATGATGATGATAATTCTCTTAGTGAGGCAGCTGGCGTTAGGGATATGAATTATATTTTAGTAAAAAAGCGATTATTTTGTTACCAATTATTTTAATAGTTTGTAATTAAAATAGTTTGTTTCAGTGTTGCCAGCTGGTGGCCTATGAGGGGAAGAGTTGATTATGGAGAATGAGAATAGTATGAATTGTAGGTAAAGTCAAGAACACATGAAGCTTTTAATTTGTAGTACGAGCGAGAGATGTACAGTTAGCTGCAGAGAAAAGGTACCCCCCTGTAATGGCGGTAGTATGGATACATTACAGGGGGGTACCTTTTCTCCGCAGTGACTGTACGACATCGAATACATACCTGACAAAGAATATTTTTAAAGCTAGTGGTATTTTGAATATTTACAATGGAAATTGTGACGTATTGTGAAATTAACAAGGTTCCGTTTCCAACTCAATGCAACTCATGCCAACTGTCTTGTAACGCTTACTGTAGATCTCTCCAACCATTTAAACTAAAAAGATAAATAAACAAACGTACGCGTTGCTTGCGCACAAATATAGCTTATAAAACGCCAAAAAAGTTATTTTAGTTATTTTTTATTTTATTTATTTGGGGCGTCAACAGCGATACAGCTATATTTTTTGTGACTGCTTCCTTTGTCCCACATAAAGGAATAATGTAACGACAAACTCGTACACTCGCGGTCAAAGAAAACGGGTCGGTACGAAAAACTAGAATATCTCCTAAAATAATAGAGCTAGGAGCATGAATTAAACTGTATATTGTAGATAATTCTATAATTAATTAAACTACATGATAGGTGTGAAAGTTATTCATTTGTTTAATTTAATTACGTACAAAACAAAATATTTACAAATTTTACGTAGAAAAATTAACACTTGGTACCTCACGTTACAACAGAAAAAACTAACTTTAAAGAAATTAATTCTTCGTATTGCCTTCACGGGCTCTTTTTAAAGCTTCCAGATGATTGGGCATGCTCTTCATTAGGTTTCTTATGCGATTTTGCGGGATATTGATTCATCCTTCCACTAACGCATGTTTCAGGTCTCTAAGTGTAACTAGAGCGGAGTTTCGATTTCTTACATGCCTTCCAAGCTCGTCCCATACATGCTCGATCGGATTTAAGTCCAGAATTCTCGAGGGTCAGTTCATAAAAATGATACCAACGTCGCCAAAGTAATCATTTACAATCTGAGCTGTGTATGGCCTGGCGTTTTCATGCATGAACATGGGATTTTCACCCATATTAATTAAGTATGGACCGTCATGCTCATTAAGAGTCTCTTCTACATATCTTGCACTAGTTAGCGTACCATTTTTTATGAAGACTTACTCCATGTGAGTCTCTGAAGAGATTACAGCTCAGGCCAAAATACACCCACCGCCAAAAGACACTTTTTCCTCAAAATAAGCTCGAGTAAAACGTTCACCTGGCCGTTTGTAAGCTCTTCGCCACCCATCATGTGCATAGAGCATAAATCTGGATTCATCAGAAAACATATTTCTTGCCAATTCTTCGTCTGCCCACCATCTGTGTTCGCGGGTGTAAATCAATCTTGCTGTTCGCTGCCCCTTTTCAAGTTTTGGGCCATTTGCCGTTCTACATGGGGTCAAATTAGAATCTTGTAGCCGCCGCCTTACAGTCCACTCGCTTATGTCATCTTTTCGAGTCTCTCGACGTTGATTTTGGACTTCAACAGCCGTGAGGTGCCGATTTCGGAGCATAGTTGTAACAATAAATTGATCTTCTCGAGCTGCAGTACATCTCGGTCTGCTGATTCCTGGTCTTCTAATGTTCTGCCCAGTTTCTAGGAAACGTTGCACGACTCTCTGCACGGTAGAAAGTGACATGCCAACAGTTCTCGCTGTTCTTCTCTGAATTCCGCCTTCTTCTAACATAGTGTCGATACGTGTACATTCTTCTGGTGTCAGCCACATGATAGTAAATCAAGAATGATCAAGAAAGGCACCAATGAATGCCTTTTATCATTATGCTTTGACAGATTGAAAATAAAAGTGAGAAAACAGGCAAAAGTAAAACAAGTGCAATTTTAATTTTGACCCTAATTAGAGTTTTTTTTTAATTTTAACTTTTTCCAGCTGCCATGTAAAACATTTGAAGGTTGTATTTAATACGATATTAAATTCTCTTTAATATAGAGTCAGTTTCGTATAAGTAAACCTTTTCATTTTCAAAATTTTAAGGTTTTCGTCACTGACCCGTATTATTTGACCGCGAGTGTATTTTACACTCTGGATGTACAGTCAGGTCAATCGGTAGCGCAACACAAACAAAACTCAGCGTTTGAGCCATCCGGGCGTCACCGGTTAGAACTGGTTTTCACCGGATTCAATCAACGTAGTGCTAGAAAAGGGCACGGGTTGGAGTTTGTAATGAATTGGTAAAAAACAGTTCGAAAACATCTTTCCAACATACACCGATCGATAAACAAGTGGGTTTTTTTATAATAACAGGTAATTTTGATACAAATGCCAAAATGCATAGAACGTTGAGATGTAACACTGTCTAAAAGTAGGTAAAAAATGTTTGTGCCATCAACCAGGTCAATTTTATCATTAGGATAGCTTTAAAAGATCCCTTTTAGGGATAAGTTGGCCTTTGTACTCTTTTGGTTTGTTGTTTTCTTTTTGTATTATTAGCCAGGTGTTGTCGTCCCTACAGCCCGAAGTAGAATGACGCTCCGGCGAACGAGCCCGTCCATGTGTACTGCAACTGGTAGTTAAGTCACACGGCGTTTGCCGCCATTTCGATGTTGTAATAGTCAATTGACAATCCCATATGGCATAATTCTTGCAATCCATGACATATATATAAGTTAAATCTTCGAGTTTAACGTAGTAAATCACAATGCTCCATGCGCAGTACGTCGCCCATTTTGCAACCGCCGCTATCAGTCCATATTAGGAGCAGTAATGGACCTTTGATTCGGCGCGACCAAGATGTTCGCGGGTCCATAATATACGAGGTATAGCTAGCATGCTCTAAGTCAGCGATTATTTAACTTCGTGGCTGGCGATCCGGTGTAAATATATTTGAAGCCAGTGATTATAAAATGGCAAAATTTATGTCGTTTCAAAATGTAATTAAAAAAAATAGTACAATGCTTTAATCTGAAAATTCCAGTAAGAGAGAGAGAGAGAGAGATTGATATTAAATTCGATTACAGAAATATACATTAGAAAAAAATAGTAATTAAGAAAACATCTAATAGTATAAATGATTGGCAAGAGCAGCCTAGAACGTACACCTTCGTAAACGAGTGCAACCTTCCTCTGAACGGTTATTGTTACTACTTCTAATTCTTTTCTTGTACTACTAATCTTCTTCTAAAGCCCAATTTACCCTGAGCCCATTATGTAGCAGGACCACAATGACTCAAATAGTTAAACTTACATCAACGAATACTCAAAATACCCTAACGGGACTTATCACGCTACTTTACACAAGTATTATTTACCTCGACGTTTCGGCAACATTACAGTGGCCGTGGTCACGAGTAGACGTCATGTAACGTCGAGGTAAATATTACTTGTGTAAAAATAGCGTGATAAGTCCCGTTAAGGTATTTTGACTATGAGTGAGAATCACGAAAGTTTAAAACGTTATATTACATCAATCAACTTCATAGAGTTCCGATGTAAGTAATTTTCTGCGGCAGTTATACATTAAATTCATATCCATTCTTAATATTATAAATGCGAAAGCGTGTTTGTATGTTTGCGTATTTGTTCGTCTTGCACGCCGTAACGGAGCGACGAATCGACGTGATTTTTGACATACCTATGCTACTTTTTATCCCGGAAAAAATCACAGTTCCCGCTAGCGCGATAACCGAATACCACGCAGGCGAAACCGCGGGCAAAAGCTAGTTCTATTATAAATTTGTTCAGTTTTCTGCAATCATGCTAGTCGTGCACTCAAATATGGCGCTACGCGCTACGAGCGTAGCGGCTGGCGTAGCCCGTAGACGTTATTGGCGCTTTTTACGGAAAACGTCTTGCTCAAGTCGGACTTTAGATAGAACAAAATGGCGATGGCGTCTTCAAATTCTTCCTGAATATTAAAGCAGAATGTAAGTCTCTTTTTCTGGGGTTTTTTCTGTGCATCCATTTCAGTTTGTATTTTCGTTGGATTTCACGGAATTAAAAAAATTGGGGTTGAAAGAAAAAATACAAATAGACTCAAAAAAAATAATCTTAGAATATAAGTTTTTGTTCCGTGACCGACAAATGCTGAGTGGATTCCTTTTGCATAACAAATGTACTTAGATAGTTATTGGAATGTTTGATTATGTTAGTTATGAAATATTTTTTTCTTATTCTTATTCCTTTTGTCTGAACACCCCAGTAAAGTAGTAAAGTGCCAAAAACCGTGGTGGCCTATGTCCTCTCAAGCAGAGGACCGTGGGTTCAAACCCTGGTTTGCGCATCTGAGCTTTTCTAAATTCATGTGCAAAATTATATTTGGAATTTACCACGAGCTTTACGGTGAAGGAAAACATCGTGAGGAAACCTGCACAGCCTGCGAAGCTATTAAAAAAATTAAAAGCTGTTTATTTCAATAAAAACATACACGTACATTTAATTAATTGACTACTAATCCTTAATTAATAAGATTAAATGGTGTGTGTGTGAAGTTCCCAATCCACAATTTCCACGCGAAACTTCACACACACCATCGAATTGCTTCGCAGACTTGTGCAGATTTCCTAATGATGTTTTTCTTCACCATAAAGCTATGCCAACGGTTTTTTTTATTGTAATATCTAAATATTTATTCACATCATATTAAGTCTATGTTTGTGCAGCTACTTCCTCACTATGTTTTCCTTCACCGTATCTAATGAATTAATTTTCACACAAGAATTCTAAAAACGCAGACGTGCGAGCTTCGTACTTGCATTTATTACGGCAGGTAAAAACGGCATTAATCCTTAAAAAGTACAGTCGCCGCCAATATCGCGCGTACCGCATGTGGGCGATAAATTGTACATTCGGAAAGAAAAGACACAGCGACTACGTGTCCGCGCGCAGAGGGACACTATGTTCGACTAAAATAAGTGCAACTTGTCGAATACTAAATCGTTATTTTTTTTTCTTAATTGACATCGAAAAAAAAAAGATGTATAGTATTGTATTGTAAAACTCTTTATTGTACATAAAAACACATGAAAATAACAGAAACACAGGATAATAAGATGTACAAAGGCGAACTTATCTCTTAAGAAGGGAAGGAGAAGGAAAGGGAAGGGAAGGAAGGGAAGGGAAGGGGAGGAGGAGGGTAGGGAAGGGGGGGGGGAAGGGATGTCATTTTGCATTGTGCAAGGTCCATGCGGATTGCTGCCTTCATCTTGCTCGCAGCAGTGCTTGCACTGTTGTGTTTCGGTGTGGAGAGTAAGACAGCCGGTGAAATTTCCATTCGAATAAAAAAAAACCTACTTAATTTTTCCTAATCATTAATTGAGCATTTTTAAAAAAGGAAGGTGGGTAATTCCGGATAGGATATGCTAGACATACTCGTAATGCTTTTACAAGCTGTTACCCGCGACTCCGTTCGCGCAAAATTCGTTTATCGCTATTTTACGGGAGCTATGCAATTTTCCGGAAACAAAAGTTTTCTATTTCCTTCTCCGGGGTTCAAAGTATCTATATACCGAATTTCATTTAAATCGGTTCAGAGGTTTAGACGTGATGAAGTAACAAACAAATAGACAAACAGACTTACAAACTTTCGGATTTATAATATTCAAGAAGACATTAATATTTAAGGCGTATTATAAAGTTAATTGATTATATCATGGACAGCGATATTTGGAAATAATTTCGATTCGCATTAGCGATCCCTTCAAATAGCGAACCTACTGTGTTAAAAATAAAGTTATGATATATACTTCTGATATATAGATATCATTTATAATATTGTAAATCTGTTTAAAAAAAATATACCTTGTTGAGTTTCTTGACGGATTCTTCTCAACAGAGGTTCCAAACCGGTGGTAGATTTTTTTGACATTCATAAGAGTTTGTTATAGCCTAAATTCAATAAAGATATTTTGACTTTCACTTTGATTAGTGGGCGCTATTCCAGAAAACGAATAAGGGAGTATGTAAATAAAATTATATTGGCGCTACCTCAAATTATTTCGCACCTTTAACCAGTGAGTGAATTTACCCCATCTTCATACCGCGAGACAGCTAATTTTTCTCATTTGATTACAGGCAGGTTACGGGGCGGGTAATTCCGGACGTACAAGACAGACGCATGTTGCATTTAAATGGATGTAAAGGTTACTTTTAAAGGTTTCCATTTTATTTCTTTAAATAACGAATTTAGTTGTGGTTGTGTGTGACTTAAGTCATAAAAGAACATTGTAAATTTGGTCAAAAAAGTATATTATACAACAAGAGCATAAAAAACACATCATGACATCATCATCATCATGTCAGCCGAAAGACGTCGACTGCTGGACATAGGCCTCCCCCAAGGCTCTCCACTCAGACCGGTCCTGTGCATTTCGAATCCACCGCGATCCGAAGCGCGCGGAAGAATTGCGAAACTAAAAAACACAAAAATACAAAAATATTTATTAGTTTAATAATTCACAAGTTTATTAGTTATGCCCAGCGGACCCCAAACTAGGTTGAGCCTGTATCTTGGGACCCTGGAGTGCACTATGTGAAAGAATACAAAAGAAACCGAATTAAACCCAATTTAGTCCAGAAAAACATTAATTACATTTTAAAAAATCCCCGGTAGTAATTTGCATAATAATAATTTATCAAATGACTAGCTTTTGCCCGCGGCTCCGCCCGCGTGGTATTCGGTTATCGCGCGCTGTTCTCTCGGGAACTATGCATTTTTCCGGTATAAAAAGTAGCCTATGTCATTCTCGGGCCCATGAACTATCTCTATGCCAAAAATCACGTCGATCCGTCGCTCCGTTACGGCGTGAAAGACAGACAAGCATACAAACATACAAACACACAAACATACAAACACACTTTCGTATTTATAATATTAGTATGGATTAGTTGGGAAATGATATCAGTGCGAAATGTTGAGTTGGGAAATAATATTTCGCCTAAATAAAAATATGGGATAAATAGTTTGAAACATTAGTAAACCTTGAGACATAATTGTATTTGTAAGAAGTTGTATTTATGTGAGAGAAGCCGTGGTGGCCTAGTGGTTTGACCTATCGCCTCTCAAGCTGAGGGTCGTGGGTTCAAATCCCGGCTCGCACCTCTGAGTTTTTCGAAATTCATGTGGGCAATTTACCACGAGCTTTGCGGTGAAGGAAAACATCGTGAGGAAACCTGCACAAACCTGCGAAGCAATTCAATGGTGCGTGTGAAGTTCCCAATCCGCACTGGGCCTGCGTGGGAACTATGGCCCAAGCCCTCTCATTCCGAGAGGAGGCCTGTGCCCAGCAGTGGGACGTATATAGGCTGAGATGATGATGTATTTGTGTACATATTAAGCAATAAATGATTATGATTAAACTAGACACGGCATGGAAAATCATATATAAGAATTCTGCGATGCCTTGCCTTGATTTGATCCATTGCCTTATCATATTAGGTTATTGACCTGCGAAGGGCAGGTACAGTCGTCTAGAAGCTGATTCATAAATGAACTGACTAGATAATGACTTTTAGATCTAAAGCGCTAGCATGCTTTCAGTAGACTTTAGAAATAAATCTAAAATTTTATTTTAATAATAAATTTTTACCATAAATTTCTATACAGAATAATTTTATACAAGGAGACCCCTGTAACACACAAACATCACGCCTGTGTTCCCAAATAAATGAACAGGCTAGATAATGACTTTTAGATCTAAAGCGCTGACATGCTTTCAGTGGACATAAAAAAAAAAAAATTTTTGATAATAAATTTCTATCACAAATTTCTACTTTTTCTACTTAATCATAAATTCATTATTTAATCATAAATTTCTACACAGAATAATTTTATACAAGGTGGGCCTTATAACACACAACACACAAACATCACGCCTGTTCACAATAGATAGTTTTTTTTGTTACATTGGATAGTTTTTATTCCGAAAAATTGCGTAGTTTTTGCTTAGTAGCCCAAAAAAATCCCCCAAATAAATTTGTTCCGAAATAAATGAACAGGCTAGATAATGACTTTTAGATCTAAAGCGCTGGCATGCTTTCAGTAGACTTTAAAAAAAAAATTAGTTTTGATAGTAAATTTCTATCACAAATTTCTACTTTTTCTACTTAATCATAAATTTATTATTTAATCATAAATTTCTACACAGAATAATTTTATACAAGGTGGGCCTTGTAACACACAACACACAAATATCACGCCTGTTCACATTGATAGTTTTTTTTGTTACATTGGATAGTTTTTATTCCGAAAAATTGCGTAGTTGCGTAGTAGCGATAAAGATATTCTGCGCGGATGTGTTAAATTAAAACATACAAAGTTTCCTCGCTCGAAGAACAGATAACCGTTGGGGGAGAAAAGTTCTCGAGTGGCGACCACGAAAAGGAAGACGAAGCGTTGGCAGGCCTCCCATCAGGTGGACTGACGACATCGTGAAAGTTGCGGGAAACCGGTGGATGCAAGTGGCGAGTTGTCGTTCATTGTGGCGTTCTAGGGGGAGGCCTTTGTCCAGCAGTGGACGTCTTCCAGCTGATGATGATGATGATATCCTCACAGAAAAAGAAAAGTTTTTCGTAAAATTTTTAATTATCGGCCCTAATTTTTTTAAATGTTTTTCGGATAATAGCAATAAATTAGCAGTTATTACGACCAACCGTACGCGAGATGGTGCAGCAAGATGGTGGTAGCAATCCGGGCGGGCCTTGTACAACGTCCTACCACCTGAAAACTTTCGTTTTTATAATATTATTAAAAGAAAGAAAGAAAGAAAATACATTTATTCACAACACAAGACACAACAATAGCATTAGGTACAAAATAGACAACACATAGGAAATTATTCATATTCATATTCATTTATTCATTGTAAAGTCATGTACATAGTTATAAAAGGTGTTTCAGTTATTATTATCAGTCGGTCCATGACGCCCTGTAAGGGTACACCATAATAATAATTAGGTACAAAAAAATTGCCGTTTGGCCGTGGTGGCCTAGTGGTTTGACCTATCGCCTCTCAAGCAGAGGGTCGTGGGTTCAAATCCCGGCTCGCACCTCTGAGTTTTTCGAAATTCATGTGCGCAATTTACCACGAGCTTTGCGGTGAAGGAAAACATCGTGAGGAAACCTGCACAAACCTGCGAAGCAATTCAATGGTGCGTGTGAAGTTCCCAATCCGCACTGGGCCCGCGTGGGAACTATGGCCCAAGCAGTCTCATTCCGAGAGGAGGCCTGTGCCCAGCAGTGGGACGTATATAGGCTAAGATGATGATGATGACAAAAAAATTCAAATTCAAATTCAAAAACATTTATTTGTATGAATACAGTAAAATGATCTTAAAATAGGTTTAGCACATGTGTTCACGACGGAATAAAAAGTGCTAGAAATAAGTAAATAATAAGTATAAAAATAAATTGTAAAGTGCAATATATAGGCATAAATAGATATAAGTTGTAAATAAAAATGCGCACGTTGGCTTGTTTCAATTAGAAAATAAGGAATAGAGTAAATCTAATTAGAATAATGTAGGTTTACGCAAATGTAAACAAATAAACGGCGCATGCGCGAGCGCGGGGTAAGGCGCGGAGAGGTGGGGGGAACGCGACTATAAAAGCGTAGCCGCCCGGCTACGCGGCCTGTTCGACTCGAGCGCTCCTACGACACACACCTCTCTACGCCTTCCCGCACTCCGCTGCCACTTACGAAAAATTCATCTTGTTATTATTCCATCTTCAACTCTTCACCTACCATCAAAATATACAGTCCACTTTTATCACCCCTGCGACATCCACGTCCGCAACATTGGTCCATTCAGCACCGGATCACTGAAACAAGAAATAGAAGAATTTCAAGATGGTCCTGACAAGAAGTAACAGCGGCAAGAAAGAAGCAGAAGAAAAGTCGACCAGCACCGGTGAAACCTCTGCGACTACTACTACGAGCCAGACCACAAACACGTCGAGCTCCGGCGAAACCGGGACCACGACTGGCACGGGCACCACGGAAGTATCAGCACCAGGTTCCGTCGCGACAAGTGCGAGGGAACAAGTAGACACTTCGGGTATTAAGGCCACGCCCGCCGCCAGTACAGATACGGTCGTCAATCGCCAACCGTTGCAGCAGATGCCACCACCAGCTGCCACTCAAGCGCCAACGCGGAAGCCGGCTCGGTCACGTCACTCCAAGGCCTCTAGCAAGAGACTCCTCGCGGTTTGGAGGCCAAGGAGCGGCTAGCCGAGTTGGAGCTGAAGCAAGCGCGCGCCGAGGCAGAACTAGAAAAAATCCGCCAGAAGAAGATGGCGGCAGAGTCAGAGCCGTCCGACACAGAAGAAGAAGAAGACGACTTGGCACCACAACGCATAGCCGATTGGCTAAGAAGATCACCCGATCGAGAACAAAGGCCGCCCGCGCACACACACAAAGAGCACGAGCGGCGGGACCCCCATGAAGAGCAGTCCCACAAGTCAGCAATGGACTTCTCCATGCTGACCGCGGCTCTAACAGAAGCCATCCACGCCGGCAAGTCATCATCATCAGCGAGCAAATATATCCCCGACCTGCCGACATTCAGCGGACTCAGTAACGAGTGGCTCCAATTTAAGGCGGCCTACACCGAATCCGCGGCCAGCTTCACGGCCAACGAGAACGTCGCTCGCATAAGGAAGAGCCTCAAAGGGGTCGCCCTGGAGGCAGTAAGCGCCCTCCTCATCAGCCAGCCACGGCCAGACGACGTCGTAAACGCATTGCAGAGAAGATTCGGCAGACCAGACGCGCTCCTCATCAGCGAAATGGAGAAGATGAAGACGCTCCCGAAACTCACAGACAACCCACGTGACCTGTGCATCTTCGCGAGCCGCATCGCCAACACAGTCGCGACGATCGACCTGCTCAAGCGCCCGCAATACCTCTATAATCCGGAGGTACTGCGCACGATCGTCGACAAACTAACGCCGATCCTGCGAAACAAATGGTACGATTACGCAATATTAAGTGAAGACGTACCTGAACTCAAGAAGATCGCCGAATTCCTCAACCGCGAAGCGGACAAATGCGCGCCATACGCGCCGCCCGAGCTGGCTACTGAGAAGCAAGAAATCAAAATAACGAAGAAAAAAGTCGAACGCGCTTACGCCGCCACCACCGAACCCGCCACAAAAGCGCGCGAAAATGAAAAGTCGCCGTGTCCTCAATGCAAGCAAGAAGGCCACCAGCTACCTACGTGTCCGAATTTCATCAAAGCGGACACGAACGAGCGATGGGAAATAGCAAAGAAAAATACGATTTGCTATCGCTGTCTCGTCAGTAAACACCGCCGCTTCGATTGCCGCGCAAAGCCTTGCGGCCGCGGCGGTTGCCCCATGCGACACCATCGCCTGCTGCATCACGACAGACCATCGCCGAACCCCCCCGCCACTCCGGGGCGGCCCCCGCAGCCCCCAACCGAACCGTCAACAAGCGCCGCCATCGAACAAGTCGGCGCGGCGACATCCAAGACGGGCCGTGCCTACCTAAAAATCGCACCGGTTGTTTTACGTGGGCCGCAAGCTACCATCGACACGTACGCACTCTTAGACGACGGCAGCACAGTCACCATCATCGACGCAGCGGTTGCCGACGTGCTCGGTCTCGATGGTCCCACCGAACAAATGTGGGTCCAAGGAGTGAGCGGGACGGAGATAGCGCACAAACAAAGCAAGAAAGTGGGCGTAGCGATCAGAGGAAAATATAGCGACGAAGAAATACAAATAAACAACGCGCGCACCGTGGCAAGCCTCGACTTCGCGACGCAATCAATAAGCGAACGCGAACTACGCGACTGTCAACACTTAGAAGACATCAAGAATGAAATCACGTACAGCCGCGCCACGCCGAAAATATTAATCGGCCAAGATAACTGGGAGATCATCGTGTCGCGCGACATCAAACAAGGGCGGCGCGATCAGCTGGTAGCATCAAAAACGCTACTGGGATGGGTACTGCACGGCTGCCGCACCACTCAAGCGGCGCCGATAGCGTTTTGTTGTGCTCACCTCACCACCACACAACAAACCGAGCCCATCGAAGAAATGATGAAGAAATACTTCGCGCTCGAATCTCTGTCCATCGAACCCAGGCGGCAAAGCAGCGACCCCGAGCTACAAGCGCTGCGGCAATTAGAAAAGAAAAGCCGCCGCCTCCCCGACGGACGGTTCGAGACCGGGCTACTGTGGCGAGAAGAAGACAGCGATATGCCGTGCAACAAGCAAGACGCGCTCAAACGTCTATACACACTAGAGAAGAAACTAGATCGCGATGAAAATTTGAAAAGTCAGTACAACGAGCGCATCGACAACCTACTCGCATCACAATACGCCGAGCGGGCGACCACGCCCCCTAGTAAGAAAACATGGTACTTACCTCATTTCGCCGTCTGCAACCCCGAGAAACCAAAAATAAGGGTGGTGCACGACGCCGCGGCAAAATCACACGGCCGCAGCCTTAATGACATGTTGCTGCCCGGCCCCGATCTACTACAGTCATTGCCCGGCGTCATTATGAGGTTTCGTCAACACGGCGTGGCGGTCTCGGCGGACATCAAAGAGATGTTTATGCAAGTGAAGATCCGACCAGAAGATCGAGACGCCCTCCGCTTCCTGTGGAGGGGCGACCGCCGCGAAGGTCCTCCGGAAGAATATCGTATGACGTCAGTCATCTTCGGCGCGTCATCGTCACCCTGCACCGCGCTATACATCAAAAACAGAAATGCACAAGAGCACGCGGCGCAATTTCCGGAGGCCGCGCGAGCAATAGAAAAAAATCATTATATGGATGACTACTTGCAAAGCTTCAACACAACAAGCGAAGCTGAAAAAATAATAAAAGACGTCGATTATGTCCACAAGAAAGCCGGTTTTCAACTGCGCGGCTGGGCCACGAACGAGCAGCGTGTCATAAGCGCGGTCGTCAAGTGCGCAGAGCGAGAGGGAACGACAGTCCCCATCGGCGGGAGCGAGATGGAGAAGACGCTCGGCCTGCTGTGGGACACAAAACAAGACTGCATTCGTTTCCGCCTTAACACAAGAAGAGCTCCGCCCGAGGTGCTAGACGACCGCCGCCCGCCCACGAAGAGAGAAGCACTCAGCATCATAATGTCAATATTCGACCCGCTGGGCCTCATCTCGCCGATCACTACGCCGGCAAAAAGAATAATGCAGGACACGTGGCGCTACAACACAGAATGGGACAGCGCTATACCAGAAGAGCTTAGAGAGAGATGGAGCGAGTGGCTACGGCAGCTACACAGCCTCCGAGAATTGAACATACCGCGGTGCTACGACAAAATGGCCGCCGAGCACTACGAGCTACACACTTTCGTAGACGCTAGCGAAGAGGCCTACGCCGCCGCGGTATATTGGCGAATCACAAGAGCCGACGGCTGCATTCATGTCGCCCTAGCTGCCGCGAAGAGCCGGGTAACGCGCACTAAACCCGTCTCCGTGCCCCGCCTCGAACTCCAGGCCGCTGTCCTAGGTGTGCGACTGGCGAAATCAGTGAGCGACGAACATGACTACACAATAGCGCGCCGCACTTACTGGAGCGACTCGCGCACAGCGCTCGCATGGATACGCGCCGAGCCCCGCACCTACAAAACATTCGTAGCGCACCGCCTCGCTGAAATTGAAGATGCTACGAAAAAGGACGAGTGGCGGTGGTTACCGTCGTCAGACAACGTCGCCGACGACGCTACAAGAGCGACCCCTGCCGACTTCAACGCGCAACATCGCTGGTTCCGCGGGCCGCGCTTCCTCTACCAGCCCGAAGCGATGTGGCCCACCGAGCACAAAGTAGAAGTTCCGACAACAGGCGAAGAAAAACAAAGCTGCAACACGCTTCAAACGTTGCAAGAGCGGGAACACGCGCACTTACCTCGCATAGAGAGGTTCTCAAAATGGACGCGCCTGCTACGAGCAACAGCGCGCGCCCTGCAATTTATCGCCCTCTGCCGCCGCAAGGGCAACGAACCCGCGCCAGCTGACACGGAAACAATCGCGGCCGCGCGCAGGAAGAGGACGCGCGCTAACTACGAGCAAGACGGGGCCTGGAATGAACGCGGTACCCGCGCCCGCCAGCCCGCGAAGCCTGCCGCCGCACCTAAAGAAAAAAGAAAATTCATCGTATTAAACGCACACTACCTCACTACGGGCGAGTCACGAAGACCTTCCCAGGGAAGGACGGAATAGTACGCGTCGTGGACGTCACCACCAGCCGCGGTCACGTGCTCCGGCAACCGACCAAGAAAATCGTCGTGGTACCCACCCAAGGATCGTGAGACGACGGCGGGAGAATGTTCACGACGGAATAAAAAGTGCTAGAAATAAGTAAATAATAAGTATAAAAATAAATTGTAAAGTGCAATATATAGGCATAAATAGATATAAGTTGTAAATAAAAATGCGCACGTTGGCTTGTTTCAATTAGAAAATAAGGAATAGAGTAAATCTAATTAGAATAATGTAGGTTTACGCAAATGTAAACAAATAAACGGCGCATGCGCGAGCGCGGGGTAAGGCGCGGAGAGGTGGGGGGAACGCGACTATAAAAGCGTAGCCGCCCGGCTACGCGGCCTGTTCGACTCGAGCGCTCCTACGACACACACCTCTCTACGCCTTCCCGCACTCCGCTGCCACTTACGAAAAATTCATCTTGTTATTATTCCATCTTCAACTCTTCACCTACCATCAAAATATACAGTCCACTTTTATCACCCCTGCGACATCCACGTCCGCAACAACATGTATTCAGCATGCAAGCAAGCGTACAAATATTTAGTTCTAGGTCACTAAAAATCTAGGTTGTAATTTTCGTCAATATTATTTTATTTATCTACATTTTATTAATTCATAGGACATTTAATAATAAATTTGCTAGATTATTATTACATTATTAAAATTCTTCTTATTTAAATAATCCTTAACACTATAAAAACATTCCTCCATTAGCCATTTTGTTAATTTACATTTAAACATGTTTCCCGACAGAGTTTTTAAATGTTGTGTAAAATTACAGTAGTCACTTATTAATGAGATATAAGTGTCATGCTAGTACACTAAACTATTCTTACCTGGGGCCCGCCCTCTTTATAATACCCTCCATCGATCCTCGTTGCAGGTAATTAATTCTGGCTGCGTCTGAAATGTTGACGACCCCTGCAACGCTCGTATTGCTCTGTTAAAGATCCGCTTTCAAGGGATATTTGTTCGCAGCTTGATTGCGATAGTCAGGGGTATTAAACCTTTTGTTTTATTAAGGCTATTTAGATTTCAAAGTGAATTGGCTCGTAAAGCTGTTGTGTTTGGTTACGGGGTTTACTACTATTTATATTGTTAATGTGGGAAATTTCGAATGGGTAAATCCATACTAATATTATACGCGTAAATGCGAAAGTGCGTTTGTATGTTTGCCTGGCAGAGATCGCTCTTAAGCGATAAGGCCGCCTATTGCTTACCTTGTAATTTTATCTGTGTACCTGTTTTTCTGTATCACTTATTATTTCTGGTGTACAATAAAGAGTATTTGTATTGTATTGTATTGTGTGTTTGTCCGTCTTTCACGCCGTAACGGAGCGACGGATCGACGTGATTTTTGGCATAGAGATAGTTTATGGTCCCGAGAGTGTCATAGGCTACTTTTTATCCCGGAAAAATGCACAGTTCCCGAGGGAACCGCGCACGATATCCGAATACTACGAGGGTGGAGCCGCGGGCGAAAGCTAGTAATAAAATAAACAGGGACTATTTGGGGCAAAATGATGATGATGAAATAAATAGGTAAGTAATGATTATTGACGAGATGCTTGACACCAATTGACTTGTCTCAAAGTAAGCAAAGCTCGCATACATGTGATGTTATTTAAAATAAAAAAAATTAATCCCTCAGACTTTTTCTATGACAAATACTTTTATACGTTGTGAATTATTTTCCTTCGAAGGCTATGTATAATCTTCTTCTCTTTTAAAATATGGCTTTCTGTCCTAATTAATAGGACAATGATGATGATTTAAATAAGTCGATAACTAATTAGGTGCAGTCTTATAACATTAAAAAAAAGTTGAAGCGGGGGAAAGAAAATTAATTTATATTTAAACTGCAGGAAGAGAGGCTTTGAAAAGAAAACAGAACGCTTTTGAACAACAATTATCTACTTGCTTATTTTTATTTTGTAGTCTTTTAACGACTTTGGTATACCACAAAGAAGTTGCTTTTAGTTTGTTTGGTAGGTATTTTTAATCCTCGACGCGAAAAGAAGGGGTCAAGTTTGACGTCTATGTTTGTATGTCTGTCTGTGACACCGTAGCTCCCAAACGGGTGGACCGATTTTCATGTGGTTTTTATACGAGGAATTGAGTTCCCTTTTGGTGGTTTTAAGCTATTATTATCCCCCAACGTAGATAGAGGGGTTTTATAAGTTTGACTGCTACGTGCGTCTGTGTTTATGCAGTAGTTCTAAAACATTTAAACCGATTTGAACGCGGTTTTTTTGTTATTTGAAGTCAGGCTTTCTATTTTTCTAGCTTAGACATGTTTCATCAAAATCAGTTTAGTTGTTTTCGAGATACTTATTGAAATTTGAATTATCAAAGTAGGGGGTTTTCCAACTTTTTGTTGGCTAGGTTATTCCTGAAATTTGCCTACCAGTTGGACACCGAGTACAACCTAAATTATTTTTAATTAAAAAAAAACTAACGAGTACAAACAAAGAACCAATAACGCTAACGAGGGCATAAAATTAAAAACTGCTATTCTAGCACGCCTCATTAACTTCTCTTGACGGGAATTCAACTGTTCCTGACTTAATGAATGGTTTTGAACCTGGAGGGAGGGAGATGGATGCGGTAGTTTAAGTCAGCGTTCGAGTTTTTTTAAAGAAAGAAAATACATGTCGGCGGCCGATCGTAAAATCCGCCAGATCACGAAATTTCTAGGCATATCGTGAAATGGCGCTATTTCATGAATTGGCTAAGGGACATCCGCCATATGGTTCAAAACTCACCGTTTGACGATTTGCCTAGTAACGTTTAGGCAGATCATGAAATTCCTAGGTATATCATGAAACGCCGCCATATCGTTTCTGGGAATTCGCCGGCCGCTACCGCGGCACGCTCGCTTCGCTCGCTCGGCTCGTGCGTAGTGGTCACAATTTATACTAACCACCCCTCGCTTCGCTTGACGTACCTAGTTTTTTATTTTTTTCAGCATATCACGATATGCCCGGTATAAAGCTAGTAATATCGACGAATGTGTTGCTCTATTCGATCTGCCGTATTGTTTCTCAGGCACATCGTGATATGCCTGGACAGCTTTTAGACATATAATGAAATGGCGCCATTTCATGATGTGCCTAGGGATTTCGTGATCTGGCGGATTTTACGATCGGCCGCCGACACATACATAATGTGCGGCAACACGCTGAGTGTAGACCCTTTTTGGTATCCTGTCGTGTCACCAAGTAATATAGTTTTAGTGCTAGTTTTAGTCTTAGTCTTACGTGGTACTTACGGAGCCAAAAATAAATCTTTCTTTCTTTCTTTAATTTGTTCACAAAAGTATTTTTACACTTCTCATGCTCGTAAAGTCCTTTTTTATGCTGGATCTAGGCGACATAAATTGACATTTTTATGCTCCAGTGCATAAAGTAAAATTTTCGTCTAAGACGTGTGACGAAGTGTACGGTTGTGTTACCCTGAAGATGAGCTCTGGTTGAGTTCGAAACGCGTCAGTGTGATGTGGTAGTGGTGATAGATGGGTTTGTATGATCTGTATGTGTTCTTACAGTGTAGAGCTTAACTATCATAAGGTCGTGGGTGAGGAGGAAATTATTTTAGTTCATTGATATGGACCTCCGCAAAGTAACGTTTGATTCAATAAATTAGATATTGAACTTTCAAGTGACAATGTCAGGGGTTTTCCAACTTTTTGTTTGCTAGGTTATTTGCTTCGGTGGAAAACTTGCCGCATCCATTTTATCCCGCCTCTCGGTCCCTCATCAAGGGAATTCCCATTGTATCCCCCGAACGGAGCCGCCCGGGAAAAAACAGTCATAATCGTACTCCTGAATTTATTCCCGTATCTACTTAATTGCTCAACAAAGAACAACCCCCACTTAAAAGGGAAGGGAGTTAGTTTTGATAGGGATGTTCGTTTTGGGTGAGTAGCTTTTTTGTAGTATAGTTTAGTACAGTGTGTTACAGTGTGTGTGGGTGTTTTAAGGAAGGTTAAATTAACGTATTTCTGAAACTTAACCGTGATATTAATTAATGTTAGCAGGTGGTAGGACCTTGTGCAAGGTCCACCCGGATTGCTACCACCATCTTGCTCGCTAATCCTGCCGTGAAGCAGCAGTGCTTGCACTGTTGTGTTTCGGCGCGGAGAGTAAGACAGCCGGTGAAATTACTGGCACTTGAGGTAGTCCAACTTAAGCCTCTAGGTTGGCAACGCATCTGCAATACCCCTGGTGTTGCAGATGTTTATGGGCGGTGGTGATCTCTTACCACCAGGAGACCACTTGCTCGTTTGCCTTCCAGTCGAATAAAAAAAAATGTAATCAACTAAAATTCAGTCTTTGTTCATTTCTAACAAAATTAAAAAACCCTGTATATACATATTTAAATTAGGTAAAAGTATAGGAATTTATTGAATCAGGCGTTACTTTGCGGAGGTCCATATCAATGAACTAAAATAATTTCCTTGCTCACCCGCGACCTTACGATTAGCTATCGCAAGGTCGGGTGTGAGCAAGGAAATTCTTTTAATTCAGTTCAATATCTCAATAAAGGCTGAACCGATTTTGATAAACCATGTCTAAGAACCATTGCTAAAAAAACTTTTAAATAAAAAACTGCATAAAATTAACAGGCAGTGACATTAAAATGCAATTCAATAGAATCTGACAATTTTCTACACACTTGACACACCCTAACGTGGGCACCCTTGATTATATATGTCCCTGTTGTAGTGATTATCATCTAAAAGGAATCAAAAAAGAATAATAGTCACATCACAAAGCCTTAGGCAGCCCGGTGTTCATATTAGTAGGCTGGAAGTGTCTACAGGACTGTCAGATTCTATTGAATTGGAGTATAGTAACTAACAGCATAGTAAAAGTGTTTACAAACTATCCGTGTTCATGCAGTAAAAGTAAAGGACTCCTTTTTCTCTAAAACGCGCGGACTCCTAAAAGCACCCACTTTATGCCGCAATTCCACTAAAAACTTACAACTTTCTCCGTGAACAGCCAACTTTTTTTTCATTACGTCGTCAGCTGTCACTTGATTGATGACGTCACATCCGGCGATTATGTCCACTTCCGGAAATTAAAAAGTGCAAAAAGGAGGCTTTGCGGGCTTCCGGCGGATTTGTTTTTTGTATTTTTGTGTACTTTTTGTACATCTCGGCTTATTATCAAGCTTTTATAAATTTCCACTGTCTATATTGAATAGAGTGTTTGAAATTAAAAAAAAAGTTTTTTTTTATTCGCCTGGATGGCAAACGAGTAAGTGGGTCTCCTGATCTTAAGAGATCACCACCGCCCATAGACGCCTGCAACACCAGGGGGATGGCAGATGCGTTGCCAACCTAGGTCTAAGATGGAATACCTCAAGTGCCAGAAATTTCATCGGCTGTCTTACTCTCCACGCCGAAACACAACGGTGCAAGCACTGTTGCTTCACGGCAGGATTAGCGAGCAAGATGGTGGTAGCAATCCGGGCGGACCTTGCACAAGGTTAGGACCTACCATCTGCAAATCGGATGTATTTGAAATGTATTGTGACTAAGGGCTTGTTTCCGTTTGTTTTGTCAGAATAAATAGAGACAAAAAAAATGGCAAAAAATCACGTTTGTTGTATGGGAGCCGAGAGAGTTCTTAAATATTTATTTTAATCAGTTTTTACAGAGTTTTTTAGTATTTTTTTAGTATTAAACTTCAATTACTGTCGAGACACGATTCACAAAACCGCGGACGGACAGACAGACAGACAGTCAGACTGAAACTAAAAGGGTTCCCTTTTTGCCATTTTGGCTACGGAACCCTAAAAAAGATGAGACGATAATTACAGATTAACAATAAACAGAGCGTGCACTTCTAATAATACCGCCGCATCGGAGCGGTGTCACCCAGTTTAAAAGTGTCACTGCAGCTGTCAGCGACGCGTGAGCGGGTGAGATGTGATCCGACGCGCCGCATAAGTTGTTGTCAAAGATGTTTCACTTTATATAATTCGCGTTTATTATTATTTTTTTATTCAACTGGATGGCAAACGAGCAAGTGGGTCTCCCGATCTCTATCCAACTATTTATTGGTCTAACCGGAAGTAGGAAAAAAATCCGACACATTCGTTCATCTCTGCGGCGCGTTATGTCGAGCTCTTGCTCCCTTCGACGTTTTCTCCGCAAATTAAGAATGACATTTTTTTATTCGACTGGATGGCAAACGAGTAAGTGGATCTCCTGATGGTGAGAGATCACCACCGCCCATAAACATCTGCAATACCATGGGTATTGCAGATGCGTTGCCAACCTAGAGGCCTGAGATGGAATACCTCAAGTGCAAGTAATTTCACCGGCTGTCTTACTCTCCACGCCGAAACACAACAGTGCAAGCACTGCTGCTTCACGGCAGGATTAGCGAGCAAGATAGTGGTAGCAATCCGGGCGGACCTTGCACAAGGTCCTACCACCTGCAAAATAAGTAATAGAGAAAAACTAGCAAAAATGCAACGTTGCCAGCTCAGCGGGTATAAACGTTAACTTTACGTCACTTGTGAGAGAGTTCGACGTTAAATCACAATAAGTCCTATATAAAGGACACTATAGTAAGAGGTATTTATAGTAGATTTGAAATCTGAACCCTTTGCATACGTAAGCTGTGCCGCATCAAACAGCGAAGCGTGGAGATAACGATACTGTCACAACTTGCATGTAACGGACTCGCTGTATTGCGCTGTGTAGTTAGCATAACGAGATGCTAGGTTTCAATATACTAGTTATGGATCATCTCGGACTATTAATATTGCACATTATGGGCGGTGGTGATCTCTTACCATCAGGAGACCTACTTGCTCGTTTGCCATCCAGTCGAAGAAAAAAAATGGTTGTTTCAATGGTTCAAAATCGGTTTAGCCGTTTTTGAGATATTGAACTTTGTGGCAAAGTCAGAGGTTTTACTTTTTGTTGGTTAGATTATACTCCATAGAGTGAAGCCTCCACACGGCATTAAACCTTCCGCCGCCTAACTTTGCCTAAAAGTTCATTGCCACGATTGGTATTAGATTTGAGCGGTTGAATTTTGGGTTTCATTGTCCCCATATTATATGAAAAGTATAGCACAGAAATCAATGATATTTTACAACCAAGATCCTCATTATATTTTCTATGCCTGTGGTTTTTTAGATTTTTGTAAAAATGCTTTAATATTCTGTAATTCTCGTGCAAAGTTGACATCTTTTTTTTGTCGACTTTTGAGCTCCTGTATCTGATATTACACATTTATATGAAAATCTGAAAAACCACCGGCATAGATAATTACGTCTAGTCCATACTTACAAAATTTCATCTACTTCTTTTGCCTAGTTTTCAAATGAGACCGGGACTACGTTTGTATGGAGAATGGAACGAAGAGATTTCTCTTAAGCGATTCGAAGACAATCCAGGATTAGCGTAAAGAAGTCGCATAAAGAATGTATCTCAAAAATGCGTTAAAACTGAGTATTAAGTAATGAACATGTAGGCAGATTTATATGGAGCGTGGTATAGTGGGATGCTTGAAAGTGCCCTTATTTGCACGAGGCACTGAAACAATGGAGTCGTTCTCACTCCTCATTATTTAACCAGTAATTTGTTTGCTAAACAATATTGTAAGAGTGATGCTATGCATATAATGTACAAAATATTGTATATTAACGCCTACCCCATATTATGAGGTACGCTCGGACAGAGTATGCGTAGAGTCGCATTGGTTTGAAACAATTTTTAATCAAAAAAAAAAGTGTTACGAGTTTGATTGTGGCATCGTAGCTTTCGAGCGAATAGATTATTTGAAACAGCATTATTCTTCTTAACCGAGGTTTTTCTAGATTTATCGAGGCTTTTTAGAAAAGCGTTGGCCACTTCCAATTGCTTCGGTTGGAAGCGGCCTGCATCAGCCATGCCAGAGCAGAGTGGCGCTCTATTGTTCGCAAAAGTGTCGAATGTTTAGAATGGATGCGTCTGAAGGACCTGGATGCTAAGCGCCGAATGCGTAAGACATGACCAAGACCCTCCTAAACTTACACATACAACAGTTTCGGACAACTTCACTGCACTCCATGTGATCGAATTTTCCGGACTAAGTTTGGTTTCGTGAGCCACATCCGAGCTTTCCACAACCTGGACAAGTCGCTATCTTCGGATATGGCGAGGAGGACTATGTATGCATCAACCATGGAACCGCGGGTTTAACCAGGTCATTCATCCATCTCGTTGGTGGACGTCCTCCGCTGCGCCCGCCAATTCGTGGTCTCCACTCGAGAACTTTTCAGCCCCATCGACTATCTTTTCTCCGTGCTATATGTCCTGCCACTTACAGTCATACAGAATAACGATGAGTTTTTTTCAAGATACTGTGACTCCCCGCGGGAACCACAGATTGAAAAACACTGCCGTAGAGAAGCCTCAAGTACAGCCCTCTTCTTAGCTCGCTGTGGAATTCTGAATCCTATTTTCAAGGCCTATTCTCCTGGCCGTGGTGGCCTAGTGGTTTGACCTACCGCCTCTCAAGCAGAGGGTCATGGGTTCATACCTCGGCTCGCATCTCTGAGTTTTTCGAAATTCATGAGCGGAATCACATTTGAAATTTACCACGAGATTTGCGGTAAAGGAAAACATCGTGAGAAAACCCGCACAAACCTGTGAAGCAATTCAATGATGCGTATGAAGTTCCCAATCCGCACTGGCCCCCCGTGGGAACTATGGCCCAAGCCCTCATTCTGAGAGGAGGCCTGTGAACAGCAGTGGGACGTATATAGGCTGGGATGATGATTCTCCTGGGACCATGACCTTTTTAACAAACTTTTTCAGTTACGCCCTAGATGGTGAACCACACCAGCTTTGTTATTATGGATATTATTTCAAGGTTATCTTTTCAATGAACCATTTGTACTTTATGAAGTAGGTTCGGCTATTATAGTTAGTATTAATTGGTCCTTTATAAAGTACGCGAGGGCCTACGAGGCTATAATAGCGAATCACCACGTCTCTGATCCATCAGTGGCAATGCAGGTGGTAGATGTTTACAGGTGGTAGGACCTTGTGCAAGGTCCGCCCGGATTGATACCACCATCTTGCTCGCTAATCCTGCCATGAAGCAGTAATGCTGGCACTGTTGTGTTTCAGCGTGGAGAGTAAGACAGCCGGTGAAATGACTGGCACTTGAGGTATCCCATCTTAGGCCTCTAGGTTGGGAACGCATCTGCAATACCCCTGGTGTTGCAGATGTTTATGGGCGGTAGTGATCTCTTACCATCAGGAAACCCACTTGCTCGTTTTCCATCCAGTGGAAAAAAAACCTACACTGGTTGAAAAGTAAAATTAAATTTTTTATCTACTAGTCTCCATGGTACCCATATTCCTCAAGTGCGTGGAACAATTTAAGTAGAACTGATTGTTGGAAGCACAACATATATATGTGTGAGATAATGTAATATATAGCAAGCGTGTTCCGCCTTGTAATTACTTCATTTGTTTCTGCCCTATATATATTTCGTTACTAGGCTTTTGAGGCTATTATTTTGCTAGAATTCTGGGAAACTCACACGTGTCGTGCGTTATATTTATTAATTCTGGAAGAATCGTGTGTAATAGAACATTATGAAAGAGTAGAAAAGTGATTAATAATAATAATTTATTCAGATATAACCCAATACTACCCTCATAAGCCAAATGGCGCTATCTAAAAAAAATCACTTTTGGTGTAGCTTAAAAAATTCTGCATCACATGGTGTAATAGAAAAGTAAGTTTTTTCGAGACACACCCCTCTTTTCGGGTCGTTATGTAAAAATAAATTCGTGTCGTACAGAAGTAGCTGTATTTCACGTGTTAGATTATTCTAATAAAGGATCGATAATCCTACTACTTAATACAATACAATACAATACACTGCATTACAAAAAAAAAACAGGTAGACAATAGCCGCCTATTATCGCTAAAAAGCAACTAATCTTATAAATACAATTTGTGAGTGTGTACAGATTTTTATCCAACATCCGGTAGCATGGCACAACGCCCGTGACCTTTTGCCAAATAAAAAAAAAAACAAATTCTGGCCGACAGCGATTCTTTTTAAACAAGACATCTCTCGTATTAGGGTAGATTACCCGAAGGCGGGCAGAAACATAATTAACAAGTATTACCTTATCTGTGGACTTCTCTGAGGTATAAATTGGGTTCTGTAGGTAACAAGGTTTGTTAGAAGAATAAGGGGAAGATTTGGGGAAAAAGAATGGTGTCTTGTAAGATTTTTGATGACGAATTCTTAGTAGCAACATTAATTTCTTTATCGATTTCTTCTTTAAAAGATCGATTGAATACTTTCGTGGGTCAAAAAAAAACAATTTAGTTCATCATTTAGAGTAAGTATTAAAAAGTTTTGAATACTTAACTGCGTATTTTTATTTTTGAAGAAAGAAATAAAAAACATTTATGCGTATAACGTCGTCAATAACCTAACCAACAAAAAGTTGGAAAACCCCCGACTTTGTCACTTTGAAATTCAATATCTCAAAAATGGCTGAACTGATTTTTATGAAACATGTCTAAAACTATCGCTAGAAAACCTGCTATCAAATAAATAAACCGCATTCAAATCGGTCCACCCGTTTAAGAGCTACAGTGCCAAAGACACACAGACACATTTAGCGGTCAAACTCATAAAACCCCTCTTTTTGCGTCGGGGATTTGCAAAAAAAGTAAAACAAAACACGTTAAACGTGAAATGTGTGAAAGTTTGAGAGTTGAGTCCTTAAAAATCTCGTTGTATCCACCGGTTGCTCGTAAGTCTCGCGATGTCGTCAGTCTATCTAGTGAAAGCCCTGTCAACGCTTCGTCTTCCCGTTTCTGGTCGCAACTTGAGGACCTTTCTTCCCCAACGATTGTCTGATCTTCGAGCAATGTGCCCCAGCCCGCCCATTGCCACGTGAACTTGCGAATTCTCCGAGCTATGTCGACGACTTTAGTCCTCCGGCAAATTTCCGTATTTTGTGAAATAGCTAAGTACTATCTTCGAAGAATTGCGAAACTGAAGTGGCAGTGGGCGGGGCACATTGCACGCAGGACTGATGGCCGATGGGGTCAGAAGGTTCTCGAATGGCGTCCGCGGACCGGGAGACGAGCTGTCGGTAGGCCTCCAACAAGATGGAGCGACGACCTGGCTAAGATCGCGGGATCGCGGTGGATGCGAAAAGCACAAGACCGGTCTGAGTGGAGAGCCTTGGGGGAGGCCTATGTCCAGCAGTGGACGTCTTTCGGCTGACATGATGATCCTCATCAAATAGCGAATATAAACTAGCGTAAAAAAGAAAAAGGTTTGCAGGTGGTAGGACCTTCTGCAAGGTCCGCCGGGATTGCTACCACCATCTTGCTCGCTAATCCTGCCGTGAAGCAGCAGTGCTTGCACTGTTGTGTTTCGGCGTGGAGAGTAAGACAGCCGGTGAAATTACTGGCACTTGAGGTATTCCAACTTAGGCCTCTAGGTTGGCAACGCATCTGCAATAACCCTGGTGTTGCAGATGTTTATGGGCGGTGGTGATCTCTTACCACCAGGAGACCCACTTGCTCGTTTGCCTTCCAGTAAAAAAAAAAAGGGTTTCTCTTATTCCCCAAGGAACCCTAACACGTCCTTACATTTTATCTCCGCTGTAATGAATTTTTAAATCTGACTTTGTACCGAGAATTCTGTTAAAATTTATGAACGGTGATAATAACGTGTCTGCTGTGAAGACTATTTTACGGTACACAAGCTTTTAATTATGTGTTTAACAAGTTCATTAATGGCTACTTGCTGGCAACACATAAATCTTGAGTTAGCGTTAAGCTCAGTTTAGTAGTGTCAAAATGTATGGAACTGTCAAGCTTACGCCAGGTTTAACTGCTAAATCAAGATTTATTTTTTCCTGCAAGACAGCCTAAGTTGTTTAAATAAAATAAAGATGTGATTCCAAATATAACCTGTGTGTAATTCAAAATCCTTTATTTTTACTCTGGCAGGATCAACTAAACCCAGCCTACATAATTCCCACTACTGGGCATTGATCTTCTCTTAGAGCGCGTTCAGACTGGCGGGAACCGCGCGGTTCTAAAACCGCGTGATTTCTGCGCGGTTCCATATTTAAAATATTGCAGAGGCATAACCGCGCGGTTGCCGCTAACCAACCGCAAGAAAATACAATCGTGCGGCGCTAGCGCGGTTTCTTTACTAATGGAGCTCGACGAAAGCGTTAAGCCAGAGCTACTACAAAACTCGAAACACGAAGTTCGTGTCCTGCGGTCCTTCTGACACTTATACTATTTAATACGAGAGCGAGAGGGACGGTTCGACACAAACTTCGAGTTTTGAGTTTCGTAGTAGGCCAGCAGTTGCTTCGCGGATACCGCGCGGTTTGTACGTCACATTCCCTGATCAATTCAAGCAATTCGTGAAATGATTTTACTGGCATTCATAAATAGTTAAAGAATTTTTCTTTACATACTTAGTTTGGGATATAACGCAACGAAATGGCCGTGTTTGAATCAATCACTAAATGTTGGATGCGCCCAATATCACCTTTTTCTTCTTTTCTTTATTGTAAGCAACCACAGATACAGTATTTCCTCTTCGACGTCCATCTTGAAACTGAACGCCAGTCTTAATAACCGCAGTATCTGAATAGTAGAAGAAGAAGGAGAAGAAGAAGAAGAAGAAAGACATTTATTCACATTCACAAAGACACACAAATACATAAAAAAAACAATAGACAACAAACAAAACAAAAAGGAAATATCGAAATAAAAATACACGATTTTGTGTGTCCCCGCAAAAGTGAAACGGCTGCTGACTCAGCATAATGTTGAGGCGTTAGACGCCTACAGCGCTGATATTCTGTCAGAACCGTCTGTGACTCACGGAATGATACATAAATATACTAAACTAATGTGTAAATAAAATTAAGAAATACAATAGATTAAATTTTAAGGAAACAAGATATAAATAAATAAATTATAATAAACCATAAGTAAAAAAACAAGGGACAAATAAGTAATAATACGTAATAATAGGCTGGCGTACTCAAAGTTCTGACGGCCGGATGGCTAAGTGGTTAGAGAACCTGACTACGAAGCTTGAGGTCCCGGGTTCGAATCCCGGCCGGGGCAGATATTTGTATGAATAATACGAATGTTTGTTCTCGGGTCTTGGATGTTTAATATGTATTTAAGTATTTATTTATCTATATAAGTATGTTTATCCGTTGCCTAGTACCCATAGTACAAGCTTTGCTTAGTTTGGGACTAGGTCAATTGGTGTCAAGTGTCCCGTGATATTTATTTATTATTATTATTTATTAAAGTACTGGTTTAGTGAAATGATATTTGGAGCGTCAACAAGTATTCCTTCAGCTTGCGCTTGAAGGTGTACCCACTAGACGCTCCTTGGATAGGAGGAGGAATATCATTCCAGCACTTGGACGCCGCTTAGTACACATTTTTGCGTTTCAAATCCATTCGCGCGATTTTGAAACCGCGCGGTTCCCGCCAGTCTGAAGGCGCTCTTAGTTTGAGAGGGCTTGGGCCGCACTTCCCACGCGGGCCTAGTTCGAATTGGGAACTTCACCAACACCATTAAATTGGCTTTTTTGTGAGGATTCATGTTTCCTTTCACCGCTAAGAACGTTGTAAATTTCAAATTTAATTTCGCAAAATAATATGAATTTAGAAAAACTTGGAGGGACGAGCTCCGAGTTGAACCCTTAATCCTCTGCTTGAGAGCCCATAGATCAAACCACTAGGCCACAACAAATTTTACCATTTTTAATTTTAATAGGAATAATCATTTATCAGAATTGTTTTCACAAGTGCACTATTTATTTCTACAGATAACTCGCTCTGCCGTCGTAACCATCGCAATCGTAATCTTTAACCCCCGACATAAAAAGAGGAGTGTTATAAGTTTGATTGCTGTGTGTCTGTGTGACTGTCTGTGGCACCGTAACTCTTTTAACCGGGTGATCCGATTTGAATGCCTTTTTTTTTGAAAGAAAGTTTAGCTAGCGATGGTTCTTAGACATGTTCCATCAAAACTAACCAAATAAATTCTTTTGTTTTTTTATTTTTTATTTTTATAATTAATTAAGCCGTTTTTCGAATATTGAATTTTGATGTGACAATTTCGGGGGTTTTTGAACAAATTTCTGCTCAGAAGTTTACGAATGCGACTCTACAAGTATCACTGTTATTTAACGTATTTTTTTTCGTACTCGTCCAGTACTAATATTGGTTTTTTGGAATCTTTTTGTATTTTTTTATTTGAATTCCAACTTTTTATTTTTATTTTTGTCCAGCAGTGTTGTAACGGTATAGCACGCGGCACGGAATGCCGAGGACCTTCGATTCCCAGTGCTAGTCTTATTAATATTTCAGTTTGTATTTTCAATTTTCGTCTAGTACTGTCAACTGCAAGGATAAGTGTATCAATGTTTCTAAAGACGTGTAATAAAACAATTCATCCAACAGCAGAACCAGCAGTCATTTGAACAAGGAATGAACGAATGAATGAATGAATAATTATAAGAGTGAGTAATTCCGGATGCACTGGCCCGCTCCGGCCCGGTTCGGGCGCTAATGATATTTTCTCGCAAGCGAAGCGAAGCTCTGGGGACGGCGGCATGCGAGATGCTGCCATTCTCTGAAATTCCTAATATTATTTTGTTCTTTACAGAGGCTTTTCTAGATTTCAATTATGACGTCGGATCTTTTTAGATTTGACTAGCTTATGCCCGCGACTTCGTCTGCGCGGACTCAGGATATCGCGCGGTGGCGCCCTCTACCGGAATAAAAAGTATCCTATGTTCATCCTTGGAGCTTAAACTATCTCTATACCGAATTTCATCAAAATCGGTTCAGCGGTTTCAACGTGAAAGGGTAACAGACAGAGAGACAGACAGATAGACCGACAGACAGACAGACAGACAGAGTTACTTTCGCATTTATAATATTAGTAGGGATTACATTTATTTATTACCTTTTTTTAAAAATACATTATAAACACATGTTAGTTAATTATAAAAAAATCACAAAAGGATCGTCAAAAGTGTACAAAAATAAATCTTATAACAATAAATTGTCAGAGAATAAAAAAAAAGAATTTAAATTGTCAAATTAGAGTTCAATTCAATAATAATAATTAAAAGCAAAACAAGAATATGCTTAAAATCTAAGTCAAATGTATGCAATAGAAACAATAAATCAAATGGAAAAGAAAATAATTAAAATGTCAAAATCAATAAAATTAAATAAAATATTAAACTTCGAGGATGAATAAATTATCTAAAAAGTTATTTGAACATGTTACAAAACAAAAGTAGCTTAATTTTGTGAGTAGAATCGAACCTTGTATTTAAAACAACCTGGTCTATGACACTGCGTAGATAAAATAGTATGAATTATTAAATTTTAATTTTAATCGAAAATACAAACTGAAATATAGATGCACAGAAAAGCCAGAAAAATAAGACCAGCGCTGGGAATCGAACCCAGGTTCTCGGCATTCAGCATACCTGGGTTCGATTCCCAGCGCTGGTCTTATTTTTCTGGTTTTTCTGTTCATCTATATTTCAGTTTGTATTTTCGATTTAGGTTTTACGTATTGACCGTAAAAGTAACAAAAATTTGGAATTGAAATAAAAAATACAAAAAGATTCCAAAAAACCAATCTTAATTTCGAAGACTTTCGAATCTTAAAATCGAGTGGGAGCTGCGGATCGGCAAGCGCAGCGTGGGACGTCCACCAACGTGATGGACGGATGACCTGGTTAAAGCCTATTAAACTATTAAAGCATTTTTACAAAAATCTAAAAAACCACAGGCATAGAAAATATAATGAAGATCTTGATTGTAAAATATCATTGATTTCTGTGCTATACTTTTCATATAGTCCTCGAGTGGCGACCACGAACCGGAAGACGAAGCGTTGGCAGGCCTCCCACCAGGTGGACTGACGACATCGTGAGAGTTGCGGGAAACCGGTGAATGCAAGTGGCGAGTTGTCGTTCATTATGGCGTTCTAAGGGGGAGGCCTATGTCCAATAGTGGACGTCCTACGGCTGAGATGATGATGATGAATCTTAATTTAACTTGTTAATGTTGTATCACGCCGTTCATTCGTCGCAAATTAATTTCTCTTAGTTCCGCAGCTAAGACTACGCCCGCCATTGTACCTTATTAATTGTAGAATTTTTGTTATTAACTAATTTCGGACTTCTTTATGACAGGCTGTATTGTCGGTATATAAATCACGGCCAAACCCTTTTTGTAGCGTTTATACAGCTTTACGCGCTTTAGCTGGTTATGGTTACCGACTTAAGGTTGTTAGTATTTCCAGCATTCGCGCAAGGCGCTTCGCTCCATCTTTTGTCATACAGACTGCTAGATTCCGCTAGTATCTGTGGCTGGGCCGTATATTTGTTGATTCTTTAAATATCCATACTTAATATTATAAATGCGAAAGTGTGTTTGTATATTTTGTGTTTGTCCGTCTTTCACGCGGAAACGGAGCGACGGATCGACGTGATTTTTGGCATAGGGATAGTTTATGGGCCCGAGAGTGACATAGGCTACTTTTACTTTAGCGGGAAAAAAAGCCGTGGTGGTGGCCTAGTGGTTTGACATATCGCCTCTCAAGCAGAGGGCGTTCAAACCCCGGCTCGCACCTCTGAGTTTTTCGAAATGTGCGGAATTACATTTGAAATTTACCACGAGCTTTGCGGTGAAGGAAAACATCGTGAGGATACCTGCACAAGCCTGCGAAGCAATTCGCAGTCTGAAGTTTCCAATCCGCACTGGGCCCGCGTGGGAAATATGGCCCAAGCCCTCTCATTCTGAGAGGAGGCCTGTGCCCATCAGTGGGACGTATATAGGCTGGGATGGGATGGGGGTTGGGAATCGAACCCAGGTCTTCAGCATACACCACCACGACCAATCGGGATTACTGTAAAAGTAACAAATTTGGAATTGAAATAAATAATACAAAAACTCCAAACAACAATCCTTTATACTAGAGTTTACCTTGACAGACGGACAGACAGATGGACAACCTAGTGTAAGGGTAAAAAACTACTTACCGACAAAATTCCCGTCACATTGAATTTTCATCGTTATTTTTAAAGACCCGGCTGACAACCACTGCCAACTTGCAACAAAAAAAAAACAAAGAAAAGATTACTTCGAAATTGCAACTAGTCACGTTTAAAAGCAACGAGTTCCAAATTTGAATTTCATGAACGTACAGTCGAGTGCAGGCGAAGTGTTCAGATGCGGTCAACAAGAATTTAACTCGGCGTTAACTTCTTAGTGGGTATTTGAAATGGCGGGAAGATGCTGTTAGTTTTAAATTTTAGGTTAAGTTGTTAACAAGGGATAATGTGTTCCGAATGAGGATGGGTCCGTATTTTGTATCATCCTACTCTTTCTAATATTCTCTCTTCTTCTCTTCTTCTTCAGCATCTTTTCGCCCACCGTTGCGCATACTAATATTATTTATACCTAAATGCGAAAGTTTGTAAGTGAGTGTGTGAAATATACAAATATGATGTGACTAGCTTTTGCCCGCGGCTCCGCCCGCGTGGTACCTATTCGGTTTTCGCGCGCTGTTCCCTCGGGAACTGTGCATTTTTCCGGGATAAAAAGTAGCCTATGTCACTTTCGGGCCCATAAACTATCTGTGTCAAAAATCACGTTTATCCGTCGCTCCGTTACGGCGTGAAAGACGGATAAACACACAAACATACAAACGCACTTTCGCATTTATAATATTAGAGTATGGGTATGACATGATATGACATGAAGTCCGTGAAAGAGTGAGTGTACATGTTTGTTACTCCTTCACGCTGAAACGGCTGGACGGACATGGATGAAATTTAGTATGTAGACAGCTGGACATCTGCAACAAAAAAGAGGTAATTTTTATTTCGATATTCCTACGGGATAGAGATAAAATCTCAAAACAACCGCTAGGCTAAGAGTCATGAAATTTGAGATAATTGTTTTTAAGGTAAACCGCGATTTGATTTTCTAGAATTCCCACGGGAATTTAAAGAAAAATCCCGTAATTTCAATTCAGCTGCTGGTTCTAATGATTTATCATGGATGAGTTCCGATATAGAAAGAAAGAAAGACATTTTTTATTCAGTTGAATTAAGAATTTTCTACTTGGAAGTCAGTCAAAAAACTACATTTATTTTGGTGTAAACCGATTATGTTCCGTTTACATCTTTGTAACTTTATAACATGTTAATTAAAGCCTTTTCGGGTTTGTAACACAGCACCCCACCTGTACTACACACTCGGTTAAACCTCAGGAAGTGTAATGTTACGAATAGGAAACCATTCGAAGCGTGTTTTCTCAAGACACGTGTAAATCATATAGAGGTGTACAAACGGGGAAACTAAAGAGCGTACCAGGGACCTTTTGAGGGAGAGAAAGAGAGAAATATTTATTTACACATATTCAATACACTAAAAAATACATTCATCATCATCATCTCAGCCGTAGGACGTCCACTGTTGGACATAGGCCTCCCCCATAGATCTCCAGTTGCTTCGGTTGGCAGCGGCCTGCATCCACCGTGAACCCGCGGCTTTAACCAGGTCATCCGTCCATCTCGTTGGTGGACGTCTCACGCTGCGCTTGCCGATCCGCGGCCTCCACTCGAGAACTTTTCGGCCCCAACGGCCATTAAAAAAACATTAGATGGAAAGAAGAAAAAAACATCGAATAGTATAAAGTCAGACCTAAGCAGCGATGGCGGGATGAACTAGACGACTTCTTGAAGGACTGGCCCTTGTATGCAGGGGACAGAGAGCAGTGGAAGTATTGAGGGGAGGCCTTTGCTCAGCAGTGGGACAAAATAGGCTAACAATAATAATAATTTTAATAGTATAAAGTGGGCCCCACTTAGCATATTGCTACGGCAAGCCGCAACGCTGTTGTTTTTCAGTGGGACCCACTTAAAAACTAATACATATAAAAACATACAACACACTATGACGATACGAACGCCAGCGGAAAGAAGTTCGTAAAGAAACTTACTTTTCATAGTCAATATCAATATGGTTTATCCTTGAAACGTCGACAAACTTTTAATCGAATATCATTTAAAAGTCAAAGTAGGTACTTTTAGATTGGCAATCTCTTAAAGCCGAATAGAAATAACGCGCAAAACAGACAAGTACTATTTTTTATCTGTACCGCACTTTAGTGCGCAAGTTCCATTCGCATTCCGATGGTTTTTCTAATTTGGTTAGAAAATGACAATTAAAACATTTTATTTAACCCATTTACCCCCAAACTCATTATATTAGAACTCTAAGTTCAAAATTCCAAACTGCAAAGCTTTCGAACCAAATTTGCGCTGCATTTAAATGCCTGCCGGTTTAAATTCCCGTCCGCCATTTTAATTTCAAGTGTAACACATACGCTCGCAGCCAATGGTACTAGCGAGATCTTTTGAAATTAGAACGTGCGAATTCCATCGCGGCATATTTCACGTTGAGTTTTCGCGCCAAAAGCGCTCGGTAATTTATTTTTAATTGGTGGCTTTTTGAATGTGGAATTAGAACGGGTGAACGGGGATTGTTTTTAATTTGAGAAATAGGTTTTTAGTGTGGTAAGCTGCCAGTTTTAATTTTGTGTCGGTGTCAATGGCTGTCGATGAAATTGAACTGAAATTTTTTAGGGCGACATTCGATCCCGGCCCGGTAAATACCGACCCTGAACGGCTACTCCGAAACACGAAATTCGAAGTTCGTATCGTACCGTCCTTCTCACTCTCGAATTAAATAACATAAGCGTAGGCGGGACGGTACGATACGAACTTCGATTTTCGAATTTCGTGGTAGCTTGCTGTTTTTCGTGTAGACGCTCGTAGAAGCTTCTGTCAGTTTCTATGGGCGTGTACTTACGCAAAAAACAGGGCTGGTATTACCATGTTGGTGTTATCCGGGCCGGGAAAGATGGTCGCCCATTTTTTAGGTATCTACATATATGGGTGTCTTTACCGGCCCGGCTAACACCGACATGGAAATACCGACCCTGTTTTTCGTGTAGACGCCCATATTCAAATTCAAATTCAAATCATTTATTTCGTGTAACAAAAAGCTCTTGTCAGTTTCTATGGGCGTGTAGGTACTTACGCAAAAAACAGGGCCGGTATTTACATCTCGGTGTTATCCGGGCCGGGAAAGAGTTTCGCCCATTTTTTAGGTATCTGTATGAACGATATGTCAATGTCAATATGACATTTGCACCGAAATTCTGGCTGTCTGTGTGGTAAGTGATTTTGTTTATTGACAGAGCAGCTGTAAGCTGCAACTTTATTTGTGTAGTAGGTATTTATCGCTTTACGCGCCATAGTATCTACTGCACACTTTTCTGCTGTATCACCTAAACTTCAAGTTAAGTATTTTTACTCCTTTAAGGTGTCGTAGACCCTAAGTATTTGATATTTAATTTCAACTTGATACCTCCATGAATTCTTGTGGTAAACGGTCTTGGAATATGGATAGACAGACAGCTGGACAGTATAAATAATAATAATAAATTTTGGAAATTCCCAAGAGGATTTTGTACAATCCCAATCCCTGAACTTTGATTGTAACCAGATCGAATAGTTTATGCGTGCGAAGCCGCGGGCAAACACTAGTCTTTTCATAAAAGAAAAATACAAAATTTATCTATTTTTGTCACATTACGTTCTTTAGTCAATTTCATGTTTTGTATTTAAATATGATATGATAATATTACCACCTACTTGTTTATTTACATTATAGATTTTCCTGTAAGTACATTTTTGTTTCCGCTATTTATTATAAGTCTCTTTTTAAAATTAAACGATCCAATTTAAAAATAAATTTACAATCCTCTTTCCGCGTTTCCGCTACTTACTATGAATTATTTTTTATTTGCTTCTTTGAAATTGCTTTTTTAGCGATAACATCCGCATTTTGTTTGTAAACATCGTAACTGATTCGTGTTCTTCTATAAATAATATTAATCCCACTGTAATTAACTTAACTGTTAACTAATATAGAATAAGGTACTGTAAACTAACACTTATGGACATGGTCTGAATGAAATGTTTTGAATTTGAATTTGAATTATCATTCTCATCAAACACTTTAACCACTCGCTTCGCTCCATAAATTTTATTTGCGCACTCGCTCCACTTTAACCATGCTGCGGTCAAAATAACAATAAATCCGTCCCAACGTTTGTCCGTCTGTCGACCGCCGTTACATCTAAAAGCTCTTACCGCCATTGAATTAATGGGAACTGAAACGCCTACTTAAACCATTGAATTCTGAAATGGATTGACTTAAAAATCTATTCAGTGAAAATTAGAATTAAGAGGTATTCGTAAGTAAAATAGAATTGCTGAGAGTTTTCAATCGTAAATCAGTCATTTTTAAACCCTAGCAAAGGGTTGTTATAATTTTGACCGCTTTGTGTTTCTGTGTCTGTATGTCGCACCGTAGCTCTTAAAAGGATGAACCAATTTGAATGCGGTTTTTTTCATTTGAAAGCAAGTTTTTTAGCGGCAGTTTTTAGATATGTTTTATCAAAATCGGTTTGGCCGTTTTTGAGATATTGAACTTTGAAGTGACAATGTCGGGGTTTTTCCAACTTTGTTGGTTAGGTTATTATATTACGTTAATTTAATAATGTGGCATTTGGGATGGGGATTTATACTTATCATACATATCATATATTTTCTTCCGTCTAGTTTTGGCTAATGTTTTATTTTAAATTTTTTTGGCATTTATGTGAAAACGGTAGATTAAGAATATTAAGAATATTAAGAAGATTAAGAATATAGAAGTATTGTAACTCATGTATAATTAGAATGGGCTAATTATTAGCTTTCATTTGATACTCATATTGTTACGATACAAAGTATGTTTTTCATTCCTCCGCCATATTTTCTCGCAAACGCCATATTGAAATACTATTATAGCTTATGTCACTTCGACAGTTATGATGAATCCAATGATACCTCATATGTTAAAATCCGTCTAGTTTAGGCTGCAGCGAGGACCAATAAAATGGACATACATACCCACATACGAGTACATACATACGCTCCAAAAACAACCCTCCTTCAGGCAGTCAGGTAAAAGCACACGGTGCGTCACTGCGATTCCGTACCGTCAGCGTATTTTAAGCAGCGGTATAGCCGCTCCTTAAATGGGTGACAGTCTTTACCGACATGTTTTTACCGACATGTAAATACCGGCCCTGTTTTTTGTGTACACACCCATACAAACTGACAGGAGCTTCTATGGGCGAGTACATGAAAAACAGGGCCGGTATTTCCATGTCGGTATTATCCGGGCCGGTAATGCATTACACCCCCTTAAATCTAGAATCTTAAGCGCGCACTACACGTTCCAATTTTTAAACCCACGACTTCCACTGACTCGTAAGCCAGCACTACACGATCCGACGTAAGCCCAAGGTCTCAAGGCGGGTAAACAACCGCCCGACACTCAAAAATACATTTTTCTTCCGGAATAATGTTTTAATAATGTGCTCCTGCGGCCATAGCGAAAATATGGAGAGGCGAGAGTGTGGAGGCGGCTTTTTGTTCATATAATAATAGTATTTTCTATGTCTTTATCTTATATTAGCTTTTGCCCGCGGCTCCGCCTGCGTGGTTTTCGATGCGCGCCGCGCATACACACATGCACGCACGCATAGCATTATGTCACTCTCGGGCCCATAAACTATTTCTATGACAAAAATCACGTCGATCCGTCGCTCCGTAACGGCGTGAAAGACGGACAAAGCTTCGCTCTTCGCACATTAAGTAAAAAACAGAATAAAAATACATAAAAAAAATATATGCGAAAGCGCAAAACGGTCGCAGCTCAGCATAGTGTTTGTGCATGTGCGCTTGAACACAAGTGCTCACATGTATGTGTGCGCGTCTGCGTGTGTGTATGTCTGTACTGTGTATCTCTGTACTTGACCTGAAATGTATATTTCAGAGTTGAATTATTATTATTATTATTTTTAATTTTGACAGTGGAAGCATTCTACACTTCCGCTGAACGTAGATATAGTTAGTATTTAGTTTAGTAACTAAGGGACCCCATACATCCCTGTATTATTATTATTTTGTATTTTTTTAATTGTATACTTTAGTTTTTTAAGTATTTTATTTGTAATTATTTTATTATGAAAAAATGACTTTCTGCCAAGTTTCTTGTGGCGCATTCTTCTTGGCAATGATGGTCTTTCCAAAAGCGCTGGTAGTTTAAAAAAAATGACGTGTAAAAGTGCCCATTGCGGCCTATTTACTGAATAAATGATTTGAATTTGAATTTGTATACATGTAAAGACATAAATATATGCGTAGTCTAGAGTTATTTGAATTTTATAGCTGATAATGATAGGTTATCTTATCTTATTTTACCTCTCTACTTACCACGGCACGGTTGTACTACTCGATACCTAGCGGTGTATTCGATACCTAGTAGCTCGATAGCGGTACCTCTTAGCACAGGTATTTCATTTACTTAAAAAGGGGTCACCAGCACATTGTAAAATGAGTACTAAGTGAACGAATAAATCATTTTTCATTTTTTTTTTCATTTTTTCAGTGTTGGCCGTGCAGACCAATGCTGAGTGTGAGCACTAGTGCTGAACAAACACACACACTTTCGCATTTATAATATTAGATATTAGTATGGATTTATAATCTAAAATATGTATAAAGCCGCCGCCACACTAGTGTCGCCCCGCGTCCGGACATGTCATGAAATTCTCATTTGTGCGTCGCTTCATATCGCGACTCAGCCGGTTTACACTTTTTATCCCCCTCTTATGCTAATACCTCCTTTTTCCCTAGAAGTCAGATTTGTCAGTTGAAATAAATGTAGCGAGGAAATAGTAGATTATTCAATGTGGGAAAGCGCCAATTACACACGAGCCATTTTTGGTGCGCAAGTGAAGCAGGTGCCTATTTTTCGAGTTGGGATAAATAAATAGATACAATAATCTAGCAGTGGGTGTACTGCCATTTCGGCAAAATATATTTTCACCAAATTTGACTTCCCAAAAAACTTAAGTAAACATTTATCAAGCAAACGTTTTCTTTTGGCTAATATTGTATTAAAAAAAATGTTTGTTCAAAATTACTTTTGGCACAAACCAACCACAGAAACCAACTGTTACCAGAAAAGTAGGTTCGATTAGGTTAGACCTGTGTCTCCTACAGAAAAGGGGCACGTTGCTTGCAAGACCGATGGCCGATGGGGTCAAATGGTTCTCGAATGGCGTCCGCGGACCGGGAGACGAGCTGTCGGTGCCTCCAACAAGATGGAGCGACGACCTGGCGAAGATCGCGGGATCGCGGTGGATGCGAAAAGCACACGGTCTGAGTGAGAGCCTTGGGGGAGGCCTATGTCCAGCAGTGGACGTCTTTCTGCTGACATGATGATGATGATGATAATTTGAGTAAAATATTTTGGGATGTGATACTTTGGGAAAAGTTTTTTGTCCATACATTAGCCGCTAACACTGCTTAGTCAAAATCTAGCTGATTTCCAAGCAGTAATGTATGGGACAGACATTTATGGACTATGGGCAGTACACGAGTTGGTACATTTAAGAGCAGGTAGCAAACAGGAAGCCGCCGGCCGCTGATTGAACGTCCGCCGCGGCCGGATATTGTCTATACAAAGGGCAACTTGCCTTTCAGGGGCTGGAGCACGCTGCGGGGATCGAAACATAAAGTCCATCGTCATCATCAGGAAGACTTAAAGGCTTGCGACAAATGACTCTCCAGTTGTTGGTAATATGGATTGTGATCATTTCTCATCAGACGACCTGTTAAAAAAAGTCCACTCGGAAACAAAGATCTTTCAGTGCAAAAAAATAAAAAGAAACCTTATTATTATTATTAAAATTTGGAATTGAAATAAAAAATACAGAAAAATTCCAAAAAGCAATCTTAATTTGATTGCTTAATAACGATATCTCTAGTCCGGGTAAGCAGTTAGTTCCGATGGAGTGCCGAAAGTTTTTCGATGAGGGGGCTATAGCATATCTAAGCTGCTGAAGTGACTAAATAAGAAACAAACAAGCTGAGATATGTGGTGCATAGGAGAAATTCGTGTCTGTACCGTGTTGTCCAGCAGCGGTGTAGCGTTATGCACGCGGCACGGAATGCCGAGGACCTGGGTTCGATTCCCAGCGCTGGTCTTATTTTTCTGGTTTTTCTGTGCGTCTATATTTCAGTTTGTATTTTCGATATGGGTTTTACGGGATGACCGTAAAAGTAACAAAATTTGGAATTGAAATAAAAAATACCAAAAAGATTAAAAAAAAACAATCTTAAGTTTCAATGCGCCGACTATTCCATTTCTCATGATGCTGTCTTTTAACCGACATTATGTTACTTAGTACCTTTTCTCAGTGATAATGCTACCATAGCAAAATAAAAATAAATCTACTTAAAAATTAGAGCCCCAACACTGCAGTGTACGCGCATAAGTTAGTTTATCTGAGTATACAGGATGTAGTCTTAAAGAGCGGTCAGATTACAGGTGGATTTATGCCTCGCGCAGGAAGCTTTGTTTCAGAACATGCTGTATAGAGAAAATATTACCGCAACTGGCTTTTAAAAGATTAAACATTTGATTTTCAACCCCCGACGCAAAAAGAGGGGTGTGGTAAGTTTGACTGCTATGTGTGTCTGTCTGTGGCATCGTAGCTCTTAAACGAGTGGACCGATTTTAATGTGTTTTTTTTAATTTGGTAGCAGATTTTCTAGCGATGGTTCCTAGATATGTTTCATCAAAATCGGTTAAGCGGTTTTTGAGATATTGAACTTTAAGGTGGCAAAGTCGGGGGTTTTCCAACATTTTTCTGGTTAGGTTAGTTGCGTCATTATCTTCTCTGTGAATGCGTCGTAGTTTTCAGGGTTCATCATAATGCACACTTTACTTAAGCTTCACTGTATGTCTGTCCGTTTGTCATATCATATTCAGCGTCGCCTAAGCCTATACAATACGAGTACCTACAACGTACAAATCCATAAGGACATAAATTTTAATTAAAATAGCTTTGAATCTCCAAGATCTTTTTTAAGGAAACAGGTATCCTAACTCTACCGTCGCTTTATGTTTTTGAAATAATTTGAAATAGGTATAAAATATACTAAAACTTGGAATATTTCGTACAAAATACGAAATCCTTAGAAAAATATTACTTATTTTTTTAATGGCTACGGAACCCTATCTCGGGCGTGTCCGACACGCTCTTGGCCGTTTTTTTTTAAATCACTACAATGAACTATCGAACGTTCAGCCATATTGTTTCCCCTGGCCCCTATTACCGAAGCGCTCGTAAATATATTTGAGCCGAATGCATCGCTAAGTGATATTCCGAGCGATTGCCCGCCGCCCGTTTTTCGAGCGGTTTAACATTATGGACCCTTAAATCGAGATCCCTGGCTATTCGCAAGTCGCGCGATATTTTATTTATAGCATCGAATTAGCGTGATGAGGCGGGATTCGCAATTAGGATTCTATTGTTTTTAAGGTTCTTTGGCACTGAAAAAAATTAAAAGCTGTTTATTATCTATATAAGAATGTTTACCAGTTATCTAGTACCCATAATTTAACCCAGATACAAAAAGGGGGGAGGGGGTGGGGGGGGGGGAGGTTATAAGTTTGACCGCTACGTGTGTCTGCGTGTCTGCCTGTGGCACCGTAGCTCTTAAACTGGTGGACCGATTTGAATGCGTTTTTTTAAATTTGAAAGCAGGTAGTCTAGCGATAGTTCTAAGATATTTTTTATCAAAATCGGTTCGGCCGTTTTTGAGATATTCAACTTTAAAGTTACAAAGCCGGAGGTTTTTAAACTTTTTGTTGGTTAAATAGGTTATACAAGCTTTGCTTAGTTTGGGACTAGGTCAATAATTGGTGGCAATAGGGATGTGGACACCACCAGTCAACTGACGTACTTTTTATGAGCTGTCAAAACACAATTCTCCCGTAGAGTTTCAATGGCAATAGCGACTTATAACGTCATTATCCGCCAGCTCAATCAACTAACTATTTATTTGTTTTAAAGCAACAAAAAATCTAATTTTACAGTAAATCTAAAATTAATCTGGTTTTCAGGGCTAAAAACAAGCGTTTTTTTAATGGAGTTTTGCCTTCGAATTATTTTTTAATGGCGTCATCATCCCTATTGTCCCAAGATATTTATTTATTTAATAGTAGAGTGATATCGTTCGATAAAATATCTACCACTGCGTATTACTTACAGAATAGTTCATCATATTCAGTTACATGATGGGATCGTTTCATTTTATAATCAATTGCGCTTTATTATCGAGTGTGCAGCCATGCGGTGCGAGTTCGAGTCCTGACTCGAAGATTTTCTTTATCACTTTTAGGGTTCCGTAACCAAAGGGTAAAAATAATCATCATCATCATCATCATTATCAGCCGGAAGACGTCCACTGCTGGACAAAGACCTCCCCCTTAGAACGCCATAATGAACGACAACTCGCCACTTGCATCCACCGGTTTCGCGCAACTCTCACGATATCGTCAGTCCACCTGGTGGGAAGCCTGCCAACACTTCGTCTTCCGGTTCCTGGTCGCCACTCGAGAACTTTTCTCCCCCAACGTTTATCCGTTCTTCGAGCGATGTGGCCCGCCCATTGCCACTTCAATCTGCATATTTTTCCAGCTATGTCAGTGACTTTAGTTCTTCGACGAATTTCCGTATTCCGGATAAAAATAATAATACAATAATAATAATCCAAAACTCCAAAACTCGTATTACAGATGTGGGTGTCAAGACCGCCAAGCTGAAGTGGGACTGGGCCGGACATGTCTGCCGCATGCACCCGGACCGATGGGCACGAATCGTAACCGAATGGGATCCGAGGGATGGGCATAGGAGCAGAGGCGACCCAAGAGGAGATGGCGGGACGACCTGAGCGCTTTTCAGCTCGATTGACAGCATGCCCAGGACAGGGAAGAGTGGCGGAGGAAAAGGGAGGCCTTTGCCCAGCAGTGGGACATAATATAGGCTATAAAAAAATCCATTTATTTCAAACACAATGTCCATAGATGGTTAGTAGTATTAAATCTTACAACTATGTTAGTAGTTTTACAAATAGATAATTCCATAACATTCAAAAATGGAAACCCTGTTAACTTAACGTGACCGTCCGTCTGTCACCAGGCTGTATCTCAGGAACCGAGATAGACAGTTGCAATTTTCACAAATCCATACTAATATTATAAATGCGAAAGACAGGATAAAACAAAAAATTGGGCTCCCATACAAGAAACGTGATTTTTTGCCGGTTTTTGAAAATGTCTAACGGATGTTGTGTACTTATATTGACGGAACCCTTCGTGCGCGAGTTCAACTCGCGATTGACCGGTTTTTTATTTAACACATAGCATAAGTTCACGGTGGATGTCTATGGGGGAGGCCTATGTCCAACAGTGGACGTCCTACAGCTGAGATGGTAATGATGATGATGATAAGTTTGAAAACATAGCTTACATCGGAATCGCTCCATCCGTTTTATAGCTACGACGCCACAGACATTGTCTACAAACTTACACACCTCTTGCGTCGGGGGTTGAAAAAGAAACTTTAAGTGTTCACAATATCTCAAAACAGAAATCCCGAGGGAAATAAATAGAATACGTTGACCTCTCAAGACGTTTTATAAATGTTTTAGCGGAGTTTTATAGTTTTTAGAGTTCCGTAACAAACAGGTGGCAATAAAAAGAAATAAATAGATATCACGGGACAATTCACACCAATTTGACCTAGTCCCAAAGTACTTAAGCTTAGCAAAGCTTGTGTTATGGGTACTAAGCAACGGATAAACATAATTATATAGATAGAAATATACTTAAATACATATTAAACACCCAAGACATGAGAACAAACATTTGTATTTTACGGGAATCGAACCCGAGACCTCAAGCTTCGAAGTCAGGTTCTCTAACCAATAGGTCATCTGGTCGTCTGGGCGTCCAATGGGACACTTTACCGAAGCACTGCCACCGGCGTGACGCACTGAATCTTCTGAACCTTAATTAAGTAGAAGATGGATTAAGTTTAACCGGGGCTATGTCGTCTACGGGGCTAATGCGTCCATTCCAATTAACATTAAAAAAACCGGCCAAGAACGTGTCGGACACGCCCAAAATAGGGTTCCGTAGCCATTAAGAAAAAATTAAGTGATATTTTTCTAAGGATTTCGTATTTTATACGGATTTTTACACCTTACGTTACTACATATGTACCTACTCATAAACTACTGATAATTCTCAAGAAAACTTAGCCGTTATAGCTTTCCTTGGAAGTTTGATATACTGACTACCATCCTGAATTTTTTCAAATTTTTCCACCCACCGGTTTAGATTTTAGAGGGGGGGGGACGCTCAATTTTAATGAAAATTTGCACTTTAAAGTTGAATATTTCGCAAACAAATTACTGAATCGAAAAATCGTTTTAGCAAACCCTTAATGGCGTACAGGTGGGGTTTTGTTTCCTTCGAGCGTTGAACACGCAGGAATGAGCGTACACGTGCTTTCGGTTTAATCTAACGCGCGTGTAGGCGCGTATGCTAAAAACGACCGTACATACAGAAAAAACCGGCCAAGAGCGTGTCGGACACGCCCAAAATAGGGTTCCGTAGCCATTACGAAAAAATAAGTAATATTTTTCTAAGGATTTCGTATTTTATACGGAATCTTCCAAGTTTAGGTATATTTTATACCTTACGCTGCTATTTACTCATAAACTGCTATAGTTCTCAAGCAAACTTAGCCATAATAGTTTTCCTTGGAAGTTTGATATAATGACTACCATCCTGAATTTTTTCAAATTTTTCCACCCACCGGGTTAGATTTTAGAGGGGGGGGGACGCTCGATTTTAATGAAAATTTGCACTTTAAAGTTGAATATTTCGCAAACAGATGACTGAATCGAAAAATCGTTTTAGCAAACCCCTAAAGGTTTTAAAATACCTATCCAACGATACCCCACACTATAGGGTTGGATGAGAAAAAAAAAATCACCCCCACTTTACGTCTATGGGAGGTACCCTAAAAAAATTGTTTTTGAATTTTTAATTGTACTATTTTGTCGGCATTGTCTACTTATATATCCGTGAAAAATTACAGCTTTCTAGCATTGATAGTCTCTGAGCAAAGCCGCGGACGGACAGACAGACAGACGGACAGACAGACAGACAGACATGGCGAAACTATAAGGGTTCCGTTTTTGCCATTTTGGCTCCGGAACCCTAAAAAACGCTACTCTGAAACCGCCCTAAATGTTTAGTGAGTTTGTATATTTTCGCATTTGTAATATTAGTATGGATTAAAGTGAATATAAAAACTAACTTCTGTCAATTACTTCAAGCGAATACATGTTATCGGTATTAATGTCGAGCAAAAAACGGCAAAAAGATTAAATTTTTTAATATTTATTCGTTCAAATATATATTTTATTCTGTTTTTAGTATTTATTGTTATAGCGGCAACAAAAACACATCATGTGAGAAAATTTCAAGTGTCTATTACGGCTCAAGAGATAGAGCCCTGTGACAGACGGATGGACAGACAGACAGCAAAGTCTCAGTAATCGGGTCCCGTTGGCACCCTTATGATATTACAGAACCCTAAAAAACGGCGATACGCAACTGACATGTACTGTCATGCTGTGAGAAGGCCTGTGTCTTGTAGTGAGATGAATATACCAAGACTAACTGTTTCCCGCGACTGCGTCCGCGTCGAATTCCTTTATCGATATCCCGTAGGAAATATGCAATGTTCTAGGATAAAATTTATCCCATGTCCTTCCCCGAGACTCAAACTATATTTTTTTTATTTTAAAATTTTGACGGTGGAAGCATTACACTTTCACTGAATGTAGATATAGTTAGTGTTTAGTTTTTTTACCAATGGACCCTATACATCCCTGTATTATTATTATTTTTGTAATTTTTTTTTTAATTATATACTGTAGTTTTTCAGTATTTTATTTGTAATAATTTTATTTTGAGTAAAATATTTTCTGCCAAGTTCCTTGCGGCGCATTCTTCTTGGCAATGATGGTATTTCCGAAAGCGCTGGTAGTTTAAAAAATGTCGTGTAAAAGTGCCCTTTTCGGCCTATTTACTGAATAAATGATTTTGATTTTGATTTATCTTTTATCTGTATAGGTACTGACTTTTGTCTAAATCGATTCAGCTATGTAGACGTAAAAAGGTAACAAACTATCAAACTTAGAAACGTTCGCATTTATAATATTAGTGGGATGATAGATCCCTTCGAATACTAATCCGACTCGCGCTTGGATTTTTTTCAGAATTTAGTCTATTCTAGGGTTTAACAACTACGGATTTTCATCTGAATGCCTTTTTTCTTATCTCACGGGAAAAATAACGGATAAAATAGTACCTTATGTCCAGACAGCCGTCGTTACAATCTATTATTTAGGTGCAAAGACGAAAAAATTTATGTGGGATCGCGTTTGAAGGAAACAAAACAAACTTTTTGAAATAAAAATATGAAAAAGTTTATTTAAAATTAAAACTAGTGAATACGGTATAAAATAAAAGCAAAGAACAAATGGAAACAGAAAACACAACTAGCGCATAGGCTCACCCGATCAAAACTCCATTCTTTTACACTCATACGCTCGTCTTATTCACTCTACATTAGTCTTCAGTCATTCGGTCGCTCGTTTACAAATCATTCAAACAATAATCCACCCTCATTCCCACATATATATACCTATATATTTTTTTATATAAGAGGGGGCAAACGAGCAGACGGGTCACCTGATGGAGAGCGATCACCGTCGCCCATGGACACCCGCAACCAAAATCACAGGTGCGTTGCCGACCCTTTAAGGAATTGGGGATGTCTATTTTTTTGCAATGTGCAGTAAATCGAAAACCATTTCGAGATAAATGCTTTTTAACTCGGTTTCTGTAGTTATTTAATTTTAATATAACGTAATGAATTAATAATTTAACAAATAAGCAATGACCTTCATTTGACATTGGTGTAAATTACGTGACCGGTCCAAATCGTACTCTATTATGTGTGGTTAGAATTCTTCACAATTTACGCATGGATTGTACTACGGAGTTTGATTTAGACCGGCCGGCAATACATCTGGCACTGACAGTGCCGGTAAAGTGTCAATACTGTCAATGTCATTCTTGCTTGTTTTGCGACGAATATTGTATTGAGATGAATCAAGAAATTGTCCTAATAAGGACAGAAAGCCATTTTTTAAAAAAGAGAAGAGATGAATCAAGTAAAATACCCTGGCTGTGTTTATACCGGATTCTGATAAGCTTCTCTGAATGAATTGTACCTTTCTTTAACCCGGACGCCGATCATTCTGCACTTACGACAACCTACGCATCCCTTTGAAAACAACTTGGCTTGGCCCCGGATACCGACCTTTCTGCACTTACGACAACCAACGCTTCCCTTTGAAAACTACTTGGCTTGGCCCTGGACACCGATCTTTCTGCACATGCGATAACCTACGCTTCCCTTTGAAAACTACTTGGCTTGGCCCCGGACACAGATCTTTCTGCACTTACGACAACCTATGCTTCTCTTTGAAAACAAATAAGAAAATACATATGCTCTGGGTTAATTATGAACAGGACTATATAGATGAGCTTGTCAAAAAGTCCATAGACTTCTGGGAGAAATACATATTTCCAAAACTATTGGCAAGTGCTGTATCCTAGATTAAGTGAAAGCCTGTTCTGTTATATTAATAAAACAGGGACAAAGTATCCTAAAAAGTATGTTCTATTTTCATTTTGCTGGAATAAATAGCCTCTCCAAAAGTTATACTTAATATTACTTTTTTCATAGCTTAACTGAAACCTAATAGGATCACATATTAAGGGACAATTTCACCCTTCTACAGTCAAATCCACTGGATCGTAACCTATTGTGAAAGGAACCTTTTCACTGAAAATATCAGTGACATTGCATTGCTTGACAAAGAAAAATCAACATGACTCTTACTTTGAAAATGTTCTATGATGGGTCAGACAACAAAAGGTTCAACTGTAGACAGGGAAACTGAATTACGGCCCGCCTAAGCCTTCTAAACCTAACCTATCCGAGTCGCTTCTGTTCCGAACCGTCTTGCTCACTCGTATTATCATTTAATCTTTGAACATTATAGATAAAAATGTATGACTTTTGTGATTATAGAATTTAATATTATGTGCCATAATATTAGAGCTAATAAGCATATAAGCATTATACTGCACAAAAATTATGACTAGTGATGTTTATAAATTATATGGATATCGATTTCTGACCATCGAAATTCGGAACAATAAATGTATGGGAAATTGGGAAACAAAGGGATCCCTATTTTTTTAACACAGATTTATGGAATGTCAACATGACATTTGCAACAATAAGTTTCCACTCTGATATGCGATTGATTGTACATTAAATATTTGTTTCTCTTGCCCCGACACGGGAATCGAACCTGGGGCCCCAAGTTTCATAATCAGGGTCTCTAACTGCTTTTAGGCCATCTGGTCATCAAAATGCTATGCCTGAAAAAAGTTAACTAGACAAGGTGATACTGAAGAAAATATAATGTGAGTAGTTTCAAGATTGAAAGTTCAATAAAACTATTTTGGCTGTTTATTCACTTTTTATTATTTCAGTTTTTTCCTTCGTGTCCACTTTACACTGAACAGCATCATTTATTGTATTTATCCAACTAGAAACTATTTTGCGAGAATGAATTTCAGATGGTTTTGAGAGTACATTATCTTGCAGAAAAAGTCTTCGGAGTTCTGATGTTTCATGCTGTAAAAATAATTTGTGATTAAAATTGGTAAAGAATGGTCAACATGTTTTGAAGATCTTGGGGGAGAGTATTGATAGGGATGTTTTTAGAAATTTAAATTAACTGAGATTGAGGATACAACTACCTACAAAAAAAAGCTCTTTAGTTAGCACTTTGCTAAGATAACAATTTCAAAATCATACCTGTGATGATCCAGGGATTTCAACACCTGTTGCAGGTATATTACTAATACTGCTTGACCCAAATGCCACGGAGCTTGCTGTAGATTTTAGTTTGGGCCATCCTTTCATTAACTTCCAGTATTGGTAATTTTCTAAATCTTTATCCAGCTATAAAAAAAAACTAAATTATAAATAGATTCATGGTACAGAAGCTTAATAGGATGAAAACTAAATTACATGGGTACTTAGAAAACTGCATTATTTACTTTACCTCTTTATAATATTGGTATAGAAATGTAAACTGAACCCAATCTAAAACAATTAATTATAAACCGCCCCTGTGGCATGGACCCAGAGATGCTATATTATGTTATGCGAGAAAACTGCCAGCATAAGTACATTATTCTAATTTTTATTATTAACATAATACTATACCATTTTCTAAAGTTGGTATTTTGTGACTCATATAGGTACAAAATCTTTAATTAAGTATGTAATACCTGGAATTCTCGGCCCTTTTTACTGCACTCCAACACAAATCAAACATGACTCAAGTTTCATGTATGATAGTGCATCTTTTATAAATACGACAATAGTAAAGTTATATTCGCAGGTTAGGTAAGTGTATAAGTAAAATAAAATACTTACATTTAGATGATCTTCACAGCAATAATACTGGCGTTTTGAATCGACATCGATATCTAATTTATAACACCCATAGCCTTTTCAAGTTCTTGTTTACGTGCACAATAACTTTTTTGCTATTACAACTAGTGTTATTCATCTCGGTATCCAGAGGTAAGCAAAATTCAACGAATGCTTATACGAATGGTTATTCGTCATTAGGTTCAGTCCAAGGTACTAGAACAGGTCGACGAGTATAATATTAGGGTAATCGAAATCCAGGGAAAAGCAGTTCAGCGCGTTATACGATAAATTACGAGGTTGGAACGGATTGACATTGACAATAGTGAAAGTTGGTTGACACTAAGTTTGACCACAGATAAAAAATAAATAAAAAGGGGGTGCCACATATGGCAAAGTCATGAACCAATCAACTATGTGGTAGCACTTTATCAAACTGTGACGTCATCAACCAAAATAGTTTCAATAATTAATTTTGGTAAAAGTAGTGAACTAAATGAAAAAATATTGAAATTAGTTTCTTATAATTGACTATTCTATACAAAAAAAATATAAAAACCATGGGTAATTTTTTTTAGACATCCCCAATTGGTAGGCTCGTTTTTTCAAGATCCCTAGGTTGTAGGTTGCTGCTAGGTTGTTGTGCTAGGTTGACATATATTTCGGGCTCTAGCGCTATACATTCATTATCATCATCATCATCTACCTACAGCAGTCCACTGCTGGACATAGGCCTCTTCCATGGCGCGCCACAACACTGTCTTCAGCCCCTCGCATCCATCCGCCGCCAGCGACCCTCTTAAGGTCGTCCGTCCCCATGCCTCAGGACGCCCTACACTACGTTTTCCCATCCGTGGTCGTCATTCGAGGACTCGTCTACTCCACCGTTCATCAGTCCTGCAACAGACGTGGCCAGCTCAACGCCACTTCAGAGAACTAATTCTCTGAGAAACGTCGGTGACTTTCGTTTTTTGTCGGATAATGTTAAGTATTTCGTATTTTATCCTTCAAAGAAACCCCTAGCATTGCTCTCTTCATAGCTCACTGAGTGACTTTGAATTTGTGCATTAGCCCTGCCGTCAAGGTCCACGTTTCCGCTCTGTGGGTTGGAGACTTTCATTTTTGGCACTGAGGGATATCTGACGACAAGATACTGTCCAAGCATGTTATTTCCTCAATAGAGGATAATTTGATGTCCTTGAAGTTGGCAACATTTGCCTCCCGCGCTTCACGGTGCGACTGTGGCGCCGTGAGTGAAAAGAGAACTACTTCTTGCGGCGGATCGGCTCGGACGGCGGCTATGTCGGTTAAACAGATACCATACATTATCTATGGTAAATTTCATCTCTAGCACACGTCCCATCGATCGGGAGTCTTATAATGAGAGAGCTTGGGGTATAGTTCCTACGCGGGCCTGGTGCGGATTGAGGAACTACACACAATGTAGTATTCTAATTTTGAAAGCAATTCACTTTTTTTCACGCAAAAGCGACACGGCACTGAGACTGAGTGCATATTTAGAATAAGTTAACCAAAAAAAAGTTGGAAAACATCCGTCATTGCCACTTCAAAGTCCAATATCTCAAAAACGGCTGAACAGATTTTGATAAGACATGTCTAAAAACCATTGCTAGAAATGCTGCTTTCAAATAAAAAAAAGTTTAATGAAAAAGTGGTACGGTAATGAGACAAGTTCACAGTAAAATGAGAACGGTCGAGATAAAGAGTTATACAAATACAAATTTTCTTCAAAGCTCGTAAAAATGCCATAGTTCTATTCAAATTAGATTCTCCGACTAAGCTTCGAGTTAAATTTCATTTAAATACAAAGTAATATTATTCAACAGTTTGCTAAGCATTCCGTGTGATTGGTAAATGATTGCTTCCACTACAAAGGCATTAAATTTTCAATTTCAATCACTCCCCGTGTGGCAGGCGGGGGGTTAATTTAGGAACGGTGGGACACTGTTGTACCAGAGTTCAAGAATTTCTGTCTTGACTAAGAATTCTTCGTGTACACCGCCAGGATTTGTCTTCGGTCACATAAGGAGTTAAAGATCAAAAGGACGTTCTCCCACGCGCTGGACTGACCAGATAAAAGCCCTAACAAATACTCCTCTCAACACTTGCGCCAGAGAAGCGACAGCCAGGGAGAACTGGTGAAGAATTGTTCAACGTGCTACGTGACCACGACTGCTCTGCCAATTTAAGAGTACCCGCCAAAGAAGAAGAAGAATGTGTTAAAATGAGTGCACTGAAAATATCACACACCCTATTTGATTCTAAATTACAGTGCAGTTCCTTATGTTACAGCAATCACGAGTATTGAGCTCTCTGCTGCATTTTTGGTTTATGTATTTTTTATTCGACTGCCCGAAGGCATCCGTAACTCAGCATAATGTTACGGATGTCCATGCTGCGGCGATTGCTTTCCATCAGGTAGTCACCTGTTTGTTTTCCCGCTATCATATTATGTACAAAAGTATAAATATAGTCCTATTCCAATGTTAACGAAGCTAGTTGCAGAATATGATTTGTATTTATTGATGTTTGTGAATGAACAACAATTTTTTCATCATCGTCATGTCAGCCAAAAGATGTCCACTGCTGGACATAGGACTCCCCCAAGGTTCTCGACTCAGACCGGTCTTGTGCTTTTCGCATCCACCGCGATCCCGCGATCTTAATCAGGTCGTCGCTCCATCTTGTTGAGGCCTACCGACAGCTCGTCTCCCGGTCCGCGGACGCCATTCGAGAACCTTCTGTTCTGACCCCATCGGCCATCAGTCCAGCGAGCAATGTTCCCCGCCCACTGCCACATCAGTTTCGCAATTTTTTCATACCTTCTCGTAACTATCAGTTATCTTGTAACTTGAACCGGCTCCGGCTGCCTGAAACCGGATCGGTTTATTGGTTTAACGAGCCTTGTTCAAACCGAATGAGCGGCCGAATTTTATACCCCCCACAAGTTCACGGTTGCGCCAATTTATTATTCCTTATTGTCTTTCATTTATTAAATAGCTGAACTAGAACAAGAGCTGAAGAGAGCAGGAACGGATGACACACATTTTAGGGTGCCGTAGCCAAAATCGCCATATCTGTCCGTCTGTCCGTCCGCGGTTTTGCTCACAGACTATCTAGAAAGATGTAATTTTGCACGAATATGTATGTAAACTATGCCGACAAAATTACGTAATAAAAAATAAATATAAAACATTTTTTTGGAGTACTTCCCATAGACGTAAAGTGGGGGTGATTTTTTTTCTCATGCAATCTTGTAGTGTGGGATATCGTTGGATAGGTCTTTTAAAACCATTACGGAGTTGCTTAACAAACATTTAAAAAAATACAACCGCATAGATAACCTCCCCGTTTTTTTGAAGCCGGCTAAAAACTCGTACTTGACGTCGGTAATTCTGAGTCATCATCATCATCATCAGACGGAAGACGTCCACTGCTGGACAAAGGTCTCCCCCTTAGAACGCCATAATATCAAAGTAGTGCCCAATATTCTAAGCACATTTTTTTTGCTGACTTTCTTGCATTGTCCTCCAAACTACACATCTGTGTCAGTCAAGTCTATGTCTATAATTTTTGAAGAGTACACAGTCTTGTGGAGACGACCGACCATCAAAATTTCACTTGTAAATTAAGTATTGTTCCGTCTCCAAACTTACATACTGATCATAATATGATTCGCAATACATACGATCAATTTCGCAGTTATCTCAATTCGATGAATAATTCAGCTCTCATTACTGTGTGTTGATATAATTTGCTTGGTTTGAATTCACGTACTATCATGTTTGCTATGGATCTATGTAGATCTTTTAATTGGAAATGGCACCTTTGGTACGGACACAGGTATGGATCATATTAAATATATTGACCCGGATAACTCATGTTTTAAATCGAGTTTAGCTCGACATGTTTCGGGCTAATCCGTAGCCCTTCTTCGTCGGAGCAACACGACTCGGCGGCTGCTACACGCGCACTGCGCGCCGCCGCTCTGCTCGCGCGACTACCCAACGAAACTGTCACCGGCACACAACTACCCGCATTATCATTATCATTTTCATTATAACTGTCATATACTGGGGTGTTATCGGGTTCAATCCATACTAATATTATAAATGCGAAAGTGTGTTTGCGTGTTTGTATGTTTATATGTTTGTCCCTCTTTCACGCCGTAACGGAGCGATGGATCGACGTGATTTTTGGCACAGAAATAGTTTATGGGCCCGAGAGTGCCATAGGCTACTTTTTATCCCGGAAAAATGCACAGTTCCCGAGGGAACAGCGCGCGATAACCGAATACCGCGCGGGCGGAGCCGCGGGCAAAAGCTAGTATATTTAATATGCGTGAGTCTCACGGTAGTTTTATGTTTAGGTACTGTGATGATTTTTCATAATAAGTTAGTTTTAAGATTACCTATATGCGAAATAAAAACCACAATTTGAAACTACATCTTCTTTATCGAATAAAATTGGTTTACCCTGTTTTTAATACGTTAATAGACTGGCAACATTCAAGAAAAACATTTTAATGGTGGAGGGGATAAGGTTATAAAACGGGTCAACCCTCATTCTTACGGGCTTTTTGTTCCGGCGAGCTGAAAGGTAACCAGGTTCCGACGTGTGAAGAATAGTATCGTTTTATTTCGGAAGTGAGATTTATCCACAAAATCCCACAGTGAAACGTAAACGTGAGTAACAATTTTATTTTACAACTACTGTTTAAAATGTGATCATTTCCAGTATATTTTTCCCTTATTTATGTGATTTGTGGCCACATATTGAAAATAATGCCTCTGTGTTAACGTTCGACAAATTTATTACAAATCTTTTAGAGTATCCTCTAGTCTAGATGAGATTTACAAAAAAATTGGAAACAATAATGTAGGTACGATGGTACGTTTACTGTACAGAATTTATTTTACGAATAATTAATTGCAATTAGAAGCCCTTGATTTTACTGACTTTTTATTTTCAATGAGTGGCCTAGCTTGTGTTACCGAACTTACCGAGTGTAGTGTTACGCTGTCCGTCCGAACATCGTATATTACATTACATACTCTTTACTGCAACAAAAACGAGTATTGCAGGGTAGATTGTGACTAGCCCGGTAGTTTTTTTTATAACGCCTCAAGCGGGATACCCGAGTGAGGATCGTATCATTATGTCTTCATGGCTTACGCCGCTTATGGTGCAGCTGATAAATTGTTAACCATCAAGGCAAATCATCGTATGATATGTTTTATGAGTTTTCGATATCTACCCTCTATCCGATATTTTCGTGTAAAATGAATTGTCTGCTCGTAATTAATATCAAAAATTAGTATTTTATACAGTAGTAACTATAAAAATGCAACCTACATTTTACAAGTTTAAACTGCGATCAAGTTTATTTTCTTTAGCATTCAAAATTATACATCTTCTTACGTTGTACACATACAACATACTGGGTACGGCACGGATGCGTGGTGGTTACTTTCCTTAACAATTAAAAAGTATGTGTTCTTACTCGTATTGGTCGACTGACTACGAACTTACAATTTGCGATTGTGAATTGCTCTCCTTTCGATACTTTCTAGTATATTGTTATTTAGAATAATTTAAGAAGATTACATGATAATGATATTACCAATACAGGAGTATGAGTATGAGTATTTACTTACATATTTTTAGCAGTGCATAAATTTCTAATTCCTCTTAATAATGGTTACGTTTTGATTTTTTTTAATTTTGTTTTATTATTCTGGCTAAGTACGTCTTATGTGACGGCTATGTATGCCTAGTTTTTGATCTTGCTTTGGCCATGTGTGCCATGTAAGTGACGGCTATGTATGCCTAGTTTTTAATCTTGCTTTGGCCATGTGTGCCCTGTAAGTGACGGCTATGTATGCCTAGTTTTTGATCTTACTGTGGCCATGTGTGCCCTGTAAGTGATGGCTATGTATGCCTAGTTTTTGATTTTGCTTTGGCCGTGTGTGCCTTGTAAGTAACTGCTATGTATACGTAGTTTTTGATTTTGCTTTGGCCATGTGTGCCTTATAAGTAACTGCTATGTATGCGTAGGTTTTGGTTTTGTTTTGGCCATGTGTGCCTTGTGACTGCTATGTATGCCTCACTAAGACAGCGAAACCGATTTGAAAATGAATACTGTAATTACAATTCTAGGGCCAAAGTGTGCCTTATCGTGATTTCATGTACCGTATGCATGTGACATGCCTAAAGTGGTGGTCACAGTAATGAACAGGAAACTACTGACGTGGTAGTTACACGTACTTGACAAAGTCTAAATAGATTAGAACGAGAAACGCTGATGTCAAGTGTTATTTAACTACCCATATTTTGTACCCGTTATCACAATAAATATATTATGATTATGATTATGATTATGGAATAACAAGTCAAATATTAGTGCGATTACCCTAATAGGTACGCTTTTAAAAGTCACTAATGTGTATGTGCCCGTTGAATATATAGAAGTACTTTGTCATACTTACGAGAAAGTATGAACTACCCAGTACCAGTTGCGTCTTACACAACGGCAGTGCATGTGCACTAGTGGAATAAATAGGTCACGTGTAGGTTATGTGTACCTACCTACCTAATTTTAATATACTGATCTACCCACCTCCCACAAATGTGCGCATGGGTTTGTTCGTGACTATGACTACGAGCCACGCATACTACATTCAATTGTTTGTGGTCACCATGAGCCGAGAAATTTTATTAAGTACTAAGTTATTTGATAATATATTTGATTTTCCTAGTTTTACAATTTCATCGTACTGAAATAAGCATTTTTATTTATGTACGCGCTATTCTATAAGTAACAATGTTATTCCGCGTACTTGTTGAAGAATGGCATATGCGTTCAATCATCCTCTAATCGAGGTTTTGATAATACCTGTGCTTTCTGAGACTACGTAAGCTTAAGTATAGTAACAATGCTAAAACCACTGCGATTTTGAAAGTACTTATTCAGATGACAAGTAATATTGTAAAAGCGACAGACAACGCATTTTGCATTTTTGTAGACTTCGTTCAAACTCATTATTTTTGATATGACTTTCCGCGGTAAGGACGACTTGGATAGATACTGAACGCGTATTTCGTTATTACAGTGACCACGGAGTAAAAAGAAAAAAAAAATGGACGAAAGAGGCAGTAGTGAGAGATCACGAAAAGTTAGAAAGAGAATTAGGCAAATATCTTCTTCATCAGATGAAGAATCCTCACAGCCTGTCCCCAAGCAGGTCAAGGAAATTGATTCAAGTTCAAACGGCTCCATGTCTACGACCGACGTCATGAAGTTTTTCAATACTATGAAAGAGGGCACTAGGAATTCTTCAATGTTAGGAAGTAACCAATTTAGCAATGTGGTACCGGAGTTCAATCCAGACAATAAAGGGCAAGACATCGAAACGTGGATCAAGAAAGTGAATGAATGTGCGCTTATATACGGATGGGATGAAAGGCAAACAATACATTTTTCCTTGTTAAAACTTGTGGGGCTAGCAAAAAAGTGGTACGAGAGTCTTCCCTCAGTTGTTTACACCTGGACCGAATGGCAAAGTAGACTAAGGAAGGCCTTTCCATGTGAGGACAACTATGCTCGTCTACTTAAGGAAATGTTAGCCCGTACTACTCGTCCTAACGAAAGCTTTCGTGAATACTTCTATGATAAGGTTGCGCTTATAAATAGATGTGAATTAGTAGGTAGGAAAGCCGTGCACTGTGTTATCGATGGCATCAATGATCGGACTATTCAAAATGGGGCACAAGCTTTACACTGTGAAGATCCAGAGGAATTGCTTGGGTTCCTTAGTACTCAACGAATTTATGAACGTGAACGTGCTGGTAGTGACAATAGGCGTAGGGATCGTAATTGGGGTAGAGTTAAGTATGATAACAAGTCAGTGTCATCTTCATCAACGCCATCGACAACTTTTGAAAGTGGTGTGACTTGTTTTAATTGCCGGACGAAGGGGCATTCATTTAGTAAGTGCCCAAAGCCCATAACTCAGTGTCAAAAGTGCAAACGAGTAGGGCATGACAATGATGCGTGTAAATTGGCACCTTTGAATTTAAAAGTAGAAAACAAGTCCAACGCCGTGCAAAGAGATGAGTCTAAAGTTTTAAAGATTTCGACATCTAACTTGCGCAACGATAAGTATTTCAAGCACATTACAGTAAACGACGAAAATATGGTAGCGTTTGTAGATTTCGGTAGCGAATGCAGTTTAATGCGTAGCTCAGAAGCTAGTCGCCTGGGCCTCGACAAAGACTTTCGGATGCTCCCCGTCATAAAGGGTTTCGGTAATGCTGTTATTGCGCCATTATATAAATCTAACATTAGGATGACGTTGGATGATATTGACACGACCTTAGAAGTTTTAGTGATTAACGACGAGTATATGCAAACTTCCTTGCTAATTGGGCAGGATTTCACCGAATTACCATTCGTATCAGTCTTGAAGGACAGCAACCGGTTGATTTTTTATTCAAGTCCCGGGTTTCAAAATATTGAACAAAATAGTCCGCTGCGTTTACTCACAAAAGACGACGTAACTATAGGTGTGGAAACTAGTCCTATCAATGTTTACACAGAAAACTCTTCTTTCAGCGGAGACGTATATGTAGAAGGATATGATTGCAGCGAAACCGGTAAGGAATATCATTTGCACCAAGGGGTGTATCGTATTACAGATGGCAAAGGTTTTCTAATAATAACTAATTTGTCACATACGCCCGTTCAACTAAAAGCGAATACCCTAGTTGCTAGACCAATTTCGTTTCTAGAAAGGGATGTTAAACTAGTAAACAAAGTTAGCAAAGAGACGACATCACTAAAGCCCCTAGATAAAGCTGACATTAAAGTGGGGCAAGATATTAATGACGAAGACTTCGATAAATTATATAACCTTTTACAGTCTTACCGTGATTGTTTCGCGACGGACTTGACTGAAATAGGATGCGTATCGGAATTTGAAATGCAGATTGACCTGACAGACGACAAACCGGTTATATATCGCCCGTACCGGTTGTCTTACTCGGAAAGGGAACAAGTACGGGAGATAGTAGACGATCTTTTACGAAATGACATTATACAGGAATCGACATCCAACTTTGCTAGTCCAATTTTGATGGTGAGGAAGAAAAACGGTGAACAGAGACTCTGCGTCGACTTTAGGGCGCTAAATCAAAAGACAGTTAAGGACAAATTTCCACTCCCTCTAATAGAGGATCAGCTGACAAACCTCAGTGGAAATTCACTTTTTACGACCCTAGACTTAGCCTCTGGCTATTATCAGGTCCCTGTAGCCGACAAAAGCCGCCATCTGACCGGTTTTGTAACGCCCGACGGGCATTACGAGTTCAAACGGATGCCGTTTGGACTCGCTAATGCCCCGGCGGTATTCCAGCGGATGATTAACAGGATTTTAGGGGCCAGGAGGTTTAATTCGGCGTTGGCTTACCTGGATGATATTTTGATTCCTTCAAAAACAATAGAGGAGGGGTTTAGCCGCTTAGAGGACATATTGCAATTACTGAGACAGTTTGGACTCACACTTAAGTTGACAAAGTGTAGATTTTTTGACACAAGTATAAATTATTTAGGCCATCAAATTTCTGCGGAGGGAATTAGACCTAGTGATTCCAAGACATTAGCTGTAGAACAATTTCCCCAGCCATCGAATATACATCAAGTGCGTCAATTTCTGGGATTAGCAGGTTACTTCAGGAAATTTATCAAAGGTTTTGGCGAGATAGCTAAACCACTAACACATTTGTTGCGGAAAGATGTACCTTGGCAGTGGACCCATGAAGAGACAAAAGCATTTTCTACGCTGAAAGAGAAACTATCCGATAGACCCATTTTGGCGCTATACGATCCAAAATTAGAGACTGAACTTCACACCGACGCCAGTTCCCACGGCATTGGTGGGATCCTCTTACAGTGGCAGGCTAGTCCTCGGGTGCTGAAACCAGTCGCTTACTTTAGTCGGCAAACGGCGCCCGAGGAGAAACACTTGCACTCGTACGAGTTAGAGACGCTGGCGGTCGTTTGCTCCCTTAAGAAATTCCGTACTTATCTTTTGGGCCTTGATTTTAAAGTTGTTACCGATTGTGCCGCACTTAGAACGACACTGACTAAACGGGACCTCGTGCCGCGGATCGCCAGGTGGTGGCTGCAAATAAGTGAGTTCACTTTTACTATAGAGCACCGCCCTGGCGCCCGTATGGCCCACGTGGACGCGTTAAGTCGCAATACCTCACTAATATCACAAGACGTCGACAATACCACCATGACTGTTTATAACATAGGCACGGAAGACTGGTTACTGACATTACAAATAGGAGACCCAGACATATCACGCATTTACAATACCTTGAAACCAGAAAATGATGACGAGGCCAAACAGATTAAAGAAAATTATGTTGTGAAAAATCATGCGGTGTACAGGAAAGTAGACAGTGAATTACGTTTAGTCGTCCCGCGTAGTGCCAGATGGCAAATTTGCCGTTCCAACCATGATGATTTGGGGCACTTGGGGTTCGCAAAGACAGTTCATAAAATTAAAAGTCAATTCTGGTTTCCAAAATTGCGACGTTTCGTCAAAAAGTATGTTGAAGCTTGCATAGAATGTGCCTATAATAAGGACAGCGCCCCAAGAACCAAATCTGGCCGGTTATTCCCAATAGAGAAGGTCCAAGTCCCATTCCATACGATACACATCGACCATTTAGGGCCATTCGTAAAAAGCCGAAACGGTAATTCATACATCCTCACAATTGTAGATGGTTTCACGAAATACGTTTTTGTCAAAGCAGTGAAAGATACCAAAACCAAAAGTTCTACAAAGGTTTTAGAAAATATATTTCAAGATTTTGGGTTGCCTGCCAGAATCATTTCTGACCGAGGAACATCGTTCACTTCAGCTGCTTTTCAAGTGTCTAATGCGTATTTAGGTTTAAGGTAAATTAGTTTTTTTATGTCTCGGTAGATGGCGCTGTTCTTGTTTAAAACACGCTAATGTTAGGTTGCTTTAGAATTTATTTATTTTATGTTGATTTTTGTATGCACGAGAACAGTAAGAGCATTGGAGAATAGAAGGAGAGTTGTAGTAGGAGCAATAGTTCAATATAACGAGTACAAACACTGCACCGACTTTCATTAACCTGTAGGAGTTTGTCCATGGTCCATCGAGTCGGATAGTTGAAGTGGTGATAGTTTAGTAGTTCAGTGGGGTGTGAGCTACTCTTCGCATCGTTCCCATAGTGTCAGTGGATCGCTGTCCAGAGGGAACGATTGGAAGGCATCAAACAGCGACGGTGGTGCCATCAAGTGGTAGCCAAGCTGAATCACAACCGGGTGGTGTTGCCAATAGAACAGCGAAGAGGGCGCTAGTGAGCACGTCACAGCAGGTCTAAGTGGAAGTTTATGGTGCATGTGTTGAGTGAGTTGTCAAGTGCAAACTGTAAGTACATTGATATTATTTGGTACGCGAAGTTCAACCTTATTATAAAGAAGTTCAAAACTTTAAATTTATTGGAAGTTCATCAAAACAGTTCAACATTTTCAACCTTATTTCTATGGAATTCTAGACTTAGTGTATATTAGACTGAAATTAAACTTGTAATTATTTAGATGTAGATTTGGGACTTAGAATAGTTTTAGAAAAAACGAAGGTACGGGGAATCCATGCCGGATTTCGCCTAAGTCCCAATAAGTTCAAACACTTGTAATTTTTTCAAAAAATTATATTACAATTTTTTCTAAGTGTTTGACAGTTGACTTTAAATTTTGATTTAATCAGTGCAGATTGTTTACTTTTTGTCGTGTTATTTTAAAGTTGTGACTTGTTCGCTGGATCAAGCTATTTAAATTTAATATTGTAATAAAGTAATTCTTTGGATTTTACTGTTTGTTCAAAACATGGAGTCATTAATAACTTTTCAAAATGATTTTTCGGATCGCATAACTAAGGCAAGAATTAACTTTAAAAAGACAAGTAGGGAACGTATAACCGCACGTTATGTGGAAGGCAGGTTACAGTCGTTGGAACAGTTGTGGCAGGATTTTAGGCAGGGACATAAAGAGCTGTTGCAAAAAGTGGATTCTAAATTATTAAAGGATGAAGAGTATATAAAAAATGATGTTTATGAGCAAACAGAAGATCACTATATGAATCATATGTGTGAGTTAAAGGATATTTTAGAAATGTTTAAGGTCAAGGTTCAATCAAGTCAGTCAAATGTCAACAGTGGAGGTGTGATGAAGTCTTCTCTCGTCAAGTTACCTAAGATCAGCATCCCAACCTTTTCAGGAAGTTACACAGAGTGGACTACCTTTCGAGATTTGTTCATATCTCTGATACACAGTAATAAAGATTTGGATAATGTTCAACGACTGCAATATCTTAAAGGTTACTTGACTGGCGAAGCTGAACAATTGATTCGGTACACACCTGTTACAGACGCAGATTATGAACAGTGTTGGAAACAATTGGAAGATCGGTACAGTAATAAAAAGTATCTTTCACACTGCATTTTGAAACGTTTGCTCAGTCAACGTAACTTCACTAACGAGTCAGCAGGTTGTTTGAAAGAGTTAATGGACACGTCATCTGATTGTTTAAATGCATTGCAGAATTTAGGTATAGATGTTTCGACGTGGGACATAATTGTAATCCACCTACTTTCACTTAAACTAGATGCTGAATCTCGAAAGCAGTGGGAATTACATGTTGCAACTAATGGGTCATCAGATTCGTTGCCGACGTTCAAGGAATTCCAAAGGTTTTTAACCAATAGATATCGAGCATTGGAATTCATTGAACCCAGACATGCATATAAACCAACCACGTTCGATTCAAAAGGGTTTACCAGTACTAAAGCGAGTCACGCAAACGTGTTACATGCCGCTAGTTTTGTAAAAATGCGTTGTGAATACTGTAATGAAGAGCATAAACTATGCTATTGTAAGAAGTTTTCTAGCCTAGATTATGACAAAAGACATGAGTTTGTTATGAATAACAGAATGTGCTTTAATTGTTTAGGTAGCAATCATGGAGTGAGATTTTGTCAAAGGGTCACTAGTTGTAGAATCTGTAATAGAAAGCATCATTCCTTGCTCCATCCACAAGGTATTCCAAATGGTAGTTCGGGTAGTTCAAGCGGTTCAGATAGTTCAGGTCAACCAATTGGAGGGGATGGAGAAAAGGCTAGTGAGAGTTCAAATGCAGGATGTGATCATCCCTCAAACGAAAATACACCAGTTGTATCTTGTTTCTCTCAAGGTAAATTGAGAAAGCAAATTTTATTGCCGACGGCAATTGTGAATGTCGAATCGGAAACAGGGCAACACAGATCAGCCAGAGCATTACTGGATCAGGGTTCACAGGCCTCATTTGTGACGGAAACTATAGTTCAAGCGTTAGGCTTGAAGAAAACATCAGCTAACCTAACTGTTACAGGAGTTGGAGGTGATCAACGTTCTACAGTGTCCAAAGCTTTGGTGACATTAAAGATTCAGTCACTGACAGATCCAACCTTCAAAATCGAGGTAAAATGTTTTGTTTTAGAAAACATCACGACTGTACTCCCAGACACAAAAATAGAAGTGCCCGACTGGGTAAAATTAAAGGGGTTGTGCTTAGCGGACCCATACTTTGGTTCTCCCAGCAAAATTGATATTTTATTGGGTGCTGAGGTCTACAGCCAGATTATAAAGGACGGAGTACTAAAGGGTCCCGTAGGGTCTCCTGTTGCTCAGTGCACAGCACTTGGATGGATATTGTCTGGCTCGATGGGTGCCGCAGGTACGGAGAACAAAATATCGGTTTTTCATGCGCAAGTAGAGGAAAATAAAATAATAAAACGATTTTGGGAATTAGAAAATGATTTTATATTAAATAAGTCAATTTTAACAAAGGAACAAAAATGCGATAAAATCTTCTCAGTCACGCCACGTAGAGATAAAGATGGTAGACACGTAGTGAAGTTGCAGCTCCGTGATGATGAATCGACCTGGAAAAAAGAAAAATCATATGAAATTGCAACAAAAAGATTAAAGTCATTGGAAAGAAAGTTTATGAAAGACAAAGTACTAAAAGATAGGTGCAATGAATACTACATAAATGAATACTTACCGCTAAGTGACATGTTACAAGTACCGTCAAGTAATGTTGTCTTCGATGCATCCTGCAAGAAAGAAAATGTAATTAAATCAAGTCACAATAAGTCACCAAGAAGCGAAAAAGAATCACCGATAGCAGCAGAAAGAGTCACAAAAGAATTTCGTATGAATGACTTCATGGGTTGTCATACAATAGAAAAGGGTAAAGGCTTATATATACAGTTGAATAGAGATAAAAGAGAGAAGAGATCAAACAAGATAAAATACTAACATTTAAACAGAATAATATTGTAAACACTATATAAGACTTACCTGGAACAAAGGTCACGACGAATCCTAATACTCGGTGACGCTGCCTCCGTTGTCTGCACCTGTAAGAAAAAGAAAAATAATATTAGATGTAGTTACATGTTAAAAACACTTGGGTAGATAGCTCCATGCGTGATAATAACAAAAAATATTTATAAGTACAACAGTTGCAATTAGCAGGAACGGAATGGGACGAGGAACCATCAAATAGTATCAAAGAAGATTACTTACCGTATTTTGTAGGTGTTTTATTAAGTGTCTCTTGAGTTGCTGGAGCAGAATGTTTCTCTGACATCCTAAAAAGGTAGCAGCTAGCGATGGAGCAATGAGTGTTTAAACTAATTAATGCACTAGTATAAATGAGCATTTACAATATCTAAAGAGAATGTAGTTTTGATTTTTTGGCAGAATTTTCACTGAACATCTCGGTTTGTTTTAGTTAGTATATTTGTGTCATCAGAAAGTTTATTTGTTAAGAGTTTAGAGTTCATTTGTGTTATAATAATAAGTTTTATGTTATGTTATGTATGACCCTCACCAAGATCAGTTATTAAAATAGTAGTCAATGTTGCCATGGTGGGCGGTTATTAAGGACATTCTGTCCTTGGTGGGCGGTATGTCTAATGCGTATTTAGGTTTAAGGTAAATTAGTTTTTTTATGTCTCGGTAGATGGCGCTGTTCTTGTTTAAAACACGCTAATGTTAGGTTGCTTTAGAATTTATTTATTTTATGTTGATTTTTGTATGCACGAAAACAGTAAGAGCATTGGAGAATAGAAGGAGAGTTGTAGTAGGAGCAATAGTTCAATATAACGAGTACAAACACTGCACCGACTTTCATTAACCTGTAGGAGTTTGTACATCAAGGGTTTTGTAAAGAGCGTGGCATCAAACATGTCCTTAATGCAGTGGCATGTCCCAGGGCGAACGGACAAGCCGAAAGGTTTAATCAAACTATACTAAACTCCTTATCAGCCCAGAATGCCGGTAATGATGACCGTGACTGGGACAAGTCTTTGCCAAAAATACAGTGGGGCATTAACAACACTGTTAATGCTACCACCCAAAAGACCGCAACTGAAGCTTTATTTGGCTTAAAGATGCGTGATGAAATGACATACAAACTTAATTTACACGAAAACTCCCTTAAAACTAGATCTCCGATCAATGAAATTCGTAAAGAGATTGGGGATAATATTAGAAAAAGTCAGGAGAAACAAAAACGACATCATGACTCGCAGCACGTTCCCGCTCGTAAATATCAGACAGGAGATTTAGTCAAAGTAGCTCGCAATAGTTTTAATAATGATGGACGCAGTACAAAGCTTTTGTCCAAATTTATCGGTCCATACAAAGTAATCGGTGTCCTAGGAAACGATAGATATAAAGTAGCAGACATTCCTGGTTTCCAGGGTAAGAATAAAAAGAAGTACAAAACAGTTATCGCAGCGGACCGGTTAAGACCGTGGATTAACACAAAAGCTTTGGAATTGCAGAGTTCTAGTGAAGATGATAGCGATGATAATGTTCCGTTATCTAAATTGAGTTTTAAAAAAAAGAAAACTTAGGGCATATTTTGATTACTACTTATGTCCTTGAAGCTATATAATTATATCATGCTCTGAAACAAGCAGATCCTATTGTACAATAATAGTGTATACGTATCTATACAACCTTATTTAACTTTATTTATTTACAAGCCGAATGTGATGATATTTTCTTTTGTTTATGATGAGTACATTACCAATAATAATTATTATTTTAATTTAATTTAATTTTGTCTTGATTAATTAATTATTGTTCATAATCTGTAAAAATGTAATACGTTATTATACGTGAAAGGAAAAAGTGATTGATATTGATTACAGTACCTAGCTAAAAGGTTCCAAAAATACTGGAACGAGTCGCATCACCCGTCTCGCTGATGTCACCCGTATCGACCACTAATATAATATATTATTATCACCTTTAAGCCAGGTACCCACTAAGCTATAATTACTTACTCAATCTCAATTTATCGTGCACCAGGAGGTTGCACTTGTCGGATGGCCGAATGTGATGATTTTTCATAATAAGTTAGTTTTAAGATTACCTATATGCGAAATAAAAACCACAATTTGAAACTACATCTTCTTTATCGAATAAAATTGGTTTACCCTGTTTTTAATACGTTAATAGACTGGCAACATTCAAGAAAAACATTTTAATGGTGGAGGGGATAAGGTTATAAAACGGGTCAACCCTCATTCTTACGGGCTTTTTGTTCCGGCGAGCTGAAAGGTAACCAGGTTCCGACGTGTGAAGAATAGTATCGTTTTAGTACGGATCATGTTTAGAATAATAAATAAATAAATAAATAAATATCATGGGACACTTGACACCAATTGACCTAGTCCAAAACTAAGCAAAGCTTGTACTATGGACACTAGGCAACGGATAAACATACATCTGAATCTGTTTATTACAGTGAAAAACACAATGAACTTGAGCATGCAGCGCCACTCTTCTAACTTACTGTCGGTTCATCATCATCATTATCATCATCATCATCATCAGCTTATAGCAGTCCACTGCTGGACATAAGCCTCCCCCAAAGAGCGTCATTGCGCCCTGTCCTCGGCTAGACGCATCCAGCTTCTACCAGCAGCCTTTCGCAGATCGTCACTGCACCTGACCGGAGGGCGTCCTACACTATGTTTGCTAAGACGCGGTCTCCACTGAAGAACTCGTTTACTCCAGCGGTTGTCGGTTCTTCGACAGATATGACCGGAACATTGCCACTTCAACTTGCTAATTCTCTGAGCTACATATGTGGACTTTAGTTCTGTTTTGGATAGCCTCGTTGCGGATTCTATCTTTCAAAAAAACTCTGAGCATAGTTTGTTCCATAGCTCGCTGAGTGAACTTGAAGTGGCGTTGTAGGTTGTGTGCAATTGAAAACGCAATCTTAGTAGATTCAAACAACAAGAGCACAATCCAAAACCAAAGTTATCCTGTTATGTGAAATAATCCGAGCACCTATAGATTGCGGGTCTACTGGACAATCCATGAGGGATAGATTACTCAAATGTCGCAATGTATTTCTACCATGATTCATCATGTCAGCCTAAAGACGTTCACTGCTAGACACAGGCCTCCCCCAAGGCTCTCCACTCAGACCGGTCTTGTGCTTTCCGCATCCATCGCGATTCCATGATCTTAACCAGGTCATCGCTCCATCTTGTTGGAGGCCTACCGACAGCTCGTCTCCCAGTCCGCGGACGCCATTCGAGAACCTTCTAATCCCATCGGCCCTCAGTCCTGCGAGCAACGTGCCCCGCCTACTGTCACTTCAGTTTCGCAATTCTTCGGGCAATGTCTGTAACCTTAGTTCTACTGCAGATATGCATTATGCTGAGCCAGTTTCCGATTCACAACCGCAATGACACATACCTTTGTGTTGTTTATTTGTACCTAATAATATTGTTGTCTTGTGTTGTGAATAAATGTATTTTCTTTCTTTCTTTCTTTCTTTCTTTCTTAGATATCATCATTTCTGATTCTATCCTGCAGAGAAACCCCTAGCGTAGACCTCTCCATAACCCTCTGAGGCTTTTACCATGATTATTTCACTTGTGACGTAGAAACTCAGCGTTACTTTAATCGTTAAACACTAATGGCCATTTGCTGGAAACGCATAAATCTCGAGTTAGCGTTAAGCTTCTTTTAGTAGTGTCAAAATGTATGGAACTGTCAAGCAAAAGCCAGGCTTAACAACTAAATCTAGATTTATTTGTACCTGCAAGTGGGTCTTAAATGCAATAAACTTGTTCAAAACAACAGCATAATTTCGCAATCAAAAACCCGGACATCTGGCGTACCGGTTGTAAAGGAAAAACCCCGAAATAGATAATTAATAGCGATTTTATCAATTCGCCGTTTTGTCCGTTTGTCCTAATTAGGGTAATTATGTGACCCGCGTCAGAATGTACCGCAAAAACGATGTGCCCGCACGATGTAGTGGGGTGTTGCAACAGTAGGACGATTTGTTTATCCAGATCCCACTTGCTTGTTTGCCATCCAGTCAAAAAAAAAGATGGATGATACACTACAGTGCCGTGAAAGTGAAGGAGTGAAGGAGAAAAAGCAGAACTGTTTTAGTTTTAGTTCTTTTTATTACAAGCTTTTATTTAGTTTCACCTATCCCGCTGTCTGTCTCTAATCAAATCTTGCAGGTTAACTTTGACCAACTTCTAGTAGTCGAATTGTCTTGAAATTTGGCATACTAATGTAAATTGCTTCGTAATACAGTTAATCTGGTAGTAACATTTATTTATTTATTTTAATTATTTATTAATAAAAATAACATTTACAGGCTTAGAGTATGAACCAAAGCGCCTATAATGCTAGTACCTAAATAGTTAAAAAAAACAAAAAGAAGATTCTGGTAGCCCGGCCAGGATCGTCTCCGCAGGACGGAAATCTTCAACGGTTAATGGCATCGACTTGAACTTTGATATTGCAAATGTAATTTGGGTGACACTGCAAGTATGATCAACAAAAAGCACAGTCAGCAAAAAGCTTTGATTAAAATTGATTAAAAAAAAAACTTAGTTTAGTTTTAGTTCTTTTCTTGTTTAATGTAACTACCTAACCTTGTTGAATTTAGGATACCGTTATTTTAATTTGTTGTTCTTTACTCTATTCTATTCAGCGATAACACTGATCTGCGCTCCAGAACTCAAATTTTCGATGTGGGAATGAAGACCGCCAAATTAAAATGGGACTGGGCGGGACACGTCTGCCGCATGCATCCGGATCGCTGGGCCAAAGTAATCACCGATTGGGTTCCATGCGACGGGCACCGGAGCAGAGGCAGACCTAGAAGGAGATGGTGGGACGACATGGACCGATTCCAATCAGATTGGCAAGAGCTGGCCAAGAGTAGAGACGAGTGGAATAAGAAAGGGGAACCCTGCAGTGGGACTCTCTTCTATCACATAATGAATTTGCTTTAGGTATATCCAATGTCAAATAATTCCCGCATTTAGCCTGCTGTATTTTTCTCCCTCACGCCACCGTATATATTAAAACAGGCGACTTTTGTCCGCTTGCAGCGCTGTAATTAAATTTCAGCAAAATCATTCGCGTAAAAATAAATGCTGGCAACTCGTTTTAAATATCGCGTCGCACTGTTTTTGTGTTCTGTGCGCGAGTTTTGTTTGTTTTACGAACTAAATTAGTTTCGAGCTGTTTTGTTTTCGCTATTTAAATGCAAAACTTGTTTTCATGAGGTTTTATTAGAAGAGACCGCGCGGTGCAATTCATGTGGTATTAAATCTAATTTTATATATGTTCATATTCTTCATATTACATTCGTAAATGCGATAGTATACTCCTTTGAGCTATCTTCTAGATCAGGCGTTTTCAACCTTTTGGTTCTAACGGCACGCTTTCCGTTCATCAAAGGTAAACAACATGAAACGCAATAAATAAATGAATTATGAATAAAAAAAAATGGCCGATTATTTTCCCGCGTTCAGGATTGTTCTCCGTTCGATAAACATCCCTACTATAATATTATAAATACGAAAGTAACTCTGTCTGTCTGTCTCCCTGTTACGCTTTCACGTCGAAACCGCTGAAACGATTTTGATGAAATTTGGTATAGAGATAGTTTAAGCTCCAAGAATGAACATAGGGTACTTTTTATTCCGGTAGATGGCGCCACCGCGCGATAACCTAGATCCGCGCACACAAAGTCGCGGGCATAAGCTAGTTGTCAATAATTTAACTAGATAATTGTAAAAATGTTGTTTCGTGTTGTGTTGTAGGTGTCCTTGGAATAGGGCGCGAGTCGTGGCGGCAAATGGCGCGACTTACGGCCAATCTTCTTTGCTAATACTTTAGCGATCGCTGTAGCGTCAGAAGAAGCAAAAGTCGAATAAAATTTCATCATTCCTCCATCATTTATATAAATGTTACTGAACAAAAAGTCTTGATTTGTATGCAATGCACCGATTTGGATGTTTTTCGGAAAAGTTTAAATAAAATGAACCATTATTAAAAGTGCTATTCAAAATATTGTATTTTTTTTTGTCTGTATCGAAAATACAAACTGAAATATAGATACACTTAAGCAGCGACACTAGCGACATCTATGCTGTAGCTGTAGCTCTCAGCGAGAAACTCTCGGCACTCCAACTCCAACTCGGAAAAGAGATACCGTTATTAAGTAATCAAATTAAGATTGGTTTTTTTGGAATCTTTTTGTATTTTTTATTTCAATTCCTAATTGTTTATTGCCTATTGTGTTATTATTTGTTATAGAAATAAACGTTTTTTTTTTCTTTCTTTTATATAGTATCTTGACACATACGTTCTCAGAAACTTTTTTTACAAGCTTTTATTTTTACTGCAGCAAATTATATTCAAATAAATTAATCTCTTCAGGAGCTACCCTGCCACAGACACCGACACACGTAGACGCCGTCGCTACACTCTCATCTGCCGAGCTCTACATATCTGAAATAATAAACTAAAAGAATTTCCTTGCTCACCCGCGATCTTACGATAACTATATACAGGTGATTCTGGGGTCATGAGCAGGAGTGAAAGGGGTGATGGGGACATTCACACTGAGTAACTTCTACTATGGGAACAGCCCTGAAATCGCCAAAAAAAAAACCATCTAATCAAGAGAGAATCGATCGCTAACTATCCGAAATGTATGGAATAGCAGATTTTTTTCTGCCATTTCGTGGCTGGTCCCATAGTAAAAGTTGCTCAGTGTGAATGTCCCCATCACCCCTTTCACTCCTGCTCACGACCCATGAATCACCCTGTAGGTATAAGTTTATGCAAAATATACGTGTCCATGCAGTTCCTCCACCTCCACACTGTAAGAACACACACAAATTACACAAACCCATCCATCACCACCACCACATCACCACTGTCGCTCGAAACGGAGCGGCGGATGATTTTTGGCATAGAGATAGTTTATGGACCAGAGAGTGACAAAGGCTACTTTTTATCCCGGAAAAATGCACAGTTCTCGAGGGAACAGCGCGCGATAATCGAATTCTACGCGGGCGAAGCCGCGGGCGAAAGCTAGTAAATACATAAATAAAATAAATTTCGTCGCATTGCAAGTTAACTTAGCCATCAAAAAGGAGAAAATCGCCGACTTTGTCACTTCATAGTTCAATAACTCAAAAACGACTAAATCAATTTCGATGAAACATGTCTAAAAAGCATCGCTAGAAAACCTGCTTTCAAACAAAAAAAACCACATTCAAATAGGTCCACCCGTTTAAGAGCTAAGGTGTCACAGACAAACAGACAGACGCGCATAGCGGTTAAACATTTTGCGTCAGGGGTTAAAAACAGATGGCAAAACCAAATCTGCTGACGCTACCCGAGAATTATCTGGGCGCAAGATATTTAGCCCATTAAAGCTTCCGAAAGTGAACCCTCCCCCCGCATTCCGCCCCCCGTCCTTGGCATTTTCCGAAACCCCCCCCCCCCTCTAGTAAAGATTAAACCGTGATACACTTAAATTATTTCGATTGGATGCCCTTTGGCTATTTTGTTTTGTGGAGATTTATTTTGGGGAAATAGTGAGAGGGGTTTGCGAAATTGTATAGATTTCGTACAAATTATTGAGATGATTTTGTGAAAAAACCGGCCAAGAGCATGTCAACCACGCCCGAAACAGGGTTTTGCAGCCATTACAAAAAAATTAAGTAATATTTTTCTAAGGATTTCGTATGGAATATGGAATATTTCAAGTTTAGGTATATTTTATACCTTAGGCGGCTATTTACTCTTAAGCTACTAATAATTCTCAAGGAAACTTAACCGTTATAGTTTTCCTTGTAAGTTTAATATACCTACTACCATTCTGTTTTTTTTCAATTTTTTACAACCACCGGCTTAAATTTTAGAGGGGGGTCGCTCGATTTTAATGAAAATTTGCATTTTAAAGTCGAATATTTTGCAAACAGATTTGAATCGAAAAATCGTTTGAGCAACCCCCTAATGGTTATAAAAGACCTATCCAACGATACCCCATACTACAAGATTGGATGAGAAAAATAAAATCACCCCCACTTTACTTCTATGGGAGGTAGTGAGAATTTTATATTATACTGTTTTGTCGGTATAGTTTATATATACATTCGTGCAAAATTACAGCTTTCTAGCATTGATAGTCCCTGAGCAAAGCCGCGGACGGACGGACGGACAGACATGGCGAAACTATAAGGGTTCCGTTTTTGCCATTTTGGCTCCGTAACCCTAAAAAGTTGTCGATCTCCTTTATGTAATGAACATACATTTTCTTGCTCTGTTTCCAAATAACAGTTAATACAATCCAAAAGGCATAATGTATGATTTGGGGGGATGAATAACTGATTTAAAAGGTGCGAAGGGTCGCACTGAATTTTTTACCTTCTAATTTACAAGCCTTGTCCAAAGGATATAGAATTATTGCTCCAGTGTTTACCCGCGGTTTCGCACGTGCGTAAATCATTAGTAAGAAAGAAAGAAAGAAAAAAACCGGCCAAGAGCCTGACGGACACGCCCAAGATAGGGTTTGTACATCTATGTGAGGTACCTAGTCTAAAAAAAATATTTTAGAATTTTTTATTGTACTGTTTTGTCGGCATAGTTTACATATATATTCGTGAACAATTACAGCTTTCTAGCATTAGTCTCTGAGCAAAGCCGCGGAGGGACAGACAGACAGACAGACAGTTCCGTTTTTGCCATTTTAGCTACGGAACCCTAAAAAGTATGTTAGTTTGAATGAAAGGTGACCACAACCAACGCACAAGCCGAGCGAGCGAAGTCTAGGAATTTCGTGATCTACCTCTCTGCCGAGGGAAATATGCAATTTTCAGGGACAATAAATATCCTATGTTCCTCCCTGGGACTGAAACTACATATTATACGTCAACTTTCATCTAAATCGGTTTAGCGTTTTAGACGTGACAAACAAACAACCAAACAAGCAGACAAACAAACAGACTGCCAAACTTTAACATTAGTAGGATAAGGCCGTGGTGGCCTAGTGGTTTGACCTATCGCCTCTCCAGCAGAGGGTCGTGGGTTCAAACCCCGGCTCGCGCTTCTGAGTTTTTCCAAATTCATGTGCAGAATAACATTTGAAATTTACCACAAGCTTTGCGGCGAAGGGAAAACATCGTGAGGAAACCTGCACACACCTGCGAAGCAATTTAATGGTGAGTGTGAAGTTCCAAATTTGCACTGGGCCCGCGTGGGAACTATGGCCCAAGCCCTCTTGTTCTGAGAGGAGTCCTGTGCCCAGGCTGGGATGGGACAGTAGGATCACTAGTTCTGTGAGGCACCCTGTATACAATTATCCACAGCACAGCTGTAAATATACAGTATAAGGCTATATACACAGGCTGTATACACAGAGTACAACAGCGCTCGTTACAATTTGTTTTTATTGGTTCGTTCGACGCGCGTTTAATTGCCGCGACCTGCCGACCGATAGCACTAATGTGGATACACCTCAACTTCTCATACTCAAACTCAAACTCACAATATTTATTGACAACAAAAACACACTACATTACAGCTAAAGCAGTAAAAACGTAAATAGGAGAAGAGAGAACAATTAGAGACGTTGTGCTGTAGTGTGGTGCCAAAAGGACTCAGCTCAGCATGTGCCGTAGCCCTGTAACCAGAGCTGCAGCGCTGGTTTTCAGCTGAACCCCGGTGAGAGTGCACCCATGTAACTATCACCACTATTTTATGTAAGGTAAACGTCCCAGTGCCCGACACGCTAATGCCTAATAGATGACACTCTGCTGTCATCTCTATTGATAATGACATTAAATTAAGGATAACGACTATTGGGACAGTGACGACCACTCGTACGATTACCTTATAGCTACTTAACTACTAGCTGGGCGCAGTGACCCAAAGTGGGTCTTGGCCTCTGATTTCAGACTACCTTGTTATGCAAACTTGCGTTTTGCCAGCTCTGTTTTTTAGCTTATTACGATTTAGGGCTAGAATGAGCGGGAGAAAGAGAGAGAGAGAGAGAGAGAGAGAGAGAGAGAGAGAAACATTTATTTACACATGTTCGACGTGGGGAGCACTCTATACTCTACTCGAGCGACTTCTGGTGCAGGGAAGGGCAAATGGGAAAAGATCAAGAGGACGTGCTCCCATGCGCTGGACTGACCAGATAAAAGCCCTAACAAATATCCTCTCAACACTTGCGCCAGAGAAGCGACAGCCAGGGAGAACTGGCGCAGAATTTGTAGTAGAATTTGTATGGAATGTCCATACAATGCTAGCTTGCTCGCGAAGCTCACACCATGAAAACAATAGCATGAGAGTCTGATGATTCCCAATGCAGTTACGACGCGCACGAGTGTTGGCGGAAACAGCCGAATACAGCCGAAGCTGGAATAACTCATTTTACGTCCGTTTGAGCGATCGTATTGACTACTTACTAGACACACACACACACATACACACCCGCGGCTTCGCACGCGTGAACTATTCGATCTACTAGTTACAATCGCAATTCCGGGATTTTGCAAAATTCGCCTGGGAATTCCCAAAATTTACATCGTAATCTTCATTAAGGTTGCGTTAAGAACAACTGTACAAAATTTCATGACTCTAAACGAAAGATTTTATCCCTATCCAGTGGAAATATCGGAATAAAAAGTAGCCTATGTGTTCTTACAGACGTCCAGCTACCTGCATACTAAATTGTATGACTCTCTAAGCCCAGCGGTTGTTATTTCGATATTTTATCCCTATCCCGTGGCAATATCGGGCCTATGTGTAATTCCAGGCGTCCAGCTATCTACGTCCCAAATACGGCACCCGTATCACGAACTACCTACTATTACTATTAGCGATCAAGTGCGGGTAGTAAGCAGACTTGACACCCCACACTTCAGTCTACTCGTGACGACGGCGACTGCAATGTTGCCGAAACGTCGAGGTAAATATTGCTTGTGTGTGTTAGCGTGATAAGTCCCGTTGGTGATATTTTGACTATGAGTGAGATTCACGAAAGTTTAAAACGAGACAATCCTAGTGGTCGTAAATGGCATCGACTTGAAATTTGGCACGGAAATGTGGTTTACCTGAAAACGCAAGTATGCAGTCAACAAAAAGTACAGTCAGCAAAGAAGTTTTTATTAATTTTTTTTTTTGGAGCGACGACCTGGCTAAGATCGCGGGATCGCGGTGGATGCGAAAAGCACAAGACCGGTCTGAGTGGAGAGCCTTGGGGGAGGCCTATGTCCAGCAGTGGACGTCTTTCGGCTGACATGATGATGATGATGATGAATTTTTTTTTAATACATTGAAGATGTAAAGTCAGAGCAAACAGTTCTAAATCAAGGTCACTTGTGCTAATTGTTCCCGCTTGATAACCGATATCAGATAACCTTTGGCATCTCAAAACAAAATGCAAACTTGCAATAAAAAATCGACTTTATAATAGTTTATGTAAGGCTTGAATTTAGGTCTTGAATAGAGCTTTGTTATCTTCCGGTCAAAATAGGTATTCTTCTTGCGATATGTAACAGAGCCACTACTGGAGCCGTTCGACAAAAAACATATATTTTTAATTTTGCAGACGTTAACAAAGAAAGTGATGACATATGGATCTGAGACGTGGGCGCTAACGATGGGCCTCATAAGGAAACTCAAAGTCACTCAAAGTTCTATGGAGACGGCTATGCTCGGGGTTTCTCTGCGGGATAGAATCAGAAATGATGATATCCGCAGTAGAACTACGGTTACTGACATAGCCCGAAGAATTGCGAAACTGAAGTGGCAGTGGGCGGGGCACATTGCTCGCAGGACTGATGGCCGATGGGGTCAAAAGGTCTCGAATGGCGTCCGCGGACCAGGGGACGAGCTGTCGGTAGGCCTCCAACAAGATGGAGCGACGACCTGGCTAAGGTTGCGGGATCGCTGTGGATGCGGAAAGAACAAGATCGGTCTGAGTGGAGAGCCTTGGGAGAGACCTATGTCCAGCAGTGGACGTCTTTCGGCTGACATGATGATGATGATGAACAAAGAAAGTGGTGGTAGATACTGTGTGTAAATACAACGCCAACTAGAAAGTAAAATAACGAAAATCCGTGACATTTCATGAGACAAAGAAAATTAAAAACTGTCCCAACTGAGCATGATGTCATTGCAACCGAGGCCGGTCTTCTGTTGGTACCATTTAGATCTACAGAACAATATAACACTACCGGGCATAATGACTACCCTTAGATGAGACTAGAGATATCACGAATATCTGTATTCGCATTCGCATATGCGAATAATTTGCATCATTTTAAACACTCGCATCAACATTCGCATTCGCATAAAATGATGCGAATATTTTGTCAATGCGAATGTTTGCAAGTCGTGACGTGTTTCGTCTGCGCCGGTAAATGTCAAATGTAATTCAATTTTACATTAAGAAAAAAAAAACATTGTAGTCTCTACGCCTTTTTGTGTTCAATATACAGTTCTGTTTGTACTGAAATATAAATCTCCAATTAGTATTTTTCAAATCACAGAGCCATTTATCGAGTTACAGAGTAATTACGTAAGTACTGAGCACTTTAATTATGTATCCATACTAATATTATAAATGCGAAAGTTTGTATGTTTGTACTGTTTGTATGTTTGTCCGGGGAGCGCCAAATTTCGCATAAGTCAGAATCATAAAGTCAGAATCATCGTTTGTCCGATTTTTTTCACACCTTATATTTTTCTTAAAATTTTAAATGGTCATCCTATAGAAAACTATAGGTTAGGTTGGGTTTATTTTATAAGAATTCTAAACAATCATTGGGTTTAGAGAAAAAAGTGTTATGACAAACGATCATTCTGACAAAAATTACATTCGGACTTTCAATAAGTATACGAACCGATATGGACCCGTTTGTCTGTCTTTCACGTCGAAACGGAGCTACGGATCGACGTGATTTTTGACATAGTTTATGGGTCCGAGAGTGACATAGGCTACTTTTTATCCCGGAAAATGCATAGTTCCTGATGAAACAGAACGCGATAACCGAATTCCATGCGGGCAAAGCCACGGGCAAAAGCTAATTCGTTTTATAATTGTCACGTTACGCGAAATAACTACTTTCCTGCTAATATTAAAATTGTGAAAGATTGTGAGTGTGTGCGCATGGGTGCGTGCTATTTAACCAATCACAAAATTACGAAGCTTTAGGACCCAGGTTCGATTCCCGGCCAGGGCAGATTTTTGTATGAATAATACGAATCTTTGTTCTCAGGTCTTATATACACGCACGCACACACTCAGAAAATATTACGCTTTTAATATTATTATCATCATCATCATCATCCCAGCCTATATACGTCCCACTGCTGGGCACAGGCCTCCTCTCAGAGCAAAAGGGCTTGGGCCATAGTTCTCACGCAGGCCCAATGCGGATTGGGAACTTCACACGCTCCAAAGCTGTGGTGACCTAGTGGTTTAACCTATGGCATCGAGCAGAGGATCGTGGGTTCAATCCCCGATACGCACCTCTGAGTCATGTGCAAAATTGCCTTTTGAAATTCACCTCATGCTTTACGGCGTAGGAAAACATCGTGAGGAAACCTGCACAACTGAGATGAATAACAGGACTAATGTAATCAATCATGAATTTTAAAGAAATCCGTTGTTTCAGGTAACTATGAATATACAAGTTTTATTCTGTCTCATAGCAGTTCTGGGTTGCGTCTTTGGACAGCAAAGTGACTGCAAGGGTCCTGTATTCGAAGTCAATGGCGTCCATCAGATCAGAGAAGTTCTCAAGACGGACCTCTATTCAGCGGATTGCCTAAGCTTTGATAAAAGCAGTAACACTCTCTTCTTTATCAATGATGATCCTATAGAATTCTGTAAATTCAATCTAAACAATAACGAATTTGAAACTATCAGCGGACTTGAATATGTAGAGGCAACGGCTGTTGATGCAAAAACAAATAACGTGTACGTCCAAGCAAGCGGTGGTTTCTACAAATACAACAAGGATACTAACAAACCCGAGTTATATTTCGCTAAAGACATGGCTGCTGATACTTCCCTGTTATTCGTCAAATCTGACATCATCTATTTCACAACGGATCCCGGTTGGACGGTATACAAAATTGAAAATGGTGTAGCGTCTAAATTTAAAGATTTAGAAACAACTAAAGTTAAAACATTAGTGATTGATGATAATGATAATATATATTTCACAAATGGTACTGGTTTGTATAGACAAAAGATAGGTAGTCCAGAAGCTGTGCACTATAAAGAATTGGAAGATGCGCTTGATGGTCTTGTGATTAACCAAGTAGGTGACGTTTACGGTTATGGTGGTTACTCTGGTATATACGCTATCAGTAGAAATACGGATGAAGTAGAGAAGATTTTGGATGATACAGTCCGTGGGTTAACATTCGATAGTGGTTATAACATTGTTTATTCTGATAACAGTAACTTGTTTATTCTCAAACCAAACAACGACCCTAAATGCGTTTGAAAATGTTAGCTTAAAAAAATAAATGTCTCGTTTGCAATGATGTTTTATTGTATAGTATGAGCAGATTGAACTATATCCCTTCGGGCGGCATTCATCTTTAAAAAAGGAACCTCATTGCTGCTGCCATTTTGCGCAAATTCATAAAATTGGCATACCTTTTGAAAGATGGCCGTCCGAAAAATTGTGAAACAATATGTATAACAAATATACTATTAATCCATACTGATATTATAAATGCGAAAGTGTGTTTGTATGATTGTGTGTTTGTCCGTCTTTCACGCCGTAACGGAGCAACGGATCGACGTGATTTTTGGCTTAGATAGTTTATAGGCCCGAGAGTGACATGGGCTACTTTTTATCCCGGAAAAATGCTCAGTTCCCGAGGGAACAGCGCGCGATAATCGAATACCACGCGGGTGGAGCTGCGAGCAAAAGCTAGTTCTATTATAAGATAATATTTTTTTCTTAGAATATAGCATAAAAGCGGCTATCTAATTAAATAGCAAATGTAACTGCAATGAAAACCACGAGTTGAGTTTCGGGAATTCCTTTCATTTCAGCTGCTGGCTGTAATTATTTACGTGTGCAAAGCCGCATGTAAATACTAGTATTTGTATTATTTTGCTGTTTCAGCGTCTTCAGATGTATTGTCCCGTATACCTTTACATTCCCGAATTTCATTTGCCCGAATTTCACTTGCCATACCAACGTTTGCCATAAAATATATGGAACCGTGCTTTTTTCAGGATTTTTTTAAATGTCATCATATAGAATGCAGTAGGTTAGGTTAGGTTAGTTTAATATCAACTCTGAAGAAATTACTATTTCAGAAATAAATTACTTTATGGCAAATGAAAATTCTAGAAAATGATACATTCGGGCATATGAAGTTCGGGCAAACGATAGAGAACCGTATTGTCCATATTGTATTGTTTGGACATATGTTACACTTCCCACACCTATCGAAATGATCTTGTTAAAAGTATCCATTGGGGGTCGGAGCAAGAAATTGCCTCAATCGTCCTCGATTTCCTTATCAGACAACGGGCGTTACTACGGAATTCAAAAATCGAAGTTCGTATCGTACTTCCCTCTCACTCTCGTATTAAATAATTAGCGTGAGCGGGACGGCAAGATACGAACTGCGAATTTTGCACTTGTAAGGCCAGGAGCGGATTCCTGATATTATAGAATACATAGAGTAGAGAGAATACCATCATTAGGGGTACCACAGGGCTGCTTCAATAATTTTAAACTCTAATATTATAGTAGGTAGATTGTACATAGAATTTATATAATGGGTCACTTCAGAGACGTTTACATCCCGAGCCGCAAGCGAGGGTAAAAGATAAGTCGAGGGTAAAATGAGTTGTATGAAATTATTTACACTCGACTGCTTTTGTATCTTTTCTTTTTTAAAGCCGGCGCAAAGAGAAGCTGAAGACGAGGGTTGATAGTGGTAGAGGGCAAGAGGTGGGGCCTTTTCACCCGACTGCGAAGAAGGAAGGTTATTTCAGCGGTGAAAGTATACTAGCTGACGATGATGATGACGTAGCCTTTAGTCATCGGTTGTGTTTATCCGACTGCGAAGAAGGAGGGTTATGTGTTTTACCCATATGTAACTACTCAACGGCTGAACCGGTTTTGATAAATGATACGTCTTTGGATTTGTCTTGATAATGCAAGTGATAATGGGTACGTGAAATTCTTGAAAAATCAAAATGGCGGATTTTTGACGCCAAATTGTAGGTTTTCAAATATATTTTTTATTCAAACCAATCGAGTAGGGTATCAAATGAAACCTAATAATAAGCCTATTCTGAATATATATTGGTTATTATAATTTTAATCTACGATTTTCACAAAATTACCATAAAAGTGTGAAATAAACCAATAAATTAAAAAAAAAAACAAAAACCCGACTGCCTTAAAAAATAGTATTTTTAAAACACTAAAAAGAAGAAAACAAGTCTAGGCTACAACTCTGTTAAGTAGCTAACTTAAAGTTCAACAGTCGGGACCCATTAAAATCGTGACCAGCTCAAATATCATTAGTACCTAATAGGTCCCGACTGATGAACTTTATGTTAGCTACTTAACAGAGTTGTAGCCAACTAGGCTTGTTTTCTTCTTTTTAGTATTTTTTAAGGCACTCAAAGGGCTATGGAGAGGGCTATGCTCGGGGTTTCTCTGCGGGATAGAATAAGAAATGATGATATCCGCAGTAGACCTAAGGTTACCGACATAGCCCGAAGAATTGCGAAACTGAAGGGGCAGTGGGCGAGGCACATTGCTCGCAGGACTGATGGCCGATGGGGTCAAAAGGTTCTCAAATGGCGTCTGCGGACCGGCAGACGAGCTGTCGGTAGGCCTCCAACAAGACGGAGCGACGACCTGGTTAAGATCGCGGGATCGCGGTGGATACGAAAAGCACAAGACCGGTCTGAGTGGAGAGCCTTGAGGGAGGCCTATGTCCGTCAGTGGACGTCTTTCGGCTGACATGATAATGATGATGATGATGAAGGCAGTCGGGTTTTTAATTTTTTAAATTTAATGTTTTTTAGCCCGGTTTATTTACACGTTATCTGGCAGCCCTTGTCGTCATCGTCTAAATTGCTCAATTACGTACAACATCTCGAAAACATTGTTATTACGTTCTGTTTGTTATGAATTCTTTTATTCGTTTACTCTTTTGTAAAAATGTGAGAATATACGAGAGCGTACGACAAATTACAACAAGTTGTTTGCCTGTTTAAGATTTTTTGTCGCGAGCTGATGTTATGTGAAGTATGAACTACCAATCCGAAATGAATGTTCATAATTATAAATGCGAAAGTTTGTGAGGGTTGCATGTATCAGCTAAATATGTGGTTTACCACCCTAAAGTTGGTAATCGTTTGCATGTTATAAAACAATAATGCCAATAGACGTGTCTGTCAACTTGAAAGTTTGACTTTAGCGACACATTCATTTGATAAGAAATTGTTTAAAAATTGATCGACTTATTTGGCAGATGGCACCATCATCATACCCAGGTCAGGTTTTAATGTTGAACAAAGGTCTAGAAAGCTACAGTGAACGACAACTCGCCACTTGCATCCACCGGTTGCCGCAACTCTCACGATGTCGTCAGTCCATCTAGTGGGAGGCCTGCCTGCTTTGTCTTTCGATATGAAGTCGCCACTCGAAGACTTTTCCTCCCTTTACCTGCTTTAAATTTAACTGGCATGAATTGACCCAAACATAGTAAGTGAAATAAAATCTTCACCACTACCATGAGTTTACAGTGACCGTACTCGATAGCGACGGCGTAAATTATTTATATGAGAAAGAAAGAGAAAGAAATCATTTATTCGTGACAAAGTAGCATAGCATAACAAAAAAATATATATTAAAAAGTGCGAAAGTGTTATGTCACGAAATGGTCCCAAATCCGCAAAAATTGCCGGTCTTGCGAGCGGCGCTGTTCTTCCTTTGGGACCATCCGTTTACTTATCACGCATCCGTTTACTTATATAAATATGGTATGTAGAATTTTAGAGTCCCTCTCTCTCTACAAATAATTTACGCCGTCGCTATCGAGTACGGTCACTGTAAACTCATGGTATAGTGGTACTTGTCAAATTATAAAGAAATTCGACACATTCACTTTGTATATCCAGTGAAAAATTACTTTTTGCGAAACATCAATTTTCATTTTGAAAATACACGTACACTTTTAATTAAAAACAAGTGAAAATCTACGAGGCTTCAAAGTTTTTTTCGATTCAATTTGGTAGGTATCTGATTAATTAAATTGGTACTGTGTTGGCTTCGTATAGCGATGGTTTTTTTTATGGTACAGGGGGAAAACGAGCAGACGGATCGCCTGACGGTGAGCGATTACCGTCGCCCATGGACACCTGCAACACCAGAAGAGTCACTTTGCTTTCGAGAGTTGCTTTGATGTTTTAATTTTATGTACTTTTGTACTCAACAGTCTTTCAGAATAAGGCTTGGGTTGGGCAGTAGTTCCCACGCTGGCTCAGTGCGGATTGGGAACTTCACCACTGAATTGCCTCGCAGGTTTGTGGAGGCTTCTAACGCTATTTTCCTTCTCTGTAAAGCTTGTGGGAAACCGGTGGATGCAAGTGGCGAGTTGTCGTTAATTGTGGCGTTCTAATGGGGAAAGAGGGCGGCCTTTTGTTCAGCAGTGGACGTCTTCCGGCTGATGATGATGATGATATTACACACATGCACAGATACATGTGCAAACACTTGCATCTATAGTATTGGAAGGTTCATCATCATGACCAGCCTATATACGTCCTACTGCTGGGCACAGGTCTCCTCTCAGAATGAGAGAACTTGGGCAGTAGACATTGTTGGCAGGATACTCGTACCTACTTAGCACAATTCCGATCCGCATTAGCGATCCCTTCAAATAGCGAACCTACTGTGTTAAAAATAAAATTGTGTTAAATACTTGTAATGTATAGTATATAGGTATATCATTAATAAATATTGTGAATCTGTTTTAAAAAAAATACCTCGTTGAGTTTCTTGCCGGATTCTTCTCAACAGAGGTTTTTCCGAACCGGTGGTAGATTTTTTGACGTTCATAAGTACTTGTCATAGCCTAAATTGAATAAAGAGATTTTGACTTTGACTTTGGCAATCCACGAAACTGTATTCGCTAAGTCCCACGAAATACTAATAAATAAATAAAAAATTAAATCCTACAATTAAGTATAATGCCACAACTTACAACAATTTACGGTGCAAGAATTGGTCATAAATAAAAAAAGGAATGGCCGTCGGTTTAAAAGTTTAAGCAGTTACGAGGCAGTGCTTTAAAATTTATTATTAAACACCCGAGGCCTGGGTCGCGAAGTGAGAGAAACATCAGTTTTTTTGGGTTCCTCAACAAAACTGGATTATAAAATACAATAATAAACCTAACCATAAAAAATATTTTTTTATAGAAGCTTTTTTTGCTAACTGTACTTTTTGTTGACTGTACTTGCATTCATAGTCAAAATACCCATACACGGGACTTAACACGCTATTTTTACACAAGTAATATTTACCTCCCCCGACCGACCCGACCGAATCAGAAATGAGGAGATACGTAGAAGAACAAGGGTCACCGACATAGCCAAGAGAATTAGCTCGTTGAAGTGGCAATGGGCGGGCCATATAGCACGGAGAGCGGATGGCCGTTGGGGCCGAAAAGTTCTCGAGTGGAGGCCGCGGATCGGCAAGCGCAGCGTGGGACGTCCACCAACGAGATGGACGGATGACCTGGTTAAAGCTGCGGGTTCACGGTGGATGCAGGCCGCTGCCAACCGAAGCAACTGGAGGTCTATGGGGGAGGCCTATGTCCAACAGTGGACGTCCTACGGCTGAGATGATGATGATGATGATGATGAATATTTACCCTCTACTCGTACTCGTGACCGCGGTAACGTTCCCGAAACGTCGAGGTAAATTGTAAAAATAGCGTGATAAGTCCCGTATATGCTATTTTGACTATGAGTGAGAATCACGAAAGTTATAGTTATGTATTATACTTGCATTGTCACCTAAGCCACATTTGCATACCAAATTTCAAGTCGATGCTATTAACCGTTGAAGAGTTCCGTCCTGCGGAGACGATCCTGTCCGGACTACCAAAATGCCACTTATATATTGTATTGTCGCTAGATTTATAAGAGTATTCCAAATTTCAAGTCAATCTGGCTACTGGAAGTTGGTCAAATTTGCAAGATTTGATTACAGACACGCACAGACAACGGGACAGGTAAAAGTAAATAAAAGCTTGTAGTAAAGATGTAATTAATGCCCGTAGGACGTCCACTGTTGCCATAACTTGACATAAGCCTCCCCTAACATCTAGTTGTCACGTTATACTTAGTTTATAGAGTCTATTTGAATTTTTTATTTCAACTCCGAATTTGTTACCTACTTTTACGAGTATACCGTGGAACCATATCGAAAATACAAACTGACATGGATGCACAGAAAAACCAGAAAAAGAGACCAGCGTTTGGAATCGAACCCAGGTCCTTAGCAATCCGTGCTGCGTGCTATAACCCCTACACCACCGCTCGGCAGAAATATAGACACGAATTTTTCCTATGCACACATATCTCAGGTTGCTTTTTTCTACTACGCTGCATATAATTAAGTCCAGCTATCTACGTACCAAATTTCATTCAAATCCGTCCAGCCATTTCAGCGTGAAGGAGTAGGTAACAAACATACTCACTCACTCACAAACTTTTGCATTTATAATATTAGTAGGATTGTATTTCTAATATTTTTGTAATTTTTGTGTACATCATGTGTGTCGAATAAACCTTTTCCATTCAATCATTCATTCATTAATGTAAATTGTACAATGGTTTTCCACCGGGAAAACGCTTAGGCCGAGCCTAGGAACTCTTGAGTTTTTCGAAATTCAAGTTTACGGTGAGGAAACTTCCTTTACCACAGAATACCTAGTGCCCTTACCAGCAAATTAATTTATCTAGTGGTGTGAAGTGAAGTTCCCAATACGCACTATGCCCGCATGGAACCTACAGCCCTTGAACTTGATACTCAATTTCCAGACTCAAAAACACCCATTTTCAGCTTAAGTCGCGAACCCAGCCGAAATCCGGAAGGTACACGAATAAATTAAATATTTAATGGAAGAACAGACATTACGCTGAGTTATGGGCGAAGTTGAGACAGACGGACTCACACGTTGTACGCTGTAATGATGCTTTCAGATTGTTTTTACAGCCTGTCTCAACATTTGAGGTTGTAAACTTGATTTAGGTTGTAAAGTTGGCTGTAAAGTTTGCTTTGGTGTGACAACTTTGAACTGTTTGCACGCCATTCACAATGCATAAAACTTATGGTATATTTATATATATATTTCATATTGTAGGTGGTAGGACCTCGTGCAAGGTCCGCCCGGATTGCTACCACTATCTTGCTCGCTAATCCTGCCGTGAAGCAGCAGTGCTTGCACTATTGTGTTTCGGCGTGGAGAGTAAGACAGCCGGTGAAATTACTGGCACTTGAGGTATCCCATCTTAGGCCTCTAGTTTGGCAACGTATCTGCAGTCCCCCTGATGTTGCAGATGTCTATGGGCGGTCGTGATCTCTTACCATCAGGAGACCCACTCGTTCGGTTGTCATCCAGTCGAATAAAAAAAAACTATTTAGCCGAAAGGATAATAAAATGTTTTTTACCCGACTGCCGATTAAAATGAAAATGAAATGAAATGAAAAAGTATTTATTTATCATCAATGTTACATTGCTTTTATAAGTACATAGCCCTGCAAAACTGTTTGCACAGTTTGGCTGCAGGATACAGCCTCTATTAGAACATGAAAAAATTTAATCTTATTACATAATAGTTTATAGGTAAGTAATTATTGTTACAACTGTGTCTTATGGAAGACTTTCTATTAGGTAATTTTTGAGTATCTTTTTAAATTTATTTTTGTTAGTTTCTAGGCGGATGTTATCAGGTAAGGTGTTAAATAAATACGGTAGTCTTTTGTTTAATGTTCTGTCGCCGAAATGAAATTTGATATGGAGACAATCTGAGAACCTGGGAAGGTCATGGATAGTTTCTATCCCGGAAAATTGCGTAGTTCCCGAGGGATAGCGATAAAAGCATTTTTGGTAGACGAGGTTATGGGCTAAAAGAAATTTCTATGAAATCATTGGCAAATGGAAGAGTTGATATTTTTTTTATTATATTTCAACTAGCTTTTGCGCGCGGCTTCGCCCGTGTAGAATCCGGTTATCCCGCGCTGTTCCCTGGGGAACTGTGCATTTTCCGGGACAAAAAGTAGCCTATGTCACTCTCTGGCCCATAAACTATCTCTATGTCAAAGTTGCGACGTGAAAGACGGACAAACATACAAACACACACACTTTCTACTTTACTAAACATCATTATAGATAGGTAAGCAGTAGTTAGGCGTTTCGCTTATATTTAGCTGCTTCGAATATTTGTGGACTACTGCTGCCATCTGTGAGTAAAGCTTCGAACTAAAGCGACGTAAGATCGATGAGTCAAGACAAGGGTGTTGAATCAAAATAAGATAGTGCCAATGCAGTGCTATAGATGCCGCTGGAAGCCTCTGTCAGAATTTATGAAGTAAAGGTTATAGTGCGGTCAAGGGCAAAAATATGTATACGTACACTTTAGTACCTTGTCTATTTTCGTTAATTATTTCGTCAAGTTTCATTTCGTGCAGGTGGTACGACCTCGTGCAAGGTGAAGTAGCAGTGCTTGCACTGTTATGTTTCGGCGTGGAGAGTAAGACAGCCGGTGAAATTACTGGCACTTGAGGTATCCCATCTCAGGCCTCTAGGTTGTCAACGCATCTGCAATACACCTGGTGTTGCAGATGTTTATGGGCGGAGGTGATCTCTTACCACCAGGAGACCCACTTGCTCTTTGTCTTCCAGTCGAATAAAAAAAAGAATTAATATGAGTGAGTCTCACGAAGACGGAAACGGATGTTCAAAATCTGAGTATTTTTTACGGATGAGTGATTTTAAGATTTTATTTCTTTACTAGATTTGTGAAACTTGACTTCTTACCAAAAAATCAAAAAGGTATGTAAGAAAGTCCTTTCCGATATTTCAGATCAATCTTGATGGCGATTTTTCAGGTGGTAGGACCTTGTGCAAGGTCCGCCCGGATTGCTACCACCATCTTGCTCGCTAATCCTGCCGTGAAGCAGCAGTGCTTGCACTGTTGTGTTTCGGCGTGGAGAGTAAGACAGCTGGTGAAATTACTAGCACTTGAGGCATCCCATCTTAAGCCTCTAGGTTGGCAACGCATTTGCAATACCCCTGGTGTTGCAGGTGTCTATGGGCGGTGGTGATCTCTTACCATCAGGAGGCCCACATGCTCGTTTGCCATCCAGACGTTTAAAAAATAAAATATATATGGTACGGAGTACGGAACCCTCAAATGCCGTGTCAACTCGCGCATGGCCAGTTTTTAAGTAACAAATAGACGGACAGATCGCGTTTATATTATAGACCAGTATGGCGGGTGTCGTTTATAATCACGCTTTTAAAAATAATGTTGCTAAAGGTGAATGACCTCGAGTAGAGCCTTAAAAGGTAAATAGTCAGTGTTTTTGCTGCGTTTTTTCGTTATTATCAATTTAGCCAAAGTATTATTAAAATTAATTTGAAATTTAAGATTAGAAAGAGAAAGACTTACTTACATTATTTTTTTTGTAATTTTTTGTTTAATTGTTTACTGTAGTTTTTAAGTATTTTATTTGTAATTATTTTATTTGTAATTATTTTATTTTGAAAAAATGACTTTCTGCCAAGTTTCTTGCGGCGCATTCTTCTTGGCAATGATAGTCTTTCCGAAAGCGCTGGTAGTTTTAAAAAAAATGACGTGTAAAGGTGCCCATTGCGGCCTATTTACTGAATAAATGATTTGAATTTGAATACATGTGACGTCAAACGCAAGTAGCTCGCCATACTCGTTGCATAGGGAAAAGCGCTTTTAACCGAATACATTCTAACGGATAACCGAATACCACGCGGGCGGAGCCGCGGGCAAAAGCTAGTAGTGTATAAAAACTAAGTTTACTTCAAAATTGCACTGAAGACCTTTCATGCAGTTACTAATAAAATAAAATTAATTTATTTATTCATTAATTGCACATCACATTTAATTTATTCAAAGCGAAATAAACTTAAACAAAACTATAAATAAAAGAAATAATAGTTACTAATTATTAAAATTAAAATTGGCACTTAATCCAAGACTCCTTTGGCCTAACCCTACCTGGGAATGTGACCCTCATGTGGGCCCCAACATGCCAGGAGCTATTAGCATAACCTATTCTACAGGGCGATCCTGGAGACTGACGAAATAAGAATAGACTTAAAAATGTTAGTGCAAATGAAATGGTAACGGTGATGGCACTGGGAATAAGTATATATTTTTTTTAATCGAGAAAATGACTTATTGCGTTCTATTTTTAAATAAATTTGTTTTTTAAAAACATTACTAAGAATAACACATGTGTTCCATTTTTAAATTTGGAGCATATCAAAACTTATTTTATTTATTTATTCTCAAAAAAGATATATATTTTAGTTACATTACTATATCACTAATTTCGCCAAACTATGACGTTTATTGTCTTATTTAGTAAACCACGTGAAACAAAAACTGCACTTTTTTAAATTACTATTCAGATAATTAACAGTTTATTTTTATGACAGATTTAATTTTATGATTTTTTGTATTACATATATTATTTAAAGCATTGTACTTACCTACCTATTATGTAACTTTCACTATTTCTGATTTTCAAATTCACTCCTGGCCGGTCCATAACTGAATATCTTCTCATCCACCCAAAGTTTGATTTGTTTTAAGGGATAAATTAACCTACTTAAGTACACATACATAATATCTTAACGTTTGTAAAATAATCTTGTACAATAAAAGTCTACAGACTTACACACTACACATACAATGAAACTGTTTATTTTTAGCACCAGGAAATTCCGATTTGTCACGCAGTGGGTCCCAAATTGGGACCCCGGTTGCGTATACTTGTCACACAAACACAGCACTGTAAGAGTAAGGCCGTTTTCAATTCGTTTGTTCAAGTGCGCCAACCCTGCTGGGCAGCGAACAATTACTCCCAACAACTATGTGGAGACGCCCTTATGGTTTAACGTTGGGATTCAGCGTCGGTGCACTGGCGAGCGATGTTATTGGACTACCAGGACATTACAACGACGTTATAATGAGTGGGACCCAATTTATACTGTCCAATATTCGATCTTCTATTCATGAACCATATCCCATATCTATGAACTAATACAAATGCAAATATGTAGTTTATTTCTTACTTGTATGACAAAAATGTTGTATGTGATTTCTATCGATTTTATTTTTATGAACTTACTGGCTTTTGCCCGCGGCTCCACCCGCGTGGTATTCGGTTATCACGCGCTGTTCCCTCGGGAAACTGTGCATTTTTTCGGGATAAAAAGTAGCCTATGTCACTCTCGGGCCCATAAACTATCTCTATGCCAAAAATCACGTCGATTCGTCGCTCCGTTACAGCGTGAAAGACGGACAAACACACAAACACACTTACGCATTCATAATATTAGTATGGATGGATAAGTCACTGGTCAGTTTTAAAATCTGTATTTTTTTTAAATAACTTTTAATTAATATAAAACTGGAAATAAATGAAAATAAATGTATAAAACAAAAAAATATGTAATTATATAATAATGGATGAAAAAAATAAATGTGCATAGAAAAGTGTACAATTGTTTACATTTCAATAGAATCTAACAATTTTCTACACACACTTGATTATCTTTGTCCCTGTTGTTGTGATTATCATCTAAAAGGAATAAAAAAAGAATAATAGTCACATTAATATCTAATAAAGTTAATGATTATATCATGGACAGGGATGTTTGGAAATAATTCCGATCCGCATTAGCGATCCCTTCAAATTGCGAACCTAGTGTGTTAAAAATAAAATTGTGTTAAATAATAGTATATAGATATCATTTATAAATTTTGTGAATCTGTTAAATAAAAAATACCTCGTTGAGTTTCTTGCCGGATTCTTCTCAACGGAGGTTTTTTCCGAACCGGTGGTAGATTTTTTGACGTTCATAAGTGCTTGTTGTAGCCTAAATTGAATAAAGAGATTTTGACTTTGACTTTGACATCACAAAGCCCCAGGCAGCCCGGTGTTCATATTAGTAGGCTGCAAGTGTCTACAGGGTTGTCAGATTCTATTGAATTGGAGTTTACTATATTGTGCGTACCCCTCACACTGTCCCGCCGTACTCAGAGTAATTAATTAAACTTGGACAAGTCGCCGTGTTTGCCCCACGAGCGGACACTGGATAAGACACGCTGTGATTTCAATACAACTTTAACTTGGGGTGTTACAGGGGAAAGTTTTTATTAAATATTGGCTCTGCCTGCGGCTTCGCTCACGGGATCACTTTATCTTGAACTATAGTTTGCGCGGAATACATCTGGATTAAAGTGCATTGACACCTGTTTACAAATGTACCTACAGTCAAGTCAAGTGAACATATTCAAAGTTTCAAAAATAAGACACTTATTCCGACGCGTTAATTTATATATAACGTTTAGTTTTGCAGGTGGTAGGATCTTGTGCAATGTCCGCCCGGATTGCTACCACCATCTTGCTCGCTAATCCTGCCGTGAAGCAGCAGTGCTTGCACTGTTACATTTAGGCGTGGAGAGTAAGACAGCCGGTGATATTACTGGCACTTGAGGTATCCCACCTTAGGCCTCTAGGTTGGCAACGCATCTGCAATACCCCTGGTATTGCGAATGATAATGGGTGGTGGTGATCTCTTACCATCAGGAGACCTACTTGCTCGTTTGCCATCGCGTCGATTAAAAAAAAAAGACTTACAAAGGCGAATTTATCGCTTAAAGGGATGTCTTCCAGTTAACCTTTGAAGATGCATCAAGCATCAGCAGGGCTACTACGAAACTCGAAACTCGAAGTTCGTATCGTGCGGTCCCTCTTACACTTATACTATTTAATACGAGAGCGAGAGGGAGGGTACGACACGAACTCCGAGTTTCGTAGTAGTAGTTTCGTAGTAGAGTTTTGCAGGTGGTAGGACCTTGTGCAAGGTCCGCCCGGATTGCTACCACCATCTTGGTCGCTAATCCTGCCGTGAAGCAGCAGTGCTTCACTGTTGTGTTTCGGCGTGGAGAGCAAGACAGCCGGTGAAATTACTGGCACTTGAGGTATTCTATCTCAGGCCTCTAGGTTGGCAACGCATCTGCAATACCCCTGGTGTTGCAGATGTTTATGGGCGGTGGTGATCTCTTACCATCAGGAGACCCACTTGCTCGTTTGCCCTCCAGTGGAATAAAAAAAAAAGCCCTGCAGGCGTTTCTACGTTCTATACATCCGTCTTGTACTAAGTCGGGGTGGATTGTAACACATTACGCCCCACATTATGAATTAGTCGGTTAAGTTTTATTAATTATGTGTGAGGCTGACTTTGGCAACTCTAACTCAAGCGTTTACTCGTAGGGAGCTCGTGTGAAGGGCTGTTACAGTTTTGGTCAAATTATTAATTTTCCGGAAATAGTTTGTTAATGTTAGAATTAAGCTATGATTCTCTAGATTTGTTAAAATTGAGTTTCCTGTGTAATAGACATATTATTCTACTGTTGTCCGCGACTTCTTCTGCGTAGAAATGTAATAAATAATGTAAAAAAAAATTAAACATAACATAAATTAGGTAGGTACCTGTATGTAGATAAGAATATCTTTTTTTTATCTAAAAATGACCAGTATTAATATACCAGATGTATCTATCTGGTGAGTACCAAACTAGGCTGAGTCTGTATCTTGGCACTCAACTGAGTCGGCTTACAAATTTAGCAATTTTATTTATTACACTATAGCTTTAAACTTACTTACCCTTACTTACAAAAAATGTTATTATTAATGAATATAAATGAGATGAAAATCAGTTGTTATAAAATTTGTACGCTGTGTAAACGGCAAAAAGTGGAGAACTTTAAAATGTTGGCATAACACCCTGTATTTTGACCACGTAACCTATTTTTTGAACCAATAAACCTTTGACTTTGAAAGCGTTTATTGCTATGCCACGGGAATTATGCAATTATTCGGTATAAAAACAATCAAAGTTTGATGAAAAATGTCTAAGAACCATCGCTAAAAGAACAGCTTTCTATTAAAAAAAAATGCATTCAAATCGGTCCGCACACAGACAGACACACATAGCGGTCAATCTTATAACACCCCTTTTTGCGTCGGGGGTTATAAATTGAAAAAAAAACCGGCCAAGAGCGTGTTGGACACGCCCAAAATAGGGTTCCGGAGCCATTACGAAAAAATTAAGTAATATTTTTCTAAGGATTTCGTACTTTATACGGAATCTTCGAAGTATAGGTATATTTTATACCTTACGCTGCTATTTACTCATAAACTACTAATAATTCTCAAGCAAACTTAGCCGCTATAGTTTTCCTTGGAAGTTTAATATACTGACTACCATCCTGAATTTTTTCAAATTTTTTTCACCCACCGGTTTAGATTTTAGAGGGGGGGGGGGACGCTCGATTTTAATGAAAATTTGCACTTTAAAGTTGAATATTTCGCAAACAAATGACTGAATCGAAAAATCGTTTTAGCAAACCCCTAATGGTTTTAAAATACCTATCCAACGATACCCCACACTATAGGGCTGGAAGAGAAAAAAAAAATCACCCCCACTTTACGTCTATGGGAGGTACCCTAAAAAAAATTGTTTTTGAATTTTTAATTGTACTGTTTTGTCAGCATAGTTTACTTATATATTCGTGCAAAATTACAGCTTTCTAGCATTGATAGTCCCTGAGCAAAGCCGCGGACGGACAGACAGACAGACATGGCGAAACTATAAGGGTTCCGTTTTTGCCATTTTGGCTCCGGAACCCTAAAAATAGAGATAACTCGCCCAATAGAGAACTTTTATCTAAAAAGTATGGCACCTTTATTCGAAAATTAATAATACTGATGACCATCGTTAGCTCTCTATCCTCGGACTCACGGGTCATTAGACTCATTGGACAAATAGTTAGGTATTAAGGAAGATTAGCCGACTACCTACACTCTCTGAATGGAGGAAATTAGTGCCTTTAATTCAAGCCGTGACAGCACATTTGGATAGTTATGATTAACTTTTGGATCTAATAACTAACTAATAAATAAGTTTTGGTAAAAATCTCTTTTTTAATATCACTTTTTTTTCCGCATCGGGCCCAAGCCCTCTCATTCTGAGAGAAGGCCTGTGCCCAGCAGTAGGACGTGTATAAACTGGGATATATATAGATTACGCTGCCACAGCTTTAGATTTCATATATCTGGGGATATCGCATATCGCTGCCCAAAAGGTACCGACTATATCTAGCTTCAAGACAGTATGTTAGATCTTACAGATGTCACAACAAACAGCGCGTTAACATAAACATCAATATTGTGATCTGTCGTATTAATTCAGTGTTGTGACAACGGCGACGTCTATTAGAAGTGCTTTGATGAATAGTTTTAACCCCCACGCGGAGGAGGGGGTCAGGTTCAAGCTTCAAGTGTTTCTGAGGTAAAAGGTTGGATTGTCAAGATCGAAGTGATATATTGAATCGTTAAAAATACTAAGTATATTTATAATTGAAATCGACTTATTTCGATTCAGTATTTTTTTTTATACGACTGGAAGGCAAACAAGCAAGTGGGTCTCCTGGTGGTAGGAGATCACCACCGCCCGTAAACATCTGCAGCACCAGGGGTATTGCAGATGCGTTGCCAACCTAGAGGCCTAAGTTGGAATACCTCAAGTGCCAGTAATTTCACCGGCTGTCTTACTCTCCGCGCCGAAACACAACAGTGCAAGCACTGCTGCTTCACGGCAGGTTTAGCGAGCAAGATGATGGTAGCAATCCGGCCGGACCTTGCACAAGGTCCTACCAAGTATTCCGTGGATTGCACCGTACCAACGTTTCAATCCTGAGAACTCAACATCAAAAGGGAATTAACTCAAGGCCACTTTAATGTGTAGGCTACATTTATTCAATTGACATAGTAAATATTAAAATTTCATGTATTTAAAATACACTAAAGATTTGTACAATTCAATACAATACTTAGATACTTAGGTAGGTATAATAAAAAAAATTATAATTAAAAAACTTAATATGTTAACCATAGTATTGGCTGACTGGCATGTTGTATTGTTTGTAGCTTTTCTATTGTTTGTTTTGATAAACTTTTAAACTACTTGTCGTCCGATTTTTTGTGTGTTGGGAGGGGTTCTCTTTTGATTTGTATAATTATTTTCACGATTTTTCTTTTTGAGGAGGAGGGTGTTGCTGACTGGCAGCCAATTAGATAGATAACCTAACCATCAAAAAGTTGGAAAACCCCCGACCCTGTCACTTTAAAGTTCAATATCTCAAAAGCGGTTCAACCGATTTTGATGAAACATCTCTAAAAACCATCGCTAGAAAACCTGCTATCAAATGAAAAAACCGCATTAAAATCGGTCCACCCGTTTAAGAGCTACGGTGCCACAGACAGACAGACAGACACACATGGCGGTCAAACTTATAACACCCCTCTTTTTGCGTCGGGGGTTAAAAATTAGTTTTAATGTATTTTCTGTGAAAAATATGATTTTGATTTAGAGCAAGCTAGTATTAAAAAGCCAAATTGTTTTCAAAAATAATAGGTAAGTACGAAATAAATAGTCAAAATCCGAGAAGTTGCGCTGTTTCCTTCATTAACACATAGCACAGTAAGTACATAACAAAATAAAGGTAATAAAAGTAGCTAAAACTACATACAAACTAAACTTATATACAGTCAAAGGATTTGTGCTATGTTTTATGAATAAATAAATAAAGATTAAATAAAGATATATTACCTACAGAACTGTTACTTATAAAAAAGACTTATGTGCATAAAAACTATCCTAAACTTAAAATACTCACATAAAATAGAAGCGCAAAACTACATCACTTTTTTATTTTCTTGTTAACTATATTATATTAATTTCATACGTTTTATGTTCAATGAAGTGTATTTAAAGTAAAAAATCTTAAAGTATTTAAAGCTGCATTTTCACTCAAAGTCGAACTTTCAAGTTGACAGACACGTCTATTGGCATTATTGTTTTATGACATGCAAACGATTATCAACTTTAAGGTGAAGACTATAGTCTCGGCGTTGTGGCACTGTGTAAACCAGCAAAGGTCAATGATGGCCGACCACTGTACTGGCTAGGAACCATCAAATCTCAATGAACACCAGTGCCATGCGCCTGCGCGTATGAATGACCATTCATAAAACGCCACTATGTGGGCCGAACGGGGTCGCCTAGCCGTTATAGTAAGCTCATTCATAAAACCATCGGTACCGGTTTGCTATTAGTTTGCCTCAAACATGTTTTGCTTTCATTGGTTTGGTTTGTGGTTGTATATAAAGAAAAATATGTGGCTTTAGTATTAGCGTTGAGACAAAAGCTACTAGAAACATAGGTAATGCTCAAAATTCCGTCTTAAAGACTGGTTTAAACAAAAAGTCAAGTCTTTTGTGGTAAATGTTTTTTTTTTATTCGGCTGGATGGCAAACGAGCAAGTGGGTCTCCTGATGGTAAGAGATCACCACCGCCCATAAGGATCTGCAACACCAGGAGTAAATTACAAATGCGTTGCTAAACTAGAGACCTAAGATGGAATTCCATTAACATTCCACGAAATATTACTGACCAAACAGAAACAAAATTCAAATCTATTGCAAGAAGACAATACCATCTAAAGTGTTTGTAAAATTAACAATTATTGTCATGGATAGGGATGTTTCGAAATTATTCTTCATGATGGCGATCCCTTACTTCACATAGTAAATCTTCCGTGTTAAAATAATCTTCCGTGTTATTGTAATTGTGTTATATACTCCTGATGTTTGCTATTAAATAACATTGTAAAACATATACACGTTGTTGAATTACTTATCGGATTCTTCTCAAAAGATGTTTTTCCTATGTATATTTCTTTCAACTTTAATCTTAAGAGCTTAAGAGTTATAGCCTAAATTTAGTAAACATGTTTTGACTTCAACTCTGTTTATGTAGAAAATACTAAAAAGTTAAAAAAGGATCTTAAAACCAGTTAATATGTTCAAATTCAAATACATTTTTTTTATTTGAATTTGAACAATTTAAATAGTTTTAAGAGCCTTATTTAACTTTCTTAAAAAAAACTCGACTCCTGTTGCAAAAAATGTAACGTTTAAATAATTTTATATGTCTCCAGAACGTGTATATAACACACTTTTCCATTTTATACTCTAATCGAATACAACCAGAATACGAGTACAACCTTAAAAGATGGAAGAAACAAAATTTTATCGCACAACTAGGGAAATTAGCTGGGATATAGGCAAAAGGGTTTACCATGGAAGGTAATATACTGGATGGTTTGCGAAGGTCTTTTAATAAAACTAGAATTTTATGAGCAAACATGTTTCAAACTCTGTAAGATTCAATTTGCATAACCAAAAGGTTTCTTTTATGACTTCTTTTTTAAATCATAAAATTTTGAGCGCAGTCTTCGCTGAATAAGATCTTTAGTATAAGATATAAACTATTCGAACCTTTCCTGACTTATCTTATAATCAGGAGTACTTAATAATTTCATTTGGTCAATTTGATAAAAGATTGTCTTAATTTTCTAACTATCCCTAAAGGCTGCGTTTTCACCAGAGATGGGTGGGGATGCCTTCCAAGGACCTAGGGCCTGTCAGTTGTTTCCACTAGAGCGGGAAATTATCAATATGGATTTCACGGGGTGACCGTAAAACAAAAAATTTGGAGTTGAAATAAAAAATACAAAAATACTCTAAAAACCAATCTTAACCTACTACATTATATTTAAAGGCATTGCTTAACGCTTCTCCCAAACCACGGTGTTATATCGAAACCGAGCTCTAATTACTCTTATTAACGACCTCAACAACCACTATAGCGCTTCCATACAGCTTGTATGCGTGGTATTGCGGCTAGAAGCTGCTCTGTGGCGTCCATATATTAACGTGGGGCCAGCGGTCGCATAGGTGTTTTGTTACGGTCGTATTGTAGTCGTATTATAGTGTTTTAAGATTATGTTGGTATTTTGTGGAGAAAACGGAAATTTGTGCATGTTTGCTGCATGATATTTCAATGAGGGCTATCGCGTATGAATGCGTATTTCGCGTCTCCGAAATGTCAAATGTCACTGTTTGTTGATCAGCTACGCGGGTTTATTTATAATTAGAATCATCATTATCATCATCTTGTCAGCCGAAAGACGCCCACTGCTGGACATAGGCCTCCCCCAAAGCTCTCCACTCAGACCGGTCTTGTGCTTTCCGCATCCAGCACGATCCCGCGGACGCCATTCGAGAACCTTCTGATCCGACGTCAGTCCTGCGAGCAATGTGCCCCGCCCACTGCCACTTCAGTTTCGCAATTCTTCGAGCTATGTCGGTAACCTTAGGTTCTACTACTGATTTATATGTATTAAAGTATCCCTAGTGCCATCCACAAAGACGCGTAATTTTGTCAAAATTAGACATTAATGAGATTGTAGAGTTAATATGAACCACGGCACGCGTCATCGTGAATGACTCCACCTAAGGCTGGAGTGAAGCCTAATACTGGAGTATTGACGTCTTACTCTAACATTTTAATTCCTAAAGCAATTTTGCAACAAGTAACATCAAAAGGTAACCTTTAACGGTTAATAACGTGGGTGTGTGTGGGTGATATAGTAAACATTGCAAAGCCTCACAGAACCCGAGCAAATGTCGCCTATATGCTAATGGTTTTAGAGTTCAAAATACTCTTTATACATATTAGAAATTAAGTAGAAAATGTATTATTTTGTAAGAGTTTTAGTTAGAAAAACAAAAATAGATCTAGTTGATTACTTAATTAAAGATTTGGTTAAATTTTACAAGCTTTTATTTAGTTTCACCTGTTCCGTTAGGTATCTGTCTGTCTGTAACCAAATCCATACTAATAGTAATAAATATTTATTAAAAATTAATTAAGTAGTTTACTTTGACATTTAGAGACTATATACATCTCTGAATTATTTAGATTAGGATTTTATTATTAACTCAGGGACTTTATACATCCCCTTGCTATATTTATATTGTATATTGTTAAGCTTATGGATTTTAAACTTGTATATTTTTAGTTTAATAATTCTAGTCACAGGCTCGCGACGTCGAAGTTCCCAAGACGATCCCATAGAGCTTATGGGAACGGAACCAATACCATGCCCTCGGTACCGCTCTGCTTTCAGAGCATGACATGAGTGCGTGTGAGCTAACTTTGGGGGCGGCAGACGTGAGCTTGCCTTCGGAATCCAAAAGCTTAATTGTTACTTGACCTGAAATGCATATTTCAGTTTTTTTTTTTATTATTATTATTATTTTCATTTATGACGATGGAAGCATTCTACATTTCTGCTTAACGTAGATATAGTTAGTGTTTAATTTTGTAACTAAGGGACCCCATACATCCCTGTATTATTATTTAATTATTTTTTTTTGTAATTTTCTGTTTAATTGTTTACTGTAGTTTTTAAGTATTTTATTTGTAATTATTTTATTTTGAAAAAATGACTTTCTGCCAAGTTTCTTGCGCCGCAATCTTCTTGGCAATGATGGTCTTTCCGAAAGCGCTGGTAGTTTAAAAAAAATGACGTGTAAAAGTGCCCATTGCGGCCTATTTACTGAATAAATGATTTTAATTTTTTTTTGAATAAATAAATAAATAATACTATAAATGTGAAAGTGTGTTTGTATGTTTGTCCGTCTTTCACGCCGTGGCGCCGACGGAGCGACGGATCGACGTGATTTTTGACATAGAGATAGTTTATGGGCCCTAGAGTGACATAGGTTACTTTTTATCCCGGAAAAATACACAGTTCCCGAGGGAACAACACGCGATAACCGAATAACACGCGGGCGGAGTCGCGTGCAAAAGCTAGTCTTATTATATTCGTATTTACTACAGTTCGGATTGACTTGAAATTTGGAATACTTATATGAATCGCGTGACAATACGATTATTGTATTTATAGTATTGGTAGTGACATCCATATTTTGAGTAAAATATTATGGGATGTGATACTTTGGGAAAGTTTATTGGCCATACATTAGTAACCCCTCAGATCCAAATGTCACTGGCAACACACAATGGTTGAAAACTTTCGTCTGAAGGCACCGAGGCAAAAATATTTTTGTATTTTATAAAGAAACTGGTTTTAAACTAGCGGCTTCGTCGAAGTTAGAACAGTTTGAACCTCCATGAGAGGCATTACGATCATAGAGTTCGGTTTTTGTTCAGCGTTCGCTCGTAGAACGCCCTCTATTGATTTCAGATGAAGTTAAGACCTCATCTTGAAAGCTAATAAATCATCGACTCCATAGGTACTTGGGAATTCAAATAAAATCCCGAAACCTTCAAATCCAAAATCACGCAAGCAAAGTAGTTTTAGCTGAACATTATTTCAACATTGTAACTACAACCTGTGCCCTTTGTGTAAGTTTTCGGTTACAAAATACGTCTCGATCGCATTGGCGTTAAAATCTCAATTTATATGAAAGGAAACACGAATATCGCAAACGTTCCGCTAGAGGCGCTGTTCGTGTTTCCATACAAATTGAGATTTTAACGCGAACGCGATCGAGACAAATTTTATAACCAAAAACTTACGCAAAGGGCACTGAAATGTATATACCTATTTTAATCAATATATCTAAATTATTATATTAAATCTAATATTTAAATCAATAAACTTTTTTCATTTTTCATTTTCATTTTTCATTTTTCATTTTCGACGAATCCATGCTAATATTATAAATATGCGAAAGTGTGTTTGTATTTTTGTGTGTTTGTCCGTTTTTCATGCCGTAACGGAGCGACGGATCGGCGTGATTTGTGGCATAGAGATAGTTTATGGGCCCGAGAGTGACATAGGCTACTTTTTATCCCGGAAAAACGCAGTTCCCGAGGGAACAGTGCGCGATAACCGTATACCACGCGGGAGGAGCTGCGGGCAAAAGCTAGTAAAAATATTGATTGATTGATTGAGCAAATTCACAAAAGGGCTAGTTAATTTTTAACCGACTTACAGTCATCCTGTCACAGAAATGCACAGCCGTTACAATGAAATCAAAACGAGTTTGAAACGGTGCAATTTGAAGCACGAACATAGGTCACGGGCCAACCGAGAGTAGCCGAAGCTATCCCGAACTTCCCCGATCTCTCCCGGTCGCGTGCCGAGCGCGAGCCGACGAAACCCGAAGTAATCCGAGACCACGACCAAATTAACATTTACCGCCTGAAAAATGAGAGTCCCCTACAAATTTATTGGACAACGAATTTTCTTGGTGACTGAGATAAGTTTGTTTAAAATTCAAAATACGAATGTAAACGGGATATTCGAAAGGGCAGTCGCGTGGAGCGCACGAGCGTGTTACCAAGTTATCTTTGCGGCTGGTTTGAAAGCTTCTGGTTTAAGTTTTATAGGATTTTTATTAGAGCCGGTATTCGGGACGGCAAATGTAAGTTTGTAGGTTTGCTTCGACGTTTAGTTCTGATTAACGGATTGTTTGAGTTTTGAATTTAGAAGTAGTTTTTGTTTGTGTAACTTTTATTATGTTGATATGAACTGTTATGATGAGCGTTTAAACTTGCTGACCTGGCAACGTTGCATTACCTATTGTTTATTGTTAGTTTTCTCGATTATTCCATAAAAATTGAATGAAAATTAAAAATGTGGTGTGATAGAACTCTTCTTAATATACAAGTTAATGTGTCTACTCCAATAATTACTCGTCATAGACTTTTATATTTAAAAACTAACAAATATTAATAAGTATTTAAAGATAGGTAAGTACTTAATACAAGTCTATCACGAATAATTATTGCAGTAGACATATTAACTTATAGATTAAGATGAGTTATATCAGACCACATTTTTACAATATTTATGGAATAGGTAATCGAGAAAAACTAATTGAGAAAAAGGATTTCAGTTAAATCGGTTCAGTGGTTTAGGCATCCTGAATAACAAACAGACTTACTTACAAACTTAGACTAAGCGTTTAGACTTGCAAGAAAAATCGTGCAAGTTAGGTAATTTTTTTTTGCGGTGGTTTAATTTAAAAAAATGAGATAGGTATTTAACTTTGATATGACAATGTCGGTTATTTTTCAACTTTTCTAAATTGTTGTGGTTTTTTTATGCAGTTTATCACAGGTGCGTTGCCGCACATATAACACACACAATTACAAATAAGAGTTGTTATATCCGTAGTAAGTAATCTTCATTAATATAAAATCAAAAATAGAAAACTAAGAAGCACAGTATCATATAAAACAATAAAAAAAACATGGCAACAAAATGTCTTTGATACTTTTTAATCTTTTTATACCTTCGTGGGAATACTGGCCGGTTGCATTTTTAGACTCGGTGATATTAATTTCCCACGATACTCATACAGTTCTCTACCACCTTATACAGTTATAATTAAAGTTCTTTTTTCTGTGATTAAGATGTATTATTAAGATACAAAGTTAGCTTGCGTTTATGGGCACAGAGAACCAGTTTAGATTTATTGGATGCATTCGCTAAAATTGAAAACAAAATTAAAACGAACGTGGGTAAATGTCTCTGGCTGTTTAAATATAGAACGCGATTGAGTTCCTTATTTAAAATTCAATCAATACTAAGAGATGGTTAGAATTTGAAAGTGGCCAGTAGGTTTTTGTTTACTCTCTCATAATGAATGGATGATTTTTTCAATCCTTGCTATCATAAAGGGGAAAGCGAGTTTGTTTGTTTGTTTTTTTTTACGCTTTCACGCCCTAACGGAGCGACGGATCATCGTGATTTTTGGCATAGATAGTTTATGGGCCCGAGACTGACAAAGGCTAATTTTTATCCAGGAAAAATGCACAGTTCCCGAGGGAACAGCGCGCGATAACCGAATACTACGCATGCGGAGCCGCGGGCAAAAGCTAGTAAATAAATAATCCTAAGAGTGTGTGTTGTGTGTATTTGTTAACAGACTTCAAAAACTGAGGTTCTGTGATTATAATATTTGAAGAGTTCCATCGTTTTCTCCAGGACCTACTCATCAAATTCTGACTTAATGACAGTCGGACCACTTTTAAAGTATACCCCTCCAAACAAAAAAAAAAAAAACAGACGTATTCATTTAAGCAATCTTCAAAGAACCTCCTCCTTTTTTGAAGTTGGTTAAAACGACTTCTAATTTTAAAAATAGTCTTACTCTTTCTTTCTTCAAATTCCACGCACCTGACTGTTACATCTTTATAAAATCATGGATACATTTTTAAACATTACAAAATCTACCCTCCAGAAATCTGAATCAACAAACAATCCCACATGTTGTCGGTTAGTTTGTCTCACAACTATCCAGTGAACCGACGACGTGTGATAAAAATAATTAATATAAACAATTATGGGTGGTCGCATGTAATATACTAATAAAATATTTTCTAAGAATTATATTTTATTATAATTAAGAAACATCCGGGTTAGTTAAATGAATTCGAGTAAAAAATGAATATATTTAGCGCTATCCTTCGGGAACTATGTTTTCCGAAATACTTAACAAGTATCCTACAGACGTATACTGGGTGACCTTAGCCTCTGGACAAATACGAATACTACTGGCTTAGCAAGATATTTAAAACCAAACTGCAAAGTATCATAACAATCAGTCCAATATTTACCGAAAAACTAACGGTTTTCAATGTACTTATCACTTTGGAGCAGTCTGTGTATTTGGTTGATCTGATTTCATAGATTTTTTTGTTCTTGTCTAATTAAGCAAATAACTATTTAAAGATATTGCTAAGTATCAGTCTTATTCATGGTTTCATTATTTGTCCAGAGGCTAAGGTCACCTTGTATACAGGGTGGAAGGTTGAGATGGGGCAGCAAAGGCAGCTGCTACATCCCTTGCTGCTACGCGGAAATGTTCAAGAGACCTTTACTAACTTTTTGAGTGATGACAATCGACATTTACAGATTTTTGATAAAATGTACAGTCAGCGAGAAAATTTACAGGTTAGGTACATTTTTTTTCAATCAAGGATTAAATAGTAGATTGATAACCAAGGGTGGAAAGTGACCCATTTCACCGAGATATTTCTGGCGCTCGAACGAAGTGAGAGCGCCAATAGTTCGAGGGGAAATGGGTTATTTCACCCGAGTTAGACACTCTACTTTTCATTTCGACTGTGAGGAAACTAAAATACTACAAAAAAACGAGAATAATAATAAATTGAATTTACTTAAACCTATCCAACCTCCAGCGGTAACTTTTCGACTGGCCACTTGCCATGGCAGACTATAAAAAAAAATCGAGTTGGTAACGACATGCATCTAGATGGCCATGCCGAAACGTGAAAAAAAAAACTCATTGACGTAACTCAATTATCTTCGATGTCGTGGCTAGTATAAATAAATGTACAAAATTATATAAGATATAATTACGATATAAATTAACAAGATATAAATAAATTAAATTTATTTATATCCAACCTCCAACCTTTTCATACATTACTTTACTCTTTGCATACTGGCCACATGCCGCGGCCGACTAGAAAAAAAAAAATCGAGTCGGCCACGACATGACCAAAGAGCTTATTATTATACAAAACTGGAGGTTGCACGCCGAAAAAAGAAGTTTGACTTTTATTACGGATGTTCGACGTTCAACCTCCAGTGTTGTATATAATGTTCTTGGTCACGACTTACATCTAGATGGCCATGCCGAAACGTGAAAAAAAAGCCTATCATGGCATTATGGCGGGCAGCAGAATAGAGGAAAAATTTTAAATGTTGATATTTTGTTATTTCGAAAAAAATAGACCAATTGTAGAATGTTTTTAATGTGAACCTATTAAGATCGTAATAAACATTTCGTTTAATGTATAGCTGAATTTAGATTACTGAAAAGCTTTTATTTTAATAATATGACGTAACTCAATTATCTTCGATGTCGTGGCTAGCCGAAAAATTAAAAAAAAATTACTTTCCACCCTAGAGGAGAAAACGCAATTTTCCACCCGTCTATCTACCCATGAAAATTAAACTTTCCGAACAGGAGAGATGAAAACAATCTTTGAGACATATAAGATTAGAGTACTAGAACACCCACATCACAAATCTGCAAAGTGAAACTTGTTGTTGTTTTTGTACGAATAAGAATCCTTTATGCTTAAAGAAAATTAAACAGTTTGTAGACAACTGGTAATGACATCTTGGTGGTCCTCAATGGTTAATAGTACTGACTTGAAATTTGGAACGGATATGCAGTTTAAATGACAGTGCAAGTACAGTCAATAAAAATTATAGTCAGCAAACAAATCTTGTGTTAAATATGACATTTTCAACAGAAAATTATTTTAGGTTTAGGGGTTTAAGGGTTTAAACAGTCACCGGTATACGACCTCAGAGTTGTGGAACTTAATACTCGTAAAAAAAATTTTTGACATGTCGAAAGTCATGTATGGTTGCGTGTATGTGCAAACAAGCATAATTACTTAACTACCGGACGGCGTGGGCGGAGGTCAAGAGTCAAGCGTGAATCGGTAGCTGAGAACTTTGAATGGCAGGTCAGAAATGCGGAGGAGGTAGCCGGCAAAAGTTTCTATACATTGCATAATGGTTTATTTCGGTAGGTAGGGCAAACCTTGGTTTATCGGTGATACTTGGTAATTCGGTGATACTGCGCTGTTATCTTTGAACTCACAATAGTGAAATGCAAGCAATTACGATTAAATTGCTGCCAACTTGATTGCAATCATGAAAATAGACTTCCATCTCTTTTATAGTTTGCATTTCCTGGTGGTGAGATCAGTACCCCTAGTGTATTTTTTCGGTTACAAAATACGTCTCGATCGCGTTCGCGTTAAAATCTCAATTTGTATGGAAACACGAACAGCGCCTCTAGCGGAACGTTTGCGATGTTCGTGTAACGCGAACGCGATCGAGGCGTAGGTATTTTGTAACCGGAAACTTACACTAAGGGTACTGTGTGTGTTAATAATAAAGCAGTATCACCGAATTACCAAGTATCACCGATCACCAAGTACCATCAGCCAAATAGGTAAGTGGTCTATCAATTTTTAAACAAGTTCCTATCAAATGAATATGTTGCTAAAGTCGAACTTTCAAGTTGACAGACATGTCTATGGCATTATTGTTATATGACGTGCAAACAATTATCAACTTTAGGGTGGTAGACCACATATTGGCTGATGATACCAACGGAACCAAATCTGAACTTAATGATAAACAGGAAAAAGTCGTACGTTTATGTATTTGTATGTTTGTATTTTTATATTATTTAATGTTTGTTATGAATAAAATCAAAAACTACTGGATTGATTTAAAAAATTGACTAATCTTGTAATCCTGGTGAGCCACATCACTCGAAGAGCAGCAGATAACTGTTGGGGAGGAAAAATCCTCGAGTGGCGACCACGAACCGGAAGACGAAGTGTTGGCTCAATATCGAAAATTATAAAAACTCGAAAACTCGAAAATATCGAAAGCAGGTTAGGTTAGATATTTTGACCATCGATGTTTTAATTATTGACATATACGTTAGTACTATTATATTCTGTGGTTTTATATGACAGTTAAAAATAAAATGAATATTGATTGGGATGCGTAGGAAGTTTATCTTAAATCAAGTAAAACCAGATGTCGTGTTAAACGGAAAGTATAACCATAAAATGTTGACTATGCTAGCATTTTTGATAAATGTTAATTTTATGGATTAACTTAATCTTGATTACAATATTTATAGAACAACAGATTTGAATGGGAATGCATGAATGGAACGATGAGTAGTTTTGTGAGGCTTGTTCATTCACATAATTTACTTATTTTTGTCGCTTTAAAGTTCAATATCTCAAAATCGGCTTAACTGATTTTGATAAAACATATCTAAAAACCATCTCTAGGAAACTTGCTTTCAATTAAAAAAAAAACGCATTCAAATCAGTCCACCCGTTTAAAAGCTACGGCGCCACAGACAGACAGACACACACATAGTGGTGAAACTTAAAACAATAACCGAAATATGTGGAGTGTATGGGACAGACTATGATAATGATGATGATGATGGTGATGATAATGATGAAGAAGAAGATGGTAATGGTGATAGATTACATGTTATTAATGTAATAAAACTAATTGATTCTCGCATGCCGTCCAAAGTCATGACCTCACAAACTTCCAAGCGCTCAAAGGCTAACCGACTTGCAAATTACTAGTTCTGTGCTTGGTTGCTAACTTGTAATTAAATAAGCGTAGGTTAGGGGTTACTATGGTAACCGTAATTAAGTAATTTAATCTTAATTGGTACCTATAAATAGATCCCGGATATTTCGTGACAAAAATATGTTTTATAAAACACTGTTTGCCCGTATACAGTGTGTTAGCAACAGCCTGGTTTTTAGGGAGGTTAAAGTAACATATTTCTGTAACTTTACCATGACATGAGAGTCTAGAGAACCTGATCGTAGTTGGGAATACGAATGGTAAACGAGCCCGGGGCAGATCTCCTACCGGATGGACCGATCAAATTAAGGACTCCAAGGCCCCAAGGTTTAGCTCCGTCGTCAGGGCTGCCATGGACAGAAGCCGATGGAAACAAATAATCCTATCCGAATGTAGACCGCCCGTTGATGACCACGATCCTCAGTCATGAGGGAACGACTGGAATGGGAACCATGATATTAATTTAATCAGTAAACAAAAATTCAGACTGTTAAATTTGTGACAAAATCTGGGGGCACGGCAGTGCCCCCGCCAAGTCGAGCAAAAAAAAACAAAGGCACGGCCGTACCATACTTTTCTCGAAGCCATTCAGGCTATTTTCAACACCCTGTATTTTTGTTATGGCTTTATAATTTCCACCAATGTACAGCAAAGTACACTGACAAGTACAATCCGCGAGCGCTTAGAAAAACTTTCGGATTTCGGGGGAAATCGGAAGGATTCGTTAGTAGCAAATGACAATTGTCTTTTTGACTTAGTAGCAATCTATCACGCGTAGAGTGCATTCGTTGTGTTTTCATTGATTTATTAGAGCAGTTAGAACCACCACTTACTATTTAGGTAGTTTGTTATTTTTCGGAAATTGATTTCCATGGCGAGTTTAATAACCAATCACTCATTCAATAAACCAATGATTAACTAAGAAGGAATTTCTGTAAATAGCCAATCACGGGAAAAAAGTTGGTCGTAAATATTTTAATAAGGTAAAACAAGACCGAGTTATAGAAGCAAAGGGGATTTCGAAAAGTACATTAAAAAATATAAAACGAAAGCAGACCAAAAAAATTATTTGACGTACCCAAGAGAAGTAGATACAGAATAACAACAGCTCTATACATATACTTCCAAATAAAAGTTGCATGTTAAGGCGATCGCGTGTCATCGTCTATACCCGAAACATGCTTCTAAAATCTAAAGGTTTTTAAGAGCTCACGGTGTGTAAGTGTAAATGCAGCCGACAGATAATTTGATTATTACTAAAAATTTATATTTTTTATCTATATGTATTATCGAATGTTCTCTGCATCCCTACCTTGTTAGCTAAATGTCTTTAAGCGTCCACTCCTACGCAGACCGGTTCGCCATTATGCTCGCTATTGTGCCTGATTGGTGATTGAATTTAACCGTTAGACTGGCTAAATCAGCTTAAGTTATACAAACTGGTGTAGGTTTTACAAACAACAGATAAATAATACTTCTTCATCAGCATTCTGGTGACTCGATGACGGAGTTAACTTTTTCTATCAACTCCTCAGGGCCTGCACAAGGACTCCAAAAGTAAGAAGAGTCACCACGACAAGGAAGATCATCTAGGGAAGTATGAGGACCATGGTGGCTTCAAAAAAGAACACCATGGTGGGTCGGAGCATTACGAATCGCATCATCATGAGGAGCATGGGAAGAAGCATGCTAAGGTATGGTAAAATAAACGTTGTTTTTTAACCCCCGACGCAAAAAAGGGGTGTTATAAATAAGTTTGACCGCTATGTGTGTCTGTCTGTGTGTCTGTCTGTGTGTCTGTCTGTGTGTCTGTCTGTCTGTGTGTGTGTCTGTGGCGCCATAGCTCTTAAGCGGGTGGACCAATTTGAATGCGGTTTTTTTATTTGAAAGCTGGTTTTCCAGCGATGGTTCTTAGACATGTTTCATCAAAATCGGTTCAGCCTTTTTTGAGATATCGAACTATAAAGCGACTAAGTCGGAGGTTTTCCAACTTTTTGTAGGTTATACTGACGATAGTGTAAAGATATAACCTAACCTAACCTAACCTAACCATCAAAAAGTTGAAAAACCCCCGACATTGTTACTTTAAGTTTAATATCTCGCAAACGGCTAAACCGATTTTAATAAAATATATCTAGGAACCATCGCTAGAAGCCCTGCTTTTAAATAAAAAAATCTGCATTCAAATCGGTCCACCCGTTTAACACAATAGACACACATAGCGGTCAAACTTATAACATCCCTCTTTTCGCTTCGTGGGTTAAAAAGGAGAAGCGAATTTTGTTAATGGATCTGAATATGACTTGTAATAAACTATTATATTCTTTCGTGCTCACATAAGAAAGGCTTTTGCAGGTGGTAGGACCTTGTGCAAGGTCCGCCCGGATTGCTACCACCATCTTGCTCGCTAATACTGATGTGAACCAGCAGTGCTTGCATTGCATTGTTGTGTTTCGGCGTGGAGAGTAAGACAGCCGGTGAAATTACTGGCACTTGAGCCATTGCGCGCACATGCGCTACTGTACTGGGTTTTAGCGCCATTCTATTCAGACGTGTCGTTTTGTTGCATGAATTTTCGTGGGAAAATTTTGTTCTTGCTTAAAAACGTCTGATATCAAAGAATGCGAAGAAAATTTGACTCCGCCCGATATTATAGATGCGGCGAAAGAAAGTCCTAGTTCTGGTTGCAATGCAGGTAATTCTCAATGGTTCTTGAACCCATGATAGAGGATTTAATATAATATGGATGTAAATAAAATATTGTATGCAACTGCACGTAATCAGGTCTTTAAAATACTCATGTGATCTTTTATGAAACTCGGCTACGCCTCGTTTCATGAAACCACACTCGTGTTTTAAGGACCTCTATTACGATACAGTTGCATATTATAGCTATTTGATAATAATGCATTTAAAAAGTAGATGTCGCTTATTATTTTAAAACCACAAATGCCTTTCGAACGTTGATTAGCCAAACGTCACCAAGTCTCATTACCTAATACCCCTATTTACAGACATTAGCCATCTAATCGTAACCATATTGGTTTTACGGGGTCATAAAATGCAAATTTAGGGTGTCGCCACACGCGGGGCGATCGCAAATGAATACAAATGCTACCCAAATATCATTATACGTTTTGTAGTATCGGCTCGTTTGAAACAAGTACTAAATGTCTGCATCGCTAATATGACAGAGCGGTCACGCCGTACAAAATACGCGTTCTTGAATCTACACAGGCACGACGACGTCTGTACACGCGTCAATGTGTGCGTAAGATACACAGGGCTGACTATCACAAAACCCTTTAGTAGTACAACTGCTACCAATGATATTTAAAGGTACTTTTATGTAGGTATGGCTTAGATATTGTGCAATGAATGTAATCGTTAATCTTACCTATTTATTTAAACTTACTTAAAAATATGTGTCTGTCAATATATACAACTACAAACTTAAACGAATTATCCGGTAGGTAGTTAGTCATGTATTAATCGCGATAATTTCAGAAATCATTATTTACAAAAGGAAGTAGGTAAAGAAACGTTATCATTTCGAAAAATTATCGCTCCTAAGCTTAGTGCCATGCGGCCGACATACATCGCGTTGCGCACTTGACTGCTTTCCTGCAGTTTTCCTGCAATCTGCGCTTGAGGGGTGGGGTAACTCGAACCGGTGCGTGGCGGAGCGTCGGCGTAGAGAGTAAGACAGCCGGTGAAATTACTGGCACTTGAGGTATCCCCTCTTAGGCCTTTAGGTTGGCAACGCATCTGCAATATCTGCAATATCTGGTGTTGCAGATGTTTATGGGCGGTGGTGATCTCTTACCATCAAGAATAGAATCACAGAATATAAATACAATTAATTATAATTAATTATATATAATTAGAATATATATACTGTGATAGAATTGAGCAAAAAGTTAGGTAGACATGAAACTACTGAGACTCACTCATTTAATGAAATGAACCTCCGATTTTATTACCGCCTGCGACTGTTGCGTGAGTCGTGTCGTGTGTCGCGCGAGCAAAGCGGTGGTTTGCAGTGCACATTTGGACAGGTGCGCAGGTGGACTGACATCGTGAGAGTTGCGGGAAACCGGTGGATGCAAGTGGCGACTTGTCGTTCATTGTGGCGTTCTAAGGTAAAGGTAGGTACGGTAAGGTAAGGTTCTAAATTTTTTATTTCTAAATGCTTTTACTCAATTTCAGAATTTCTTACGGACAATTTAAATTATAATTAGCTTTATTAGCATTGACTTACTTGAATTTTTTTTTATATTTAAATTTTTTTTATTTTTTTATTTTTATACCTATATTATTTTATTTTAATTCTTTTTTAATTTTATATTTCATTATTTGTACGCCTATCGGCAAAACATAATGTTGCATCTCAAAATTTTCCACCACTGTAATCAGTTATACATATTATGTTTATTAATAAATCACTTTGACTTTGACTTTAAGGGGGAGGCCTTTGTTCAGCATTGAACGTCTTCCGGCTGATGATGATGATGACAGCCATTACAAGCCACACCCGTTAAATTAGAGACACGATGTCAAAAGCGACTCGCCAAGAATAAAGTGTCTAGTTACAATTTAATAAGCGAAAACTGAGAAACGGTGTGTGGAAGCGATTAAAGGAGGTTTAACGCGGTTTTAAGACGCGTACTCGCCATTATTAAACCTAGAACACGTAAAAGGATGCTCACGGTTATGGTGAAAACTTACAAGGCGAGATAGTGGGCGCTTGTGTCATTCATTAGAAAGCAGATACATAACCTAACCAACAAAAAGTTGGAAGCCCCGACGAAGTTTTCTTTGATTTATGGGTGTTCTATAGTATTCTAAATTAAGTTGGTCTTATAGAGCGTGTTCCGTACTTATGTATATCAACTAGCACAGACACAGCACAACGTGTTTTTTAACTCCTATTCGTTTTAATCAATCTCTTCGATTCGATGGTTTACTATGGACTAACTAAACGCACATCTGCGTGATGGATCAAAACGCAAGCTGACAGCCAGTCACTTGACAGATTCAAAAAATCAACCGTTAAGCACTCGCACCTCGTACTGCTTGAGCTCGCGAATCTTCCAAAAAAAGGGTTATAGGCCCACAAATAGCAGCTCTTCGTGATCTTAAGGGAATCCAGGGATAATCCTGTGGATACATCAGCGAGGGGGCCCCCAGGAGCGCCTTCAGATCATCATCAGGTCAGTCCAATTGTTGAGCCATCGAAGAGAAAAAACTACTAAACATAGGTTTCGAGCCGGATATATCGCATTATAACTGGTTATTTTACAATTAATTCGCGAATGCTGTTGTTTGTGCTAGTATTACATACTAAAGTCTTAATCTTTTGTTCATTTCGTGTCGAATCAGCTCGGGTTCTACCGACATTCACACAACTAAATATCGAGTTTGCCGACGTCTAGCGTGTTATTTTACGATAATACCGGTGTCTACAGTGCAATCTCGATGAGCACTTTCTAATTATATATACATTCATATGGTTTTAAGCGATATTTTGTGAAATTACTTTTCACTTTTTATTTTTTGTGAGCGAGCGGTAGGTGTATAAAAAGTGTGCGCAATTCGTCCGCGCAGCGCTTGGCATAGTGACGAGTCACAGACTACATTTTTTAATTGTTTTTCATACAGCGTACAAAACATTTGCACTTTGTATTTTCGTACTTAGTGTATTTTCGTACTCATATAGCGTAGTAGGTATTAGCGGTGTCGGTATAGCGTACCGAACTCTCTAGATCAAAGCCTAAACTAGGTAGGTAGGTACATTTTACAAGTACTTAAATCTTATAATTTTATTATATTTTGTCTTATAATTTTATTCAGTAAGTACCTAATATCAAAGTTGTAGTAAACATGGAACTTGAACAATTATCTTTTGAACGTGATCTCGCCCTAAACGGAGCACAACGTATTGTTGACTGTTCGAGTAACTTAGCGGAATTTAGAGTACGGGTCAAAGAATTAAATGCAATAAAAAAATCATTCTTTAAAGTTCAAGAAAAGATTGAAAAATTGATGGCAAAAAATGCATCTTTTTCAAAGGAAGAACAATTGTCTTTTCGTAACAAATTCGATTCCTTGTACTTTCAAATACAAGTTACTTTAGACACTATTAAAGAGGAACGTAAACAAAGTATGACGTCAGTTTATGGTATGCCTATAGGACAAAACGGGGGATGTGGCGCATCCCAGGTCACTTTACAAAACAAGGTAAAACTACCTCACTTATCGTTACAAACATTCACGGGTGTTTTAACCGAATGGAATGCTTTCTATGATTTATACAAATCACTTGTTCACGATAACGTAACGTTAACTGATGTCGAACGTTTTCGGTATTTGTTGTTATTTTTAAAAGACGAACCTTATAATCTTATTAAATCGATTCCCGTTACTGAATATAATTATGAAAATGCCTTGCAGGTATTAATAAATCGTTACCAAAACAAACGAATAATTTCGACAAAGCATCTCGAAAATATTTTCGACATAGAACCTATGTCCGAAAAACATATTGAATCTGGTTTGCGTAAGCTGGTTAACTGTTATCACGAGAACATTACGGCTTTGAAATCATTAGGATTTCCGGTAGAAGAATGGAGTTTCATTCTTTTAAACATTTTGCTGCGCAAAATTCCGTCGAATGTACGTCGTCGTTTTGAATTATCTTTGAAAACTTCAACTGATATTCCTGCCGTGTCCGAATTACTCGATTTCTTGGAAAAGGAGCTTGCCGCATCGGAGATTATGAGCGCCGCCGCGCGCCCTGACGCCGTCGCCGCGGGCGCGCCGCGCTCGCCCGCCGCTGCCGGCGGCGCGGCTCGCTCGTCTGCTGTGACGTCATCGCGCCATGCGCAGGCGGCCCGCCACGCGATATCGCTGACTCGTGCACATTCCGATGTTCAATATAATGCCTCGCGCACACCGAGCGCATCCCTCGCGCGCACCTCCCGTACTATGAGTGTTCATGCGGCAACCGCGTCGAATTCCACGAGTAAAATTAAATGTGCATACTGCAAAGATAATTCGCATCCTTTATATAGATGTGATAAGTTTCAGTCGCTTAATATAAATGAAAGAAAATATTTTATTTGCGAAAACAAACTTTGTAACAATTGCTTGTTTATCGGTCACGATACAAAAGATTGCAAGTCGCGCCACAGTTGTCGCGTCTGTACTCAGCGCCATCACACTTCGTTACATGAAGATGCGCCTTCTTCCAATGTCACGCTGATGACGGAATGCAATGCTTCCCTTGAGTCCAACTCTGTAACGAAAACTCTTTCGCCCACTTCATTACATGAAGCTACGGGGCAAATGGGTGAATCGCAACAAGCTTACTTTTTTGCCAATTTTGGTGGTAATTTTGAAATTAAGACTTTTGAATAAAGTTAAGTTCTCAAATGAAACTAATAGGTATATTAAACAAGTTTACTAAATGGTCCAGTATTACACCAAGTAATTTAGGAGAAATTTAAATTTAAAATTTTTACATTACACCAAAATTTGTAAATGTCCACCATAATTTGAAAAAGCGTCACCGAAATTAGGTACTGGCCACCATAATTAAGAAACAGTGTCATTAATGGCATTTTAAAATGAAAATGACAAGATAAGGGTAAAAATATGTATAGAAATGATTATTACAAAAATCTTATTCAAATAAAAGCGCCAATTAAATAGTAGGTACGTACTTCAATACCTGGTATTAAAATGAAAGATCACAATGAAGGAATTAGCCCTTCAATACAATTTCATCATCTTTTTGGTTTATCATAACATATGTATATGTTTTTTTTTTTTGCTTATTGAGATGTTTTTACTTATCCTTCGGCTTTTTCAATTCTTCGCCTTAAATTAGATTGTTTTAATTTTATTTTTTCTTTCCCTTTCAGCTATCTGTTCTTTTTTTCTAGACTTTCTTTTTGAGACATTATTTTACTTTGTTCGCTAGATAAAAAACGAGGACTGTTTATAATAATATTTGTCAAGCGTTGGAAATTCAAACTAACGAAAAAAAAAACATCCTTGTGTGTGCCAGACATAACCAAACGGTAGGTTTGTGTAACCGTTAAAAGAATTCAAAATTAATTGACCTACAGGGGCCGTTATATTTTTTATTAAAAGTATTCGTTAACAGGTATATTGTAGATCTGTTTCGAATTTTTAACAGTGATAGTTTAAAAGTTAAGGGGGTGGGCACTGGGCTCTTCAAAAATGACTTTGACAGTTAATATCTAGCGGCTGGGGCTCTGAAGGTATATAGTTTATATGACATTTTTTGCTGCATTTTAATAGCTCTATCAAATGATGCCTCATTCAATAGAATATGGCAAAAATAAAATCTTTATATTTCCTGGTATGGGAGGGGTTGCAAAAAAAATATTTTTTATTATTTTACTACATTTTTGTATGCGGGTAACAAGTATATGTCTTCACACAAAATTCCGTTAAAAGCGATCCATAAATGAGCGAGAAAAGGGCTGCAAAATGCCAAACACAACCACCAAAAACACCAAAATTTTACCACCAAAACTGAAACCAGGAAGAAAATAAATCCTAAAAAAAAATCGGTTATATTTATAACCAAATACGATCAATTCAGTTAAAAATAAACTCAAAACACTCAAAATGCTTTTAAAAGACATGTTATAATCATACTCCTTACTATTTTTTGAAAAGCCACCATTATTAGATTTTTTTTGACGCCCTTTGCACCAAAATTGGGTATTTACGTGATTGGCGGGAAACGAAACGAGGAATGACACCAACGTTACCATTGGCTGCAGCAGCGTAACCGGCAGGTACGCGGAGGCGCTATCTGATACTTTAGGTATCGTTTAGAAACGAGTAAGATCGAACTAAACTTTGACCACCAAAGTTTGGTTGCGCGCTCGGACGTTTGTTTATGGGATGATTCGGGGCACAATAATTGTACTTACAACGATGATATTTGGTTTTTGCACGCATTAACTAATTAAGAACATGCCTTGACTAAAATTAACCAGAGTTACCGAATGGTTTTTTTACAATTTGAGGATTTCAAAGTAAAAACGGATTCCGGACAGCCCACCAAGTATTGGAAAATGAGTTTTAAAATTTTGCTTCTGCCAGAGGAAGAGGAATATCAATAAATTATTAGGTGCTACAAATGGAGAATTATATAAACTATAGTATAAAAAATATAACAATGCTTAAAAACAAGTTATCAGTGGCATTATCCTATCCGCCGCGTCAAAATCGAGCCTGGAATATTCACCCAAATCAATAATAAAAACTGTACCGTACTACTTACGACTGCGCTTGTAAGGGTGCGTCCTATGTGCCATGGGCCTTATACGCCGCAGTCAGTACGCGCCCTCGTCGACCAAGGATCTCAGGCCACGCTCATTACTGAGTCGTGCGTCCAACGTCTTGGCTTGCCGCGGTATCCCGCGCAGACAAGCACCACCGTCACCGGCATTGGTGACAGCAACGAACAACCACGGGGTTACGTGTTGTGTGAGGTTACGCCCCACAGCAAATCAGAGCCGAAGCTTTTTATCGAAGCTCTTATTCTACCGAAAATCACGAGCTACTTACCTAATATTCCGAATTCCTTTGAGAACATTTCTCACCTAAAAGGTCTGAATTTAGCGGACCCAGAATTGCGTTCTGCGCGTCCGGTTGAACTCTTACTGGGTTCAGATTATAGTGACAGCATACTGCTGCATGACAACATCAAGGGTCCTCACGGGACACCTGTAGCCATCAATAGCATTTTTGGTTACCTGCTTAACGGCAGAATCTCCCATGCACCTTCGACACAGATTTGTACCAATCTGAGTACATGTCAACTTGACATCAAACTTCAAAGGTTTTGGGAACTGGAATCAGTACCAGAACATCCATATCTTTCCAAAGATGAACTTCGCTGTGAGTCTATTTTCGTTGATACTCACACAAGGGACTCAAACGGGAAATACACAGTTTCACTTCCCTTTAAGGAGAACGCTCCTCCTCTAGGCGAATCTCGATCGATTGCTTTATCGCGTTTGCACAAGTTAGAGGTTAGATTGTCACGTGACCCGATCTTACGTGAAAAATATAATGAGTGTCTTCAAGAATACTTGGATTTGGGACATATGGAGCCTGTCTCTGATTCTGCGAATAATGACGCGCCTCCCTATTACATACCTCACCACTGCGTAGTGAAGAAGTCTGCTGCTACAACTAAGCACAGAGTTGTGTTTGACGCCAGTTGTAAGACCACTTCAGGTCGGTCTCTTAACGACAACCTTTTGAAAGGTCAAAAACTACATCTCGATATATCTGAGGTTTTACTGAAATATCGTTTACACAAGATAGTTTTTACGTCGGACATAAAGATGATGTACCGCTACATCGGTCTTGCTGAAGAACATCGCGACTGGCATCGTATTCTCTGGAGATTCTCTCCCCACGATCCTGTACAGGAATATCGCCTGTGCTGTGTCACTTTCGGCGTTACTTCCGCACCTTTTCTTGCCTTGCGCACGCTACGACAATTAGCGACTGATGAAGCCGAGGCTTTCCCACTTGCTTCACAAGTGCTGCTCAACGAAGTGTTTGTTGATGATATCGTAAGTGGAGCTAATACCGTCGAAGATGCTGTGAATCTTCAACGTCAGCTTACTGGCATTTGCAAGGCGGGAGCATTTGAACTCCGAAAGTGGACTAGTAACAGTTCTGAATTCTTATCTAACTTAAACATAGATGAATCTAATCAAGACGACGCACTCATTCTTTCAGCACTCGATACTGACACTTCTGTCAAAGTCTTAGGGCTCAAGTGGAACCCTAAGTCTGACACATTCACTTATCAAACGGATACTCCGTCACGTAAATGTACTAAGCGAATAATGTTAGCTGAAATTGCGAGAATATACGATCCTCTTGGATTCCTTAGTCCAGTTACGCTATTCGTCAAGCATCTCATCCAACTCTTGTGGGTATCAGGCACAAGTTGGGATGAAGCTCCTCCTCGTGGTGTCTGTGAGTTGTGGTATCAGTTCATCGACGAGCTGCCATTACTACAAGACATTTCATTACCCCGTCACGTGCTCCCTAGCACTAATGAAGTACAACTTCATGGTTTCTCTGACGCCTCTGAAAAGGCCTACGCTGCCTGCGTCTACATTCGGGTCATCGGCTCGGACGGTACTATCAGTACAAACCTTTTAATAGGCAAGACAAAAGTCGCCCCACTTAAACGTCTCACAATTCCACGTTTAGAACTGTGTGGAGCTCATCTTCTAGCAAAACTGATAAAAAAGATCATCACTACCTACAGCAGGGTTTTATCATTTGACCAAGTCTTCGCGTGGTGCGATTCAACAATTACTCTTGCATGGTTGCGTTCAACTCCAGAAAAGTGGCGTACATACGTGTCAAACCGCATAGCGGAAACGACAAGCAACGTGCCTGCCTCACAATGGCATCACGTTCAATCTGCGGACAATCCCGCGGACCCCGCGTCCCGAGGGGTTCTTCCGTCTTTACTGAACCATGAACTTTGGTTCACTGGACCATCTTGGCTCAGGCGACCTGAGTCTGAATGGCCCATTTCTAGTGTGAATTGTCATACTGATGAAGAACGCCGTAAGCATGTTCATCTTACACAATCTAATGAACCTAGCCTAGAATTCATAGAACGGTTTTCGTCGTTACCCAAGATGTTACGCGTAGTAGCTCTCATGCTTCGGTTCATAAACAAGTGTCGTAAGACTAATGTCTATCCGACCAATTACGTCACAGTTCCTGAGACAAATCAAGCTCTTAGTCGCATTATTTCACTTGTTCAACGTGAACAATTCTCTGAAGACATCTCACGTCTCAAGGACGACGACAGATGCACAAAACGGCTTCAGAAACTCAAACCATTCCTGGATGACGCTGGACTCCTCAGGGTCGGCGGTAGGATAAGTCGAGCGAACGTTCCGCACGATGCCAAGTATCAGATTCTTTTACCCAAAAGGCATCATTTTACGAATCTACTTATAGATTTTTATCACAGGACCCATCTACATGTAGGGCCGCAAACTTTGCAGTTTGCCCTTGCTCAGACGTATTGGATTCTCTCTGCCCGCGACGCCGTGCGTATGCGCACACTGCGCTGCATCCCCTGCGTCCGCGCACGTCCCGTCGCACCGCAACCACCAATGGCACAGCTGCCGGCAGCTAGAGTTCGAGCATTACGTGCCTTCTTAGATACAATGGTAGATTTTGCTGGTCACTTTAATTTAAAATCAAGTAAATTCCGTAACGCTAAAATTTTCAAATCCTACGTCTGCGTTTTCGTGTGCATGTCTACGAAAGCAATCCATTTGGAACTCGTTCCCGATTTAACCACAGAATCTTTTCTTAACGCGTTGCGAAGATTCATGTCTCGCCGTGGTTATTGCAAAAATATATATTCCGACAATGGACGTACTTATGTAGGATGTAGTAGGTATCTCACCGAACTTTACACGTTTCTGCGAAACGAATCTAATCAGTCTGCCATAAACAATCAGCTGGCTAACGTACAAGTCACCTGGCATTTTAGTCCTTCTTATGCAGCACATTTTAATGGCCTAGTTGAACGAGCTGTTGGCAGTCTGAAAAGACATTTATACCGCGTCATAGGTACACTCACACTCACCCAGGACGAATTCAACACTTTACTTTGTCAAATTGAAGCCGTGCTCAATTCGAGACCCCTCTGTCCTCTGAGCAACGATCCTGGGGATCCTCTGCCACTCACACCCGGACATTTTCTTATCGGGGAACCATTAACGTCTCTTCCTGAATTTGATCTGTCTAACGACAACCCTAACCGCCTCGAAAGATGGCAGGTCATACAACAAGCTGTCCAACATTTTTGGAAGCGCTGGAGTATGGAATACCTGCACCAACTACAACCAAGAGGTAAATGGTTCCACGATAATGCTACCTCAGCCCTCCGTGAGGGTTCAGTAGTCGTGTTGATGGACAACACGTTGCCACCGCTGCGCTGGCGTCTTGCGCGCGTGCACAAGCTGCACCCGGGCGTCGACGGTGTTACTCGAGTCGTCACGGTACGCGTCGGCAACACTCTAAGTAAGCGACCTGTAGTTAAGGTCTGCCCATTGCCTGTCGAATAGGCATTACCTAGCTATAACATTCCAGTTTTTAGTCTTAAGTTAGCATAGTACTGTAGCATAGTACATCCTATTTTCCTAGGTTAGTTCATTAATAAAATAATCATTATTTTATGATCGGCGGCATGTTCCGTACTTATGTATATCAACTAGCACAGACACAGCACAACGTGTTTTTTAACTCCTATTCGTTTTAATCAATCTCTTCGATTCGATGGTTTACTATGGACTAACTAAACGCACATCTGCGTGATGGATCAAAACGCAAGCTGACAGCCAGTCACTTGACAGATTCAAAAAATCAACCGTTAAGCAAGCACGCTCGCACCTCGTACTGCTTGAGCTCGCGAATCTTCCAAAAAAAGGGTTATAGGCCCACAAATAGCAGCTCTTCGTGATCTTAAGGGAATCCAGGGATAATCCTGTGGATACATCAGCGAGGGGGCCCCCAGGAGCGCCTTCAGATCATCATCAGGTCAGTCCAATTGTTGAGCCATCGAAGAGAAAAAACTACTAAACAGAGCGTTATAATCTTTGATAGAAATGGGACCGATTGGCATTAAAAAAAAAGTCAAATCTGTCGATTTTCTCGCTATCGAAAATCCCAAACTAAGCAAAGCTTGTACTATGGGTACTAGGCAACGGATAAACATACTTATATAGATAAATAAATACTTAAATACATATTAAACATCTAAGAATCGAGAACAAACATTCGTATTATTCATTCAAATATCTGCCCCGGCCGGAATTCGAACCCGGGACCTCAAGCTTCGTAGTCACGTTCTCTAACCACTTAGCCATCCGATCGTCTGAAGGATGCTGATGCTGGGATGATTATACATTTTGACTTTCAGACTACATGTCCTGACCCACTTTCAAATCATCATCATCATCATCATCCCAGTCTATATACGTCCCACTGCTGGGCACAGGCCTCCGAGAACAAGAGGGCTTGGGCTATAGTTCCCACGCGGGGCCAGTGCGGATTGGGAACTTCACACGCACCATTGAATTGCCTCGCAGGCTTGTGCAGGTTTCCTCACGAAATTTTCCTTCGCAAAGCTCGTGGTAAATTTCAACTGTAATTCCGCACATGAATTTCGAAAAACTCAGAGGTGCGAGCCGGGGTTTGAACCCACGACATTCTGCTTGAGAGGAGATATAAACCACTAGGTCACCACGGAAAACTCAAATACCTACTCCAAAAGGGTACAACTCTCTGACTGCCAACAATCAGAGTAACCCTGTTCAATAAACAGGTTCTGATAATAGTTTGAAGTACTGTCTAAGGCCTAGAGCCCATAAACATCTCATTGTGCTGAACCTAACGAGCAGACACCGGGTTAAGCCTGGGCAGCTGCCGCTCTAAATCACCCTGTACCGTCCGCAAATTAGGCCGCAAAGACATAATAATACAGCCTGTATACCAACGTTGGATACGACGTGAGGGACTTGGTAATCTTGGTAAAGCCAGAGAGTCAAAAGCGTGTCAGAATGGTTTAGTTATGAATATAATGTACCGGGTGTGACCTGTAATATAAGCAAATATATTAAAACATAGATCATACTCGTCAAAATAATATGTTTAATATGTATTTAAGTATGTATTTATCTATATAAGAATGTTTAAACGTTGCCTAGTGCCCATAGTACAAGCTTTGCTTAGTTTGGGACTAGGTCAATTGGTGTCAAGTGTCCCATGATATTTATTTATTTATTATTTAAGATGAACATCATTAGTTAAGCGACTTTTAAAAATAATTCGTTTTCTAATTTTTATAACACTTTAAAGTTTATTCGAAGAAGCAATGTAAAGCAAAATGCTTGATGTTTGTAGCGTGACAGGCAACATCAGTTGGGTTCTAGGTTGGCGTACATTGATAGCAGTATTTAATTTCTGTGAAAAAAGAAAAATCTAAAGACTCCATTATTTTTAGAAGTCGCTGAACAAATGTTGTTTAGTTTGACGAGTACGATCTATGTTTTAATTATTTGCTCGTATTACAGGCCACACCCGGTATAACGGTCAAAATACATAATTAAATCGGTTTGTTTATCCATAGTTTAGTAGTTTGTTGCCAACCTAGAGGCCTAAGATGGAATACCTCAAGTCCCAGTAATTTCACCGGCTGTCTTACTCTCCACGCCGAAACACGACAGTGCAAGCACTGATGCTTCACGGCAGGATTAGCGAACAAGATAGTGGTAACAATCCGGGCGGATCCAGCACAGGGTCCTACCACCTGCAATCCATACTAATATTATAAATGCGAAAGTTTGTTTGTGTGTTTCTGTGTTTGTCCGTCTTTCACGCTGTAACGGAGCAACGGATCGACGTGATTTTTGTCATAGCGATAGTTTATGGGCTCGAGAGTGACATAGGCTACTTTTTACCACAGAAAAATGCACAGTTCCCGAGAGAACAGCGCGCGATAACCGAACACCACGCGGGTGGAGCCTTGGGCAAAATCTAGTATTTTATAAATGGTATAAAAAATTAAAAACCAAACTTATGTTATGAAAAAAAATATAAAAATAATCATTGTTTTTTTTTGACACCAATGCCAATTCACCATCACAGCAACATAACCGTGCCCCATCCTACCAGTTGTTAGACTAACGAACCAGTACCCATAGTACAAGTCTTCGGTTACAAAATACGTCTCGATCGCGTTCGCGTTAAATCTCAATTTGTATGGCAACACGAACAGCGCCTCTAGCGGAGCGTTTGCGATGTTTGTCTTCCCATACAAATTTAGATTTTAACGCGAACGCCATCGAGACGTATTTTGTAACCGAAAACTTACACTAAGGGCACAGAACAACCATTGACTTTCGCTATACTTTGCGGACGGTACCAAATAATCTGTCCCTTATAACCCCAATCTTAGGAAACCCGGGATTCCCTCAGTGCCCGACGTCACACCATCCCGATCCCAGATACGGGAATATTGATCCGGGACAATAGATCAATGGAGGCGATTAGTTCATATTTGATGGGAATCAAGTTAGTTTTGTGTTACAAATTAGCGTGTGGGAATACAATTTTAGGACCTTACCGACCGACTTTAGATGGTTGGATAGTCAAGTGGTTAGAGAACCTGACGTTGAAGTTCGAGGTCCCGGGTTCGATCCCCGGTCAGGGCAAATATTTGTATGTATCATCGTCATCATCAGCCGGAAGACACAATACAAGTAATCTAAAGTAATCTTAGATTACTTGTATTGTGCGGAAGACGTCCACTGCTGGACAAAGGCCTCCCCATTAGAACGCCACAATGAACGACAACTCGCCACTTGCATCCACCGGTTTCTCGCAACTCTCACGATGTCGTCAGTCCACCCGGTGGGAGGCATGACAAGGCTTCGTCTTCCAGATCGTGGTCGCCACTCGAGGACTTTTCTTCCCCAACGGATCTGTTCTTCGAGCGATGTGGCCCGCCTATTGCCACTTCAATTTGCATATTTTTCCAGCTATGTCAGTGACTTTAGTTCTTCGACGAATTTCCGTATTCCGGTTCTATCGCGCAAAGAAACCACCATAGCTCAAACGTACAACACCCCTTTTTTTGCGTCAATGGTTGAAAATAGACTCCTGCTTATTTCCTCGATGATGTAGTTTTATGACGAAAACTATCGCAACTTTCGCAAGTCCATGTCCATATTTCACAGACTGAAACAGTGTTGCCGCCTTGCAAAAAAAAAGTAGCTAAACATATGGTAAAAAGTGGCTAGTTTTGAAAAAAAATACTCTGTTAGAAGTAGCCAAAAGTGGTTAAACAAAAAAGGCAACAGATAACTTATAAGTCTTAAATTTTTATATTTCTTTCTCTTACATTATTATTTACGGAAAAATTTATTCAAAATTTATATCATCTTGTGATGTTGAAGGTCCGGCTTCTTAATTTTTTTTGGGTTTCTTAGTTTTCCTACTTGTTTCTTGAAGGATATTCTCAAGAATTACGTAGGTAGCGCACGGAAGTACGATTTACATTACAAATTAAATTGATTGAAACAGTGGTTACTTAGTTGCTGAAAGTAGCTAGAAAGTGTGGCTAAAAAAGTTGGCCACTAAAATTTTTTTTTGGTAGCTAACTATTTCGTAAATGTGGCTAGATCTAGCTAAAAAATGGCTAAAGTGGCAACACTGGACTGAAACCTCAAATTTCAGGCTCAACTACGTACAAATAAAAAAGGGAGTAGCAATTAAATACGCCTCATAAAGGGCCATTAAGTGACGCCAACTTTTGGGTAAGTTAGGGCGAGATCAGCTCGGAGCTTAGAGTACTAAGCAATCGGAGGTGCACGAACTAATTTTACCGTCTATACAAATAGAACCGACTACAAAAAAATATCCTGGGACCTGTCATGAGAGACGACGGCACGTGGAGGATCCGTAAGAACATAGAGATCCAGGAGCTGGTGGCTGAACCCAACATCATCGGCGTAACAAAATCGCACAGACTTCGCTGGTTCGGCCACCTACTACGAATGGGAGAGGATCGGGCTGCCAAGAGAGCGTACGTGGGACGACCGACTGGTCGCCGCCCGGTTGGGCGACCCAGGTGCCGCTGGGAGGACAGCGTCCAGGTGGATCTGCGACGCCTTGAAGTCGACGACTGGCAAGAGGCTGCGCACGATCGGGGCAGATGGCATGCTCTCGTTTCGGAGGCCAAGACCCTCTTTGGGTCGCTGTGCCAATTTAGTTAGTTAGTTACAAAAAAATATGAAAGTAATTTTCTACCAGTCTGAAGTCAGTGCCTCAGCACGAGCCAGCAGGAGTGGACCTATAATCGTCTATTTCACCTACAACTGTATATTGAGACTGTATACGAGTATATTGGGCTTCAATCACTCCTGCTGGCTCGTGCTGACGCACCAACTTCAGACTGGTACAAAATTATTTTCATAGTTTTTCGTAGTCGGTTCTATTTTTAGTTAAAACTATTCAACTTGATACTTTCAAGTTTTTTAACCCCCGACGCAAAAAAGAGGGGTGTTATAAATTTGACCGCTATATGTGTCTGTCTGTGTGTCTATCTGTGACACGGTAGCTCTTAAACGGGTAGACCGATTTTAATACGGTTTTATTTGATAGCAGGTTTTCTAGCAATAGTTCTTAGACATGTTTAATTAAAATCGGTTCAGCCGTTTTTGATATATTCAACTTTAAAGTGACAAAGTCAAATTCAAAATTCATATATGTTTATTGCCAGAACATAGTCAATACAAAAGGTCTCAGTGCTACAAGATGTTCTTCAAAGTCGAAAAGAAGAAAGTCGGGGGTTTTCCAACTTTTTGTTGGTCAGGTTATTATTTCAGATAGTGGTCATCTCCAGTACGTTTCGTGCTCGAAGCTAAAACTGCCTAATTCGGGTCTGACCCGAAGCCAATTGTGCGAAATGTATCATGTTCCTAACACTATTACTTTGTGTGAAATTGTGGTGCTATTGTGGTGTCCAGTAATTTTATAACTTTACTAGCTGTTCCCCGCAACTTTGCCTCCTTTCCGGAAGTTTCCCTTTTCCAGGGTTAAATAGTGCATTGTGTCTTAAGGGCAGTAAATAAGGGATTACTAACGAGAGTATAGAAATCCGAAGTCATCATATAGAATGCAATAGGTTAGGTTAACTTAGGTTAATATCAACTGTGAAGAAATTACTATTTTAGAAATAAATTATTTTATGGCAAATGAAAATTCTAGAAAACGATACATTCGGGCATGTGAAATTCGGGCAAACGATAGAGAATCTTATTTATAGTAGGTCAAACTACTGCTAAGGCTGTGAGTAAGTGTTACCGATATTTTAAGACTGTATACACAAACACACTTTAATTTACTGTATTTAGTGCTCGTTTAAGATGCGCTGTTGGTGTTAATCGGTGACTGTCTACTCAGAAATTTAAACATTCACTTTACTAACCGATTTCAAATAAGGAGGTTTCATATTGGCGGCATGAGTTATCAAGTTTTTACTGAAGTGGTTTTTATTTTACGTGGTTGCTGTAGAAACTTGGTACCTATAAAAGAAGCTATCATATTCAAGACCTCCAGAATCATCTAAGTACCAAATTCATGCAGCCGTTATAGCGTAAAAAGTACAACATGAATACACAACACACGCACACCCACACAAACGCGCACGCAAAATACTTGCGCACGCACTTATATGTGAGTGATAACCAGCAAAATAGACCTTCTTCTCAGCACGGATTGCTGAGGACCTGGGTTCGATTCCCAGCGCTGGTCTATTTTTCTGGTTTTTCTGTGCATCCATGTATTTAATTGATTGGCAGAAATTCTTAAATTAACATCAAAGGGAATATGCATAGATACAGATAAGACAAAAGCTGTTAATAATACATCTATAACACTCGCAGGTGGATAATTTTCCTAATTCGAATTCGGTATACAGTAAAAACAGCACTATTTCAAACAATAATTCGCTTTTAATTTCATTTTGGGGAGAAAGTTTATCAATTGGAGACCACAAACCGAAAAATACAGGTTTAGGAGGCCTCCCATTAAGACTCAATACATCGTAAGAGTGTCAGTCAATTGATAAATAAAATAAATAAATATCGTGGGACAATTGACACCAATTGACCTAGTCCCAAACTAAGCAAAGCTTGTACTATGGACACTAGGCAACGGATAAACATACTTATATAAATAAATAAATAAATAAATATCATGGGACACTTGACACCAATTGACCTAGTCCCAAACTAAGCAAAGCTTGTACTATGGACACTAGGCAACGGATAAACATACTTATATAAATAAATAAATAAATATCATGGGACAATTGACACCAATTGACCTAGTCCCAAACTAAGCAAAGCTTGTACTATGGACACTAGGCAACGGATAAACATACTTATATAAATAAATAAATAAATAAATAAATATCATGGGACACTTGACACCAATTGACCTAGTCCCAAACTAAGCAAAGCTTGTACTATGGACATTAGGCAACGGATAAACATACTTAAATAGATAAATACATAATAAACATCCAAGACCCGAGAACAAACATTCGTATTATTCATACAAATATCTGCCCCGGCCGGGATTCCAACCCGGGACCTCAAGCTTCGTAGTCAGGTTCTCTAACCACTCGGCCATCCGGTCGTCGAAATATGTATAGATAAATACATACTTAAATACATATTAAACACCCATGCATATAGATTCCAATTTGTCTGTTTATTGTGGCATTCAAAACGGGTGTGGCTATTTTTCATCAGTTGTTGATGATGACAAATGACACATTTTCATTTAAAAATCATCAGTCGCAATAAGGATTATTCGTCGGCGTGAGCCTGTAAACACTGGTGCAATTTGTGTAAACCATATTGTAATCATTATCGAATACTATGGTAGAACGCAATTTCAAAAATAACTCGAATTTGTCTGTGTTATTACGAAGAACGTATATCCCACTCGGATTAATAGAAGCAACATAAAGGTCACCCTTGTTATTAAAAGCAAGGTTCTCTATCCACAATATTGAATCATCTTTACTATGAATAGCTTCCTTAATACCGTCTTTCTGTCTATAAACGCCAGTTAAGTTACTAAAAAAATTAACATTATCGTCACCAATTAATAAAGTCGTGGTTTGAGGGGATGCTATGTCTTTAAATTCAGACGATACCCCATTTTCAATCCTATAAATAGTTCTGCCATCTACGGTAGAAACGTAAACTACATCATCCTTAACGTACAATATACTAATGTAATCGTCATCGTCTTTAAACCCAATGGCTTCCTTAGTAATATATAACTCAGTTTTGTCATTAATTTCATCATATTTATAGATATTATCGTCATAATCAGACATATAGATGTTGTTTGTTTTGACATCAACTTTCATTGTTAATACTTGTACACCAAATTTCAAATCTACAGATTCCTTGGTATCCAGATTGAGTTTAACGTATTTTGGTGTGTAGAATGGTTCAAACATGTTATATGACAAAATTATGGAGTTAGTACTCCGGTCATAGCCATAAATAACTGGGTCGGAGATGTCCTTCTTGATTAATTCTCTGATATAATTGACGCCGTCAATTTTGAACACGGGTCCTTTGCAGATTTTGCTGGGGTTTACGGAGGCAGTAGCAAGGACTGCTGTGAGGCAATGTAAGAGCTGCGCACGATTCATGATTATCTGAAACAATAGATTTTATGTTCATCAACCTATCTAAATAACTTCTGTACTTTGCTCCTACACGACTGACATTTTTTTTGACATTCATAAGTGCTTGTTATAGCCTAAATTGAATAAAGATATTTATATGATGTGGTGATAGATGGTTTTGTGTGATGTGTGTGTGTTCTTACAGTGTGGGAGGTGGAGGAACTGTATGAACATGCATATTTCGCATAAGCTTAACTATCATAAGGTCGCGGGTGAGCAAGAGAATTCTATTAGTTCATTGATAAGGACCTCTGCAAAGTAACGCCTGATTCAATGTATTATTTGTGAGACATCAGCGACACTACTGATCTGCAGTCGGGCGACAGTGTCGTCTGCTGCTCGACCACGCGTCGCTAGCTTCGTATCGCTAGCTATGGAGGAAATTTTATGGAAATACATGGAAACCAGTAGTGTTGCGTCTACACTTCGTCTGCCTTCACCGTCACCTTAACTCTTGAATAGTGCATGATCCCTAGGTGGACTGAAGACCTTGTAAGAGTTGCGGGAAACCGTGGATGCAAGTGACGAGTTATCATTCATTGTGACTTTCTAAGAGGGAGGCCTTTGTTCAGCAGTGGACGTCTTCCGGCTGATGATGATGAGTGCATGATGAAATGAGTGGAAGAAAATGATATGCGTGATTAAGTTTAGTTTGATCTACAAGCGAAAGAGCAACAAAACAATGTAACGGAATATAAATAACCGTTAGTAACTCCTAGCTGGAAAAATATGCAAATTGAAGTGGCAATGCCAATGCAATGCTTCGAGCGATGTGGTCTGCCCAGGCCACATCGCTCGAAGAACAGATAACCGTTGGGGGAGAAAGGTCCTCGAGTGGCAACCACGAACCAGAAGACAAAGCGTTGGCAGGCCTCCCACCAGGTGGACTGACGACATCGTGAGAGTTGCGGGAAACCGGTGATGTAAGTGGCGAGTTGTCGTTCATTGTGTCGTTCTCAGGGGGAGGCCTTTGTCCAGCTGTGGACGTCTCCCAGCTGATGATGATGATGAACTCCTTAATAATCTACCTACTTACAGTTACAAACATAAGACATGTTCAATACTTACCCAATATAGGGTATAAACACTGATTTTAATTAAGTTTCATACGCAAGATATAAATATGGGCAAATTTTTGTACCAACTAAATTATTGTACGCTCTTAAGAGGAACGAACGTGCGCCTGCGTCGATAGCAAGATCAGTGTATGCCGGAGAAGTGATCGCGCGAGCGGGATCGAAGCACGACCGACCGGTTTTATTTTATCGAAACAAATATCCGGAATACATGAGGAAAATCAGATTGCTACCACCATCTTGCTCGCTAATCCTGCCGTAAAACAGCAGCGCTTGCACTGTTGTGTTTCGGCGCGGAGAGTAAGACAGCGACGGCTGCGGTTGGTGAAGAAACTAGCTAGTTGGCAGACGTGAGCTTGCTTCGGAATCCTAAAGCTTAGTGGTTACTTGACCTGAAATGTATTTTTTTTGTAGCCTATATTATGTCCCACTGCTGGGCAAAGGCCTCCCCTTTCCTCCGCCACACTTCCCTGTCCTGGGCATGCACCTGCCAATCGAGCTGAAAAGCGCTCAGATCATCCCGCCATCTCCTCTTGGGTCGCCTCTGCTCCTATGCCCATCCCTCGGATCCCATTCGGTTAAGATTCGCGCCCATCGGTCCGGGTGCATGCGGCAGACATGTCCGGCCCAGACCCACTTCAGCTTGGCGGTCTTGACACCCACATCTGTGATACGAGTTTTGGAGCGCAGTATCGTGTTTCTGATTCGATCTGTTTTTGTTGAAATGTATATCTCCGAATTAAATAATAGTAATAATTATTTTTTAATTTTGACAGTGCTCGCAGGACTGATGGCTGATGGGGTCAAATTCTCGAATGGCGTACGCGGAACGGGAGACGAGCTGTCGGTAGGCCTCCAACAAGATGGAGCGACGACCTGGTTCAGATCGCGGGATCGCGGTGGATGCGAAAAGCACAAGACCAGTCTGAGTGGAGAGCCTTGGGGGAGGCCAGCAGTGGACGTCTTTCGGCTGACATGATGATGATGAATTTTGACAGTGGAAGCGTTCTACACTTCCGCTGAACGTAGATATAGTTGGTGTTTAGTTTTGTAACTAAGGGACCCCATACATCCCTGTATTATAATTATTTTGTAATTTTTTTCTTTAATTGTATACTGCAGTTTTTAAGTATAAAATAATCCAATTATTTTTTTATGAAAAAATGACTTTCTGCCAAGTTTCTTGCGGTGCATTCTTCTTGGCCATGATGGTCTTACTGAAAGCGCTGGTAGTTTAAAAACCGGCCAAGAGCGTGTCGGACACGCCCAGAATAGGGTTCCGTAGCCATTACGAAAAAATTAAGTAATATTTTTCTAAGTATTTCGTATTTTATACGGAATCTTCCAAGTTTAGGTATATTTTATACCTTACGCTGCTATTTACTCATAAACTACTAATAATTCTCAAGAAAACTTAGCCGTTATAGTTTTCCTTGGAAGTTTGATATACTGACCACCATCCTGAATTTTTTCAAATTTTTTCATCCACCGGTTTAGATTTTAGAGGGGGGGGGACGCTCGATTTTAATGAAAATTTGCACTTTAAAGTTGAATATTTCGCAAACAAATGACTAAATCGAAAAATCGTTTTAGCAAACCCCTAATGGTTTTAAAATACCTATCCAACGATACCCCACACTATAGGGTTGGATGAGAAAAAAAAAATCACCACCACTTTACGTCTATGGGAGGTACCCTAAAAAAAATTGTTTTTGAATTTTTAATTGTACTGTTTTGTCGGCATAGTTTACCTATATATCCGTGCAAAATTATAGCTTTCTAGCATTGATAGTCTCTGAGCAAAGCCGCGGACGGACAGACAGACAGACAGACGGACAGACAGACAGACAGACATGGCGAAACTATAAGGGTTCCGTTTTTGCCATTTTGGCTCCGGAACCCTAAAAATGACGTGCAAAAGTGCCCATTGCGGCCTATTTACTGAATAAATGATTTTGATTTAGTCGTAAGGCTATAATTATTGCCTCACACGTTCCTATTACGGTCCTAGCACGGTGTAGTGGGTACAGACCTTTAAGGTAACGTTATAGAAAAACTAATGTCGTGTCTGATATCAGGTGAATTATATTTCTTTACCAGAAATAAGATACATTGTGTTGGTAATACGCCCGAACGGTGGGCTTACACTGCATTCTACAAATAACAGAAAACTAATCTGAAATTAAGTTAAATAGTGGAGTTCTACATTAAAGCCAAAGTTAAAAAGTCGTAAGAGATTACCACCGCCCATAGACACCGGCAAAACCAGGGGTATTGCAGATGCGTTACCATTTGCCAACCTAGAGGGCTGAGATGGGATACCTCAAGTGTCAGTAATTTCACCGGCTGTCTTACACTCCACGCCGAAACACAACAGTGCAAGCACTGCTATTTCACAGCAGGATTAGCGAGCAAGATGGTGGTAGCAATCCGGGCGGACTGTGCACAAGGTCCACCTGCAAATTCAATAATGAACTAAAAGAATTTCTTTGCTCACCCGCGACCTTTTGATAGCTACGTTTATGCAAGATATGCGTGTTCATGCAGTTCCTCCACCTCCACACTGTTAAGAACACATATAAATTACACAAACCCGTCTATCACCTCCACCACACTATACTGACGCGAGCTGAGACAAGCTGTCGGTAGGCCTCCAACAAGATGGAGCGCCGACCTGGCTAAGATCGCGGGATCGCGGTGGATGCGAAAAGCACAAGACCGGTCTGAGTGGAGAGCCTTGGGGGAGGCCTATGTCCAGCAGTGGACGTCTTTCGGCTGAAATGATGATGATGATACTGACGCGTTTTGTACTCAACCAGAGCTCATCTTCAGACCAACTCAACCTTACACCATGCTACCAGATGAAAGACTCAAACCAGACCAGATATTAGTCTAACATCTGATGGTGTAAGGTAAAAACTATAAAATATTTCACAAGACTTCCCTCAACATATTTAAACTACTAAATTTATGTTGTTCAACTAAGCTACAGAAATGCATTATATTTATTTAAACTGTAACTCAAACACTTTTATAACTTAGATTCTTGTAAAATTAACCTTATCCATTGAATCATTGACCCATGAAAGTGGTACAAACTATAGTACCACAATTTAATTTGCCATTGTTTGAAAACCAAGTATACTAGCTATTGCACGCTACTTCGTCTGAACCCTGAAATCAAAGAGGCATAGATATAAAAATACACATAATGATTTTGAACGTGTACTATAATTTGGAAAACAAAGTTTAACAAGTGATCATATCATAAACAACGTTTCACTAACTATTCATTTCACAACCACTTCATATCACAAATGATCATTTGATAAACATACTTTTAACATACTTACAAACACATCGCATGATAAATCACCCCTTAAAATGTATCCATTATCCAAACAACCCATTTTCAAACTAGTCTTCATTTTCTTAATTCTGTTTTAAAATATGGCTTCTGTCCTAATTAATAAGACAATTTCGCCAGTGTCTAAGTATTCTCTTTCGAGAGGCAACGTTGTACGGTAATTGTAGTTTTTGTAACTTGATAGTAAAATTCCAGAAACCACGTGGAAACAACTTGCGCATTAAAACATGTCAGACACGAGAGAAATATAGAATTATGTGACCACTGTTCACTGTTAAGGTTAATCGCCGCATAAAACACTATCAAAATTATACTTCAACTAGCCAAAGAAACAGAAATAGCAAAATTATATATTGTTCACATCCGCCATGTTCAAATGACACAAATCCTTCAAACAAGTCATTTTATAACACATCAATTAATCGACATAATTTGCACACTTGATTAAATTATGCGAATTAATTTTATGGAAATTAAAGCTAAATAGCATAAGTGTCGTGAGGTTTCTTGACATTACGGTCTTACTCACGATTGACTCATTAAGTTATTTAATTTAAAAATTGTTGCGTCCTGTGTTGTTGTGAATAAATTGTATTTTCTCTCTCTTTCCTGGGTAGCGGTGTGCGCCACTAGTTCACCAGTATAGCATAGTTACAGCCGAAACGACGACACGACGCCCTCGTTAATATAATGTTTTCCATTTTCTCCGCGACGTAGAGCTAGGAAGACTTTACCGTAGACACGGCATGCACGTGTGAAGATTTGGTTTTAAAAGTGCATATTTCTATAAGTATACATTGTTGTAAAATTCTTAGGCATATCGTGAAATTACATGAATTGGCTAAGGGACATCCGCCATATCGTTCAAACTTAACGTTTAACGATTTGCCTAGTGGCATTTAGGCTGATCATGAAGTTCCTATGCATATCATGAAACGCCGCCATATCGGTTCTGGCACTTCGCCGGTGTCTGCCACGGCATGCCAGCTTCGCTCACTCAGCTCGTGCATTGTGGTCACAATTCATACTAACCACTCTTCGCTTCGCTCGTCGTACCTACCTATATTTTTCTTTTTTTCAGCATATCACGATGTGCCTGGTATAAAGCTAGGAATATCGACGAATGCGTTACCACCTACTCTAGTCGATCTACCGTATTGTTTCTCAGGCACATCGTAATATGCCTTGCCAATTTTTAGGCATTATGGATGCAATGGCGCCATTTCATGATATGCCTAGGAATTTCATGATCTGGCGGATGTTACGATCGGCCGCCGACATATACAAAGTTCCCAATCTCTCAAATCTACTATATAAAAATATTCCTTCCTGACGCTATAACTCCAGAATGCAAGAAAAGATTTCAAAGGTTTTGCATTCGTTGGAAAGGTCTCGGGCTCCGTGAGGTTTATAGCAAAGAAAATTCAGGAAAAATACCACGCGGGCGGAGCCGCGGGCAAGAGCTAGTATATTATAGGTATATAATATAATACAAAGTCTTTTCTAGCTGTTGTTTGTTCTATCTCCCCTAAAGGTATCTCAAATAGTTACTTTGTTTGATTCCCGGAGCTTCACGAAAAAAGGGGGAAACCGGTTCATAATATAGCTGGCCTTTTCCCGCGGTTTTGGTCACGTTAAACATTAAATTTGTTATTATTGCAATGATGATCGATAGATGGCGTTAGTTTCGTGAGGTCCGTTTGCCATTTGCGTCGCGCTCGTGATTGGTTATATAGGGCATCCCACGGCTATGCCACATGGAGGGAAAGTAACTTAAATATTGTACAGTGGGGGTAGAAAAACCTTCGTCAGTTATTAAATTGATTCCTTTACCAAGTCATAGACTCTTAGCACGTTTTGAAACCAAAGTACTAAGTAGATAAGTGCATATCAAATTATACTTAGGTACTTAACATGATAACAAGGGTCAAAATAGTATACACCTCTAACATATATCTAGAGGTAGTTTCATATCAGTACAAAACCTTTTTAATAAACAACTTCGTAAAAGTTTAAATCAAATATTTTTCTAATGAAGTGTTTGTCAGTGCCAAGGTGTAGTTGTAGGGTGTCTATGGTAACCTGATTATGTTGAGCAGGTTGACGCAGTATGTCCTACTCAATCGGTAAAGCAGATTAGCGCTCATACTGAACAACGGAAAATAGATCTTAGGGTGACGAACCTTTTTTTACTCCGACTGTACATGGAACATTTTACTGAAAGAAGACATTATTTTAATTTAAAAATCAATTTAAACTGCATTCATAGATTTTGAAATAATTACGTGGTTGAACCGGGAATCGAATCCGCTACACGAGAAAAAAAATTACCCTGTACCTTTATCATACCGATCGAAAGGCTTCATCATAAGGATTATTTTTTGCAAAATAACATAGTGTCAGAAATAAAAGGAAGACTACGAATTCGGGACAAATAAGATCCTCATATCTAACCTCGTTAATTTTTTTATGGGGTTAGGTATGTAAAAAATTTAGTTTACAAGAACTACTATGAAAGTGTCCACGTGCTACAAAAAGAACTAAGACGTATAATATTCTAGTCATTTGATGTATTTACCTGAAGAGCACCTGTACGAAATTTTGTATCTATATGTAGACATCACCATCCAAGCCTATATACGTGTGCACAGGTCTCCTCTCAGAATGGCTTGGGCCGCAGTTTCCACGCGGGCCCAGTGCGGATTCAGAACTGCATACACACCATTGAATTACTTCACAGGTACGTGCAGGTTTCCTCGCTATGTTTTCCTTCACCGCAAAGCTCGATTTTTTTAAAATTTATTTATTAATATTAGAACACACATAACAATTTATTAACAATACGCCAAACTGTAAAACAGTTTATATACCTAGTAGTACATAAGTGAAGTAGGAAATCACTGAAATCAGTAAACATTAAGTTACATCCACGTATTAACGGGTAACAAAAGAGTAATAAATCAATCAATGCCTGTGATTGTTCGTTTCCGCCATAGCTCCTGGTCTAGCTTGTACGTGAAATCAGGTGTGACGACTCGTTTTATAGGCCGGGAGTTGACGTATTAAAAATTAAAATATCCTTCATAGTTTTTAAGATCGTCATCATAACATCTAAAGCGATAAAAAGTTTGAGATTGAGTTAAAATACAAGGGATTCTGGGTACTTTTTTATTTGTAGAATGAATAGTAAATTTTACAAGAAGTGCATAAAACGGACTAGTTATACACTCTGCTTTTCAATTCGACTAAACTTTACAAATGAAATTTAAACAGTAACAGGACAGATAAATTAATGTTCATTCACTACCTTTTATTTTTTATGCTATTTCTATACTTAATTAAAACTTTAAGTAAAATATGAGAAGCCGAATTTCATTAATTCCAGCGGTTAGAATTTATAATACTCAGTGTAAATTGAATAACAATGCTACTACAATCAACTGAAGTGCGATCAGCGAAAGAGCTTGTATTATAATCTAACCTAACCAACAAAAAGTTGGGAAAACCCCCTACTTTGTTATTTCAAAGTTTAATATCTCAAAAACGGGTAAGCCGATTTTGATGAAACATGTCTAGGAACCATCGCTAGAAAACTTGGTTTCAAATATAAAACTCGCATTTAAATCGGTCCACCCGTTTAAGAGCTACGGCGCCACAGACAGACACACGCACACAGACAGATAGAGACACATAGTGGTCAAACTTATAACACCCCTCTTTTTGCGTTAGATGTTAAAAATGAAATTTAAAAAAAAAACATATTTGGTCACCATTTCGGCTTGTTAGCTCCCGTACTATAATTTGAATTATTTCCGCTTTTTGCCATTTTATCAGCTATTGTTTACTTTACGAGGCGATAGTGGCTTACATAAACATTTAATTACATTTCAAAACGATCGATTGATTAAGATAAGATTAAATTTTCATTTGAAAACCAAGAGTTTTACAATGACAAAACCTGCACACGGAAGACTGTGAAGGCATTCAATGGAATGTCAGAAGTTCTTGCCTTACTTCTCACAACGTAAACGAACAGTTAACAAGAACATGTCGAGCTAAACTCGATTTAAGACGTGAGCTATCTGGGTCAATATATTTAATACTAGCTTTTGCCCGCGGCTCCGCCCGCGTGGTATTCGCGCGGTTATCGCGCGCTGTTCCCTCGGGAACTGTGCATTTTTCCGGGATAAAAAGTAGCATATGTCACTCTCGGGTCTATAAACTATCTCTATGCCAAAAATCACGTCGATCCGTCGCTCCGTTAAGACGTGAAAGACGAACAAACATACAAACACACTTTCGCATTTATAATATTAGTAAGTATGGATGAGTTAACAAGTTCCAATCCTTTATATTGCAAAAACGATTAACCGATTTTATTTAAATTTAACAAAGAACCATTGCAGGAAAATTCAATTTCACGTAAAAAATGCACCGAAATCGGTTCGGGTGGAACATATTTACAATTCGTCATTTTTCTGAGTGTACGTAAATACAAGCGGTCGTTTTTTTTTCGGCTAACATCAAATTTGTCAATTTTACCACAGGACAAGGTTCCATTTTCAACGATATTCAGGATGGACGTTTTCCCTTTTTACCCACGACGGAACGGAGACGGTATATGCGTTTAGGGTGAGAGGTTGTTTGTTTGTTGATGTATTTCAAATTGACATTATTCTGATCATGAAACTACTGAGCTGTGCGTGTGAGTGCACGTATTGCGGCAGCCGCCGAGTCGCGTGCTCCATAGCAGAAGGGTTTTGAAATAGCCCGAAACATGTCCAGCTAAACTCGATTTAAGACGTGAGTTATCCGTTACAATAACATTTAATTTGACATTATTCTACTTTGACGTAAAATTTCGAGTCGTCCATTTTCCATTTACACCAAAAATACTTCGAAAAATCCTTATAACAGCCCTCTTTTTCTGTCGGGAGTTAAAAAGAATCAAGTAACATCAACAAAAAGATGTTCAAAAATATGAGACTAGATTAGGTTATTAAAGCAGATCTTGTCTTTCCACTTGAGCTAAGATAAAGTCTTACCTCTCGGTCGCTCAGTTAGTTTTATCATCTTTTCATGTTAGCGTTCGTCTTTGCATCACTCTCCGTGACTAAAATCTTATTAAACGCCCCAAAAACTCTAGTCTTGAAGCGATTTTGCTGTCAGGAAAAATATAGTATAAAACAGTGAGTAATGCACATTCAAACACGTGTTTAAAGTTTTGTACCTACTTTTATTAAGCCCTGACGCAAAAAGATGGGAGTTTTATATAGTTTGACCGCAATGTGTGTCTGTGTGTCTGTGGCTCTTAAACGGGTGGACCGATTTGAATGCGGTTTTTTTAATTTGGAATCCGGTTTTCTAGAGTTGGTTCTTAGACATGTTTCATCAAAATCGGTTCAGCCGTTTTTGAGATATTGAAATTTGAAGTGATAAAGTCGGTTTCCAACTTTTTGTTGGTTAGGTTATAGGAAAATACGAAACTCTTATAAGATCACTGTTTTGTTCATCTGTCCGTCTGTTCCACCTTTTTACTCAGGAGCGTTGGGAGAAATCAAGCTGAAATTGATATTAAAATTACTCAATCCTTATTCACGATGACGCAGTGAAAATAGACCCGTAGCAATACATTTTGAAGTTTAAAAAATATTAAAGTTTTTTATTTTTCGCATATAGCTTCCGGAGCATTTGCCCAACCTAATACAAAAAATTGTGTCATTTTGGGTACCTGCATAAGGAGAAATTTAGGTATTAGTGTTTTTCATTAGTACAGGATGAAAAAAAAATTAGAGACGAAAATTTTACTTTCTTATTAATATCTGAGCAGTAACTGATGTACATAAGCATTTTGTGTCATATCTGTCCACGGGAATCCTGATTTTTAACCAGTACCTAAAATGTCGCCGAACTAACTCTAAAAGAATATTACAGTTTGTTAAAAAGATGTCAGACGTTTAAGAATACTGATATCTGTTATCCAAAATATTTTGTGTCACATTCATCCACGGTATTTATAAATATTTAATTTTTTTAATACAATACCCTGTAAAACCCACAAAAGAAAATTCAAGTTTTTAGAGTTTACGTATTTTGATTATTAACGGTGTAAAAAAACACTATTCATAAATTGTGTCATTTTCATCCACGGATTCTCATTATTTGAAAAAAATAAAAAGTAGGTACTTACTTCGAACGAATGCCGAGCGCGGGGAAGAGCACATCGGGTGCAGGGGGGAGGGGGCGCCGGCTGACAGCGTCCGTTTGTTTATATTACCCGCGGTGTCACACGCGTAATCTATTGAAGAATGTTAATAGGTGTGCAAAATCACTTGAAAGCCTTGTTCCAGTAAACCTTTTATGTTCACAAATACATTTGTTTTATTTCATTGAAAAATACCAAGTAGTTATGATTTTATCCGCATTCAAAGTTCGCATAAATATCGCGTCCCGCCAACAGCCACGTGACAGCGTGTGACGTCACTTTCCAACGATCCGCGCTCCGCGCAGTCGAGTACCTAGTTATCAGCCGTACATGCCAGAAGGTCCAACGCGCCGTGTTTTGTTTTGTTTCATCGCTTCCAGACCACCCAGTTGTGTATATTTAATTTAATAAAAAAAATTAAATTAAAAATTTTAAAAACCCCCGACAAAAAAAGCCGCCAAAAAACGACAACTAAAAACTAAAAAATAATTATGCACTACCTAGCTGTTGCCCGCGACTTCATCTGCGAACAATTAGTTTATCCCTATCCCGCTGGGACTATGCTGATTTCCCGCAAAATTAGCCTAAGTTAATTTAGTATAAGTACCTAGTAATATTCTTTTTATCTAAGCGTCGTCGGTGTCGGGGGACCGCTAAGGTTAACAGAAACTAAAGTATGTTGTATTTTTTAAAGTACAGTCAGCATCAAAAGTCGCTATACACTTTAGGCGCTCAAAGAGAGGTAAACGTTTAAATTGTCAAAAAGTTGTTGACTGTCATGGTAGTATTTACTTGTGAGCGCTCAATGTGTCAAAAATACCTAAACAGTCGATATTCGTTAATTTCTACACTCCTAACAAGTCATTGATACCTTAGCTGTCAAAAAATCACTGATATCTAAGCACTCAACATATCAAATATATCTGAGCAACATGGAAAAATAGACGTTAAAAGTATATAGCTATGGTCGAAGTTATTTCAGGTAAGCGATATGACAATCATCGAAAACAGTACAGACTTGTCATCACATACATCTGTCTCATGTTTTTCTCTTCAATCAAATTTGACAGAATATGCATCTAACTCTTATTTTACATTTCAGCAGAATCAAAGTCAAACCGTCTGACACATAGCAAAAACTAAATGAAGGCTAATTTCGAACTCATAGTCAAGGCACGTCGTGGCACCATTGACATTCCTTTGCTTTTCAAAGCATAGATCCCGGGTTCAAATCTCAGTCGACACATAATTAATTAGACTTGATCTTTTTCTTGGTTTTATTATTGTTTTATGGCTTTTTTTTTCTTTTAAGTTTGGATCGCATTCGTTTTTACGATTTTTCTCAATTTTAACATAATATAGCACTTGCTTTTTAAGAAATTAGTTATTTTTATCGACAAATTAGTTTTTATTTTATACCTTTTTTCCCACCCTTGGGGTAAAAGGGTTTTTTTCCAAATTTATATAATATCGATTTCAAGGCTATCCAATAAAAAAAGAACTCAGAACTCCGTCATTTGTGAACCGATTTGTAATTTTTTTTTTTGCGTTCGTCTAGGAATGGTTTCAATTAAGTCCCATAAGCACTAAATCAGGATCTGATGATTGGATCCTAAGGAAATCGAGGGAACTCTTCAAATTTTGTGGGAACACCTATGGTAATTTTGATATATTTTGTAGCAACTCGTGCATTTGCTTTTGAAAATCATCATTTGGTGAAGCGAAACTGATGATGAAGACCACAGTTGACCATAGGAGTTACTACTCGATAACAAGTATTTCATGGGTTGAATTTCAATTACTTTAACATAGTGGCTAAGCAATTTATGCTCCTCGTAATGCATATGGTGAAATGGAGTAGGTGGTGAAGCACCAGAACTCCTCAATAATGAACGTCTCTGCATCGGAAAGAGCAATTTTTCGTAGAAGGTGGCGGGCAGTTGAAATTAAACTATTGTATCTTAGATCCTTTATACTAAATAGCGTGAAAAAAAATTATAACTACAAATTGAACCGACTACAAAAAACCACGAAAATAATTTTCTACCAGTCTGAAGTCGGTCGGTGCCTCTCAGCACGAGCCAGCAGGAGCAGGAGTGGACCTATAGTCATCTATCTCACCTACGCACTTAATATTGGGCTTCAATCACTCCTGCTGGCTCGTGCTGAGGCACCGACCGACTTCAGACTTGTAGAAAAATATTTTCATGGTTTTTTTGTAGTCGGTTAATTTTTATACCCTAGGCTGCTATTTATTCTTAAACTACCAATAATTCTCAAGCAAACTTAGCCGTTATAGTTTTTCTTGGAAGTTTGATATACTAACTACCATCCTGAATATTTTTAAATTTTTCCACCCACCGGTTTAGATTTTAGAGGGGGTGACGCTCGATTTTAATGAAAATTTGCACTTTAAAGTTGAATATTTCGCAAACGCTTTACTGAATCGAAAAATCGTTTTAGCAAACCCCTAATGGTTTTAAAATACCTATCCAACGATACCCCACACTATAGGGTTGGATGAGAAAAAAAAATCACCGCCACTTTACGTCTATGGGAGGTACCCTAAAAAAAATTGTTTTTGAATTTTTAATTGTACGATTTTGTCGGCATAGTTTACTTACTTAGATTATATACAACACTAGATGGACCGTAGGCGGCACGAAAACGTCCCCAAAAAATATAAGCCAACTGTTGGCTTATAAGTCATTTTCCCCCCTCAGTCTGCATTGTGACACCGTAGGTGACGTATGCGGAGCGCGCAATACAAAAGTGCCGAAATATGACCAAATGTGCTATAAAAGTGTGCCGCAATTATAAAGACAGGATTAAAAATCCTAATAACGTGATTTTCCATTGGTAAGTACTCGAGAATCCATAAAATTTCGTAAGAAAAGATTAAATTATTTAGGTTAGTATTGTTTGACATTTTTTATAGGTGTTACCAGTTTCCAGTGCAAAATTCCCCACAATTCAGTCAAAATCGTATTGAAAAGTTTGTATTGGGCACAAAATCGAAATATATCGATTTCACGCATCAACCTGAACAGTTTTTATTTTTAATCTATTTGAGAAAATGACGAATCTAATTAATGTTCTTTGATATTTTAATGAATATTTCCACCATCTTATTGAGCTTTCTTTTATTCTGTATTTATTTGAGATTGATAAGTAAGCTGTAAACAAATACATATAATGTGGGTGTTTAGGTCATAAAAACTGGAATTTAATAATGCAATCAATACTGAATTCGCAAAAAGTCAAGTGTTTCGTATAAACGTTCATAAGATGAATATAAATTCAAGATTATGAAAGATAATATATTTAGTTTGATATACTGAACTACCATATGCAATTTGATTCATACTTTTTATCTGTCTTCAGAATACCTATAGATCCTGTAGTTAAAAAGGCATGGGTGGACATTATAAGAAAAAGTCGGGAAGAAAACCTTTGGCTGCCTGCAAAATCAGCTGTCATATGCTCCGAGCATTTCAAAAGATTTTTCGATTTAGTAATTTGTTTGCGAAATATTCAACTTTAAAGTGAAAAATTTCATTAAAATCGAGCGTCCCCCCCCGCCCTAAAAAATCTAAACCGGTGGGTGGAAAAATTTGAAAAAAAAAAACAGGATGCTAATCAGTATATATATCAAACTTCCAAAGAAAACTATAACGGCTAAGTTTGCTTGAGAATTATTAGTAGTCTATGAGTAAATAGCAGCGTAAAGTATAAAGTATACTCTCTCTGACTCGAGTGTAAAGATGAAGCTGTCACGTGGTCGCCACGCACACAAACAAGAAAAAGTGTGGACGTTTTCAATCGCATTGTTTCTTACTGAGGCTCGGTCTAGTGTTGTATATAGTCTAAGTTTACTTATATATCCGTGCAAAATAACAGCTTTCTAGCATTGATAGTCTCTGAGCAAAGCCGCGGACGGACAGACAGACAGACAGACAGACAGACGGACAGACATACAGACAGACAGACAGACAGACAGACAGACAGACATGGCGAAACTATAAGGGTTCCGTTTTTGCCATTTTGGCTCCGGAACCCTAAAAATCAACTAAGTACTTAAAACAGTAACGCAACAATGAACAATAACAAAATGAACAATAACAAAAATCAAACTCGCGACGCAAAAAATAAAATATACTCGCGGCGACTGTAGTTTCCACTCATGAACCAAACGTGTGTTGCTTAGAAGCACTCGGCGCACACAGGCGCACGAATAAACATGGCGAGCGCGGTGAGGCGCAATGTGGGTGTACTCTCCCGTCCCTACCTGCTCACATCCCGCAGATACCGATAACGCGCTACTGGGACGACAATCGTCTTATGTTGAGAGCGAGCTAAAAGTTTGTCGCGGGCGGCGCGGACTATACCTACAGCCAATTCAATCTGGTTATAGGTATCAGTTATTTTGTTAGAATCTCGGACTTTTTTTAATGTACCCATCTGAAATAGTTCTTGGTGTTTTCGATGGAAAAATACACATGCAGTTTTTTATAAATTTTGAGAAAATGTTTATATTAGTCTCGGCTGGTATAGCGATTGCTGGCTTTGTATAGTTAAACGGAGTCGCAAGTTCGTTCGTTTAATACTCTCACTCAGCCAGCAAATGCCTACTTCCATACCACGACAATACCTGTATTATCTGATATGAACGCTTCCCATACATGAAATCGTACCGAACGTACGTATTTGCGCGCGTAAACACCCGTGCGTGGCCCCCGTCCGCCGCCGCTCGGCCGCGTCTGCACGTTTCGACCACAACCATTTGTTTTTATGTTTTATTCCTTTAAATATCGTGGGCGAAAATGACACAAATTTACAATGTCGATTTATCATGCATTTATGATATAGAATATGTGAACTGTAATAACTGTAATATTTTTTTAAAGCATTTGTAGGTTAAGAAAACAAAATAATTTGAAATCTTAAAATTGCGTGGTCTAATTTGACACAATTTTTTTTAATGGGCGTATGTAAGTAATCTGAAATAGGAAATAAATACTTCATAAACTGTAATTTTTTTTTTCACACTTTTTTTACATACTGACTTTATAACAGTTTGCACTGGACGAAAATGACACAACTTTGGTTTACAGACTCCAAGGGCTATCCTAGATATGATGCCATAATTATTTTGAACTTTAAATTTATTTTGGGAGATTTATTCAAATAAAAAAAAAACAACCAAAAATCTTCGAATTGCTGAAAATGCAGGCGACAAAAATGACACAAAACGCTATAATAAGCTTTATAGGTACAACTGTACCCACAGGCAAAAAATAAGAAACTTTAGAATTCTTGAAACCTGTCACCTCTAAATAATGTACTCCTGCCGGCCTAAAAAATCAAACTTCTAAGTCAACGAAATCCAAAGATACGGTCGTTATAAAAAAAAATCCATACAAATTCCGTTGACTAAATGCATTGTAGCTTCCACTACGTTAATTATTAAACTCACTTTTTGTCTGTCCCTGACTGAATGCTCCTCTCATCCACTCAAAGGTTGACTGGAAGAGATCCCTTAAAGGGATAAGTTCGCCTTTGTACATTTTTTTTTCAATTGTGTTTCTTTAGGTACTTATTTTGTACAATAAAGAGTTTACATACATACTAAGGAACCCAAGGCGTACTTCCAGTTTGTTTATTTATTTTATTTTTGTCCTAGAGACGTGCTAAAGATGGTGAGCAATAATAGCAGTCGAGATCACCTACTGCCTTTATACTGTTACCTTTTAAAACGAATTTTCGTTAAAAAGCTCAGTATCTCTTGCAGTCAAATAACTCCGTAGAGGGTATAATTAAAAGCTAGACTTTAGCTCTAAGCCCAGCGCTTTTGCTATTGTCCTGGGTTAATACTGCTGAAACAGTTCCATTATACTGCATTTTGGTGTTTGGAAGTTTCCAATGCGTGTTAGGGTATTAAAATGAGCCAGGAATTGTATACGCGTCTTTGTTGACAACATTCTCAAAGGTAATAGTGAGAGCGAGAAAAAAAGAGAGAGAGAAAGCGACATTTATTGGAGGATAAATGAATACTTAGAAAGAAAGAAAGTAAATAATTTATTTATAACAGCAATGACACATTAAGGTTAGGAAAAATAACAATAAGAAGTGTTTTTTTTTTATTCGACTGGATGACAAACGAGCAAGTGGGTCTCCTGATGGTAAGAGATCACCATCGCCCATAAACATCTGCAACACCAGGGGTATTGCAGATGCGTTACCAACCTAGAGGCCTAAGATGGGATACCTCAAGTGCCATTAATTTCACCGGCTGTCTTACTCTCCGCGCCGAAACACAACAGTGCAAGCACTGCTGCTTCACGGCAGGATTAGCGAGCAAGATGGTGGTAGCAATCCGGGCGGACCTTGCACAAGGTCCTACCACCTGAAAAAAGCAATGAAAAGGTTCCGGCTCAGCATATCGCTGGTTGAAAACCAGCACTGGTCTTCCGCCAGGCCACAGAGCAGTGAAATTACGGAAAGTCACACAAAACAAATTGAAAAATCTAGATTATGGATTTAAAAAACCTTCCTTCTGAGACAGTCAAGTAGTTAATAAAAACTCAGATTCATAAAAAAAGTCTGCAGGTTTTAGTTAGTTAGTTTGTATGTTTACTGTAGTTTTAAGTTTATTTTATTTTATTTGGTTTATATTCTGTAGTTGTATGATTTTGTGATTAATTATAATAAATTTTTTTGGAAAAAAGTCTTCAAATAAAAACTAAAAAGGTCGAAGTTTTTTTAAAGTTTTTAAAAGTTGAGTCGGATTTTTGACTTGATACTTTTATAGCCCCGTGAAAATGATAGCTTAAAATATCATAATTTATATAATCTTCATGTGCGGAAGAAAAACATCGTGAGGAATCGCAAACCTGCGAAGCAATTCAATGGTGCGTGTGAAGTTCCCAATCCGCACTGGGCCCGCGTGAGAACTATGGCCCAAGCCCTCTCATTTTCAGAGGACGCCTGTACCCAGCAGTGGGACATATATAGGCTGGGATGATGATGATGATATATTGATTAGGCTAATTATCAAATAATGGCCCAAATGGTTGTCTGGAAGAGATCGCTTTTAAGCGATAAGACCGCCTATTGTCTACCCTAAATCTGTGTTTGTATTTTAAGTTTTTTCTTGTACTGCTTTATGGTGTGCAATAAAGAATATTTGTATTGTATTGTAATGGCTCATGAAAACTGATTGTCCGTACCTACCAAATAAACTATTTATAAACCCCTTGTAAAAAAAAAACGGGCACCTATGGTTTTTGTATTTTATGTGCATGAAAGCTTACTTTCTAAGCTTCAATGCCTAAAAATCTGAAAAACCATAGGTGCCTTATTTTTTGCAAGGGGGTTTATATCTATCACGTCACAGAGACATAACTATCCGCAATAACAATGTTAAATATATAACAGTGTATGTCAACCAGTCAATCGCACAAACTTTCAATAAACAACAAAACTTTCCCAGATATTTCCCGAGAAAATTTGGACAGTGACAAACTCCAACGAATAAACTAAGTGGGAACTCTAACAAATTTAAAAGTTATACCGAAAATAGATCCATATTGCAAATAACGGGCATTTTCCTATTCTGTTCAATTTTGACACTTTTGAAACATTCAAAAGTAAAGGAAATTTGAAGCAGTAACGTAACTTAAAAGTTGAACGCTGAAACACGCTGTTGCTGCGAGTTACCTTACCTTACCTTCGTCATTATTGAATTGTACGTTCTAATAGATAGGTAGAGAGATAAAAAACTTTAATCGGCACAAAACATACATGGCTTGGATTGGCACACAGATATAATAGATTACAATAGATAGAAAATAAAAGTAGATGCATTTCCGTTATCTAGTGTAATTTATATCAGTGGTTCTGCAGGACACAAGCCTCCTCTTATAATGAGACAGTGTCAGGAGTGACACTGCACTACGCTGACGCGTTTCGAATTCAATCAGAGCTCATCTTCAACATTCATCTTCAGAACAACACAACCGTTCATCATGGTACCTACCAGATGTTAGCGTTCTTTTAGTTCATTGATTCTAGACCTCCGCGAAGTATCACCTGATTCAATAAAATTAGGTATTAATTTAAAATTTATCACGTCGAAGCAATAAAACTAAAGTTTGCATGTTAACTGTTTGTGTTTATACTTATAGAGAGTACATGCTTTATACTCACACATATACAAACAATTATTCATATACATATTAGTTTAGTAACATACAGGTAAAAAGATATAACAGGTCATGACCTCTACACAATTCCGAAGGGACTTTTTGCAAATTTAATAATTCCGCTGTCCCCAGCAGTTTGCTTTTGAAAATGTTCGATCATAACGTTTTGTTGACAGCAAAGTTAGCTTTGTTTTAGTGCTTGATTATGCTTTGCAGAAATAGTTGTTCATTGTACAATATAATTAATTCCGACGCAAATTCTGCAAATATTATTTATATTTAACCCCCCCGACGTAAGAAGAGGGGCATGGTGTATGTTATGAGTTTGACGCAGATGTCTGTCTGACCGTCTATGGCATTGTATCTCTCAAACAGATGGACCAATTTCAATGCAGTTTTTTTAAGTGAAAGCCAGTTTCTTTGCGGTGATTTTTAGCTATTGCAGGTGGTAGGACCTTGTGCAAGGTCCGCTCGGATCGCTACCACCATCTTGCTCGCTTACCCTGCCGTGAAGCAGCAGTGCTTGCACTGTTGTGTTTCGGCGCGGAGAGTAAGACAGCCGGTGAAATTACTGGCACTTGAGGTATTCCAACTTAGGCCTCTAGGTTGGCAACCCATCTGCAATACCCCTGGTGTTGCAGATGTTTATGGGCGGTGGAGATCCTCTTACCACCAGGAGACCCACTTGCTCGTTTGCCTTCCAGTCGAATAAAAATAATCTATGTTTTATCAAAATCGTGTCAGTCTTTGAGATATTGAACTTAGAAATGACAAAATCAGGGAATTTTCACCCTTACTAAATTAGGTTATTTGGACCGATTAAAGAGGTTAGTATTAAAACCATCGTGATCAACAAGTCATGGGAAAACATTAGATAACAAAAAGTACCCCGTAAAACGGTTCTCACAAACAATAATAAATAATAATCGGTTCAGTAGTTAACGCGTAACAGACGGACAGAAAACGCTATATTGTTCTTAGTAAATGAAAGGAAATGTTTCCTTTCTTATTAGAACAGTTCCCATGTAACAAAAGTCCGTGAATTACAATGGATTGTGTTTAATCCTGAGCGTATAGAAAGCTATAGCCTTAAAGCTATGCAGGAAATATTGAATAACAAGAATAATATTATATGGTTAGTGTTTTTAATGTTATGTTATTTAATTTGGTTGTATTGTGTGTTTTGTTATTACTTATTATAATTTTTGTTTGTAATTAGTTTTACTAAACTTTGAGCATCAATAATTAAACCCAGTCGCATCTAATGGTAAATTTCGAAAATACCACTAAGGCATCTTATGTAGCATAACAAGCTACATAATCGCTGTGTTTCAGTTCATTTAATATTGAAAGCTGCATATTGAGTCTATAAAAAGGCTGTATAAGCTTATAGTGACCTTTTAACCTCCTGCCTACCAAAGGCACTCTTTTGGAATAAATTTTTGAAACTTTCAAATTACATTGCTTAGAAATTAAGATGTTCAGGAAAAATAGAGCAAAAATCTCCAGCTTTTCCTACTACTTTTACACTATGTACTTTGCAAAGGCCATCAGTGTCCAATTATAATTATTTCTTACGTCCCTCTCAAAGGAAGAATGTAGGCACGAGGTAAGCAAAAAGTGCCCAAGTTATACTATTTTTTACATATGTAGAGCTGTATAGTAGCTGTATGAAATCGGTTCACCACGTGTTCTATCTTTTTATAGCATATCTTGCACAGAACTCGAACCCGTGACCGCGCGGTCATTTCAGTTCACATCTACTACGGGCTGGGAAAGTAAAATGACCCGCGTCATTATGGGTCGACCGTATAATATGCTATAATTGCTAACTAACTATAGCATACTGATTACTGGTTGCAATTACAACTGCCTTAAACCCCGACTTCTCTCGTGTAAACCAGCCACTCAATTAGTAGCATAAACCGTAAATAGTAATAATAAACGTTTAGCATAACACTCACTTGGCATAACACATTTTGCCATCTTCTTCTTCTCTTTTAAAATATGGCTTTTCTGTCCTAATTAATAGGACAATTTCGCCAGTGTGTAAGTATACTTTTATGTTCTAAGTATCTTTGAGAGGCACGTTGTACGGTGATTGTAGTTTTTGTAACTTGATAGTAAAATTCCAGAAACCACGTGGAGATAACTTGCGCATTAAAAAATGTCAGACTCGAGAGAAATATAGAATTTTGTGATCACTGTTCACTATTAAGGTTAATCGCCGCATAAAACACTATCAAAAATTATACTTCAACTAGCCAAAGAAACAGAAATAGCAAAATTAGATATTGTCTACATCCGCCATGTTCGAATGCTACAAATCGAATCCCTAGCACGAAGTTTTGGGGAGAATCCAAATTTTGCCATAATGTTCACGTGGAATAATGACATTTTGATATAATGAACGAAATGTAAACTAGCGACCATGGGGCGTAATATAATTTTGCATAATTAGGACTGTCTAAAACGTAAAAAAATAGATTGATTTTGCCTAGTAATTTAGGCACGAAACGCCTTCATTAGATGTCGACTTTATCTCGTTCTTTTACTTTTCTTTGTTACGTATAATATACATATGTCGGCGGCCGATCGTAAATTCCTAGGCACATCATGAAATGGCGCCATTTCATGATATGCCTAAAAGTTGGCCAGGCATCACGATGTTCCTGAGAAACAATACGGCAGATCGATTAGAGCAACGCACTAATCGTGGCAGCGGCCGGCGAAGTGGCAGAAACGATATGGCAGCGTTTCATGATATGCCTAGGAATTTCATGATCTGCCTAGACGTCACTCGGCAAATCGTCAAACGGTGAGTTTTGAACGATATGGCGGATGTCCCCTAGCTAAATTCACGAAATGGCGAAATTACAAGATATGCCTAGGAATTTCGTGATCTGGCGGATTTTACGATCGGCCGCCGACACATACATAACCGTTATTCAATATGACCACGTATTAGATTATCATTTATTATGTCATCATCATCATCATCGTCCCAGCCTATATACGTCCCACTGCTGGGCGCAGGCCTCCTCTCAGAATGAGAGGGCTTGGGCCATAGTTCCCACGCGAGCCCAGTGCGGATTGGGAACTTCACACGCACCATTGAATTGCTTCTCAGGTTTGTGTAGGTTTCCTCACGATGTTTTACTTCATCGCAAAGCTCGTGGTAAATTTCAAATGTAATTCCGCACATGAATTTCGAAAATTTCGGTGGTGCGAGCCGGGGTTTGAACACACGACCCTCTAGGTACTTGTGAGGCATTTATTACGTAATTAGTAGTAATGTAAAAACCGTTTACTACGTTCCCATAATAATGTAGTTTGTATTATGCATTTCGTTTACATCCAAAGTGAAATTAGACCTATTGTTGTTATGCAAATCAACACCCGCGTGAACCATGAATAAATTATATCGTTAAGTCACTATGATAGCCAGCCTTGGTCTTCGTTTTGGGGTAAAGAAACTGGCAAAAATTTATTTTATTGTCTATATTGAGAACTCTAAAAATGTAGAAAAATATTTTTTCACTTCTCATGCTCGTGTTTATGCTGTATCTAGGCGACATAATATGACTTTTTCTACTCCAATACTGTTATCTGTGACTTACTTAATCACCAACGCTGATATAATAACATAATTAACAAGACTCTGGCAAAATCTATAGTCTATTCCCCATAACAGCACTGTATCGTAATGTTGCTAAAACGATACTGCGGCCACTTACTTTTTTTTTAATTCGTCCGTTTTGACAAGCTAAAGTGCAGCCACTTACTTGGTTTTAATATAGAACAAAAACTTTCCGAACATAATTCATAGCTGCCAACATAAGTAACACATATTTTTTTCAAAATAGTCGCTGGCAAGTTACGTCAATTAAAAACAAAGTTCACCATAGACAACTTTTGACATTTAAAAATTTTCCCGCCATTATTGTTTGCCTTAATATTTTAGTATGAGTAAAGTTTTAAAAGATAGAAACTAGTGATTTTTAGCAAGTTTACGTGAAACTTATTAAACATGGATGCAGATGAAAATATTATTTCTACGCCCGAAGAAATATCCGCAGCAGCCCAAGTAGTGACTGAAAGTTTGTTGCCTTCTAAATCGCGGCACCTATATGCCAAATCCTACAAAAATTTCATGTCGTGGAGATTAGAACATCAGACCTCGTCATTTTCGGAGAACGTATTACTAGCGTATTTCCAAAATTTTATTGGAAAATTTAAGCCGTCTTCACTATGTGGGTGGAATATTCCAAATTAAAGTCGACGCTTAGTATATACCACCAAACTAACATATCAAAATATTATTGAAACGAAGATCTGAAGGTTTTAATGCAAAGAAAGCGAAAACTTTTTCTCCGGACGACTTAATAAAAAATTAAAATTTATTAATTTTAAATTTTGAAATTCATCGATGAAGCACCAGATCAAATCTATCTTTTCAACAAGGTACGTAATTGTTTCAAAAATATTTTTGAGCGAGAGATGTATTTACTATTTATTTGATAAATATTGCAGTTTTTCCTGTGTAAGCAAAGTTTGTATTTAATTTGATTATAATAATCTTCCAATTTCTCTTTTTGTTACAGGTTGCGGTAACATTTGGGATCATGGGTGCTTGTCGCAGACAAGAGCTGAATAATTTAAAAATAGATACCCATGATACGCTGGTAGTACATGTGATGAACACGAAAAACAGAATCGATCGAACTCTTATTATATTAAATTTTTCTTTCTCTAATTTTATGTTTTATTTATTAAGTAGGTAGTCGTAGAAAAAGTATTGTATGCAACGTTGTATAAATAAGTCAAAAAAAGCTCGTGGCGTTTTTTCTTACGATGTTCGCTTCGCTCACATAGTAACTTACGCCACTCACATTTTTTGACCCCTATTATACAACTGTTGCATAAAATACTATTTTATGCACTAGTGCATAAAACAAAATCTTCGTCTAAGACCAATGTAATCAGGTGTCAACAGCCACAAACAAAGATGTTTGTGTTTTATTTTTTCGTAATTTTTAATTTATATAAAATTAAGAATCAATAAAAATAAATCAATAAAATTAAAAATATAATTACTTATATAATAATGCATGAAAAATTAAAGGTGCATAGAAAGTGAATCATTATTTCCACTGTTGATATCTCATTTCCTTGCCATCGACGTGAAAAGCAGAGTGTAAAACTCGAGCGTTAAACCCATTTTCCCCTCGACATGTCTATCCACCCTCGCCGCACCGCCTCGGGTAAAATGGTTCGTTTTATGCTCTCGTTGTACAATCTACTATAGATCGTCTATTACATAAGGAACTCTAAAAAGGTAGAAAAATATTTTTAGTTCACTTCTTGCGAGTAAAAACTAAAATCTCGAATCCGCAGCACGACGAAGATTGATGGCTTCTCTAGTAATTAGAGTAAAAACTTACTCTAAAACTTTATTTGAGAGTCCGTCTTGTTTATCTTAATATACATTTTGTGGACAGAATTATCTGCATCTAAGTAGTCGTTTGGGAGAAATACCTTTGAGCTACAAGACTTTATTTGTATGAACAATGTCGTCTTGATATTTATTGTCATCACTTACCCGATGGTGGATGAAATGGTGGCGGTAATATTAAGCCGTGGTGGCCTAGTGGTTTGACCTATCGCCTCTCAAGCAGAGGGTCGTGGGTTCAAACCCCAGCTCGCACCTCTGAGTTTTTCCAAATTCATGTGCGGAATTACATTTGAAATTTACCACGAGCTTTGCGGTAAGGAAAACATCGTGAGGAAACCTGCACAAACCTGCGAAGCAATTCAATGGTGCATGTGAAGGTCCCAATCCGCACTGGGCCCGCGTGGGAACTATGGCCCAAGCCCTCTCATTCCGAGAGGAGGCCTGTGCCCAGCAGTGGGACGTATATAGGCTGAGATGATGATGATGATGATGATTATCTGCATCTAAGTAGTCGTCTGGGAGAAATACGTTTGAGCTACAAGACTTTATTTGTATGAACAATCTCGTCTTGATATTTATTGTCATCCTCTCTAGTATTGTATGGTCCGTCCTTTTTTAAAACAAGGCATGTCATGGCCAATTGTCTATACGACATTATTGACAAGATTTCATTTTTTCAACCCCTGTAAATTATTACAGGAGTCGAAAGAGTTTTGCCTCCTGAACATGGTAAAATATTTATTATAACTTATTTCTTCATATTTAAAAAGATACAAAAACTTTAAAAAAAATATATAAATTTGCCAATACGACAGAATAGATATGTTTCCTTTGCCTTTTTCACCAGAAAAAGGAGCTGTTTATTTTGAAAATGTCTACGTCAGATTTACACATGATTTACGTGTTTTTTTAATAGAGGCTAGGCAAAAGTAATGGATCTATTGTAGGTATCGTAGTTTTGGAGTTATACCCTTTTAGAATAAGCACATCTTAAAAAAATTGTAATAAATTAATCAATAATCGTAGAGAAATTTAAAAAACATCAGCGTCTTTCTCTTTCCAAACAGAATATAGAGAAGGAATCAAATTATTTATTATTTATTTATTTATTTATTTCAGAACACAAACAGTTATACATTAATGAGTATGCAGGTAAACCAAAAACAATATAAAGACCTTGTTCATAAATATACATAGGTACTAAAAGTCATTTAAAACTAATGTGAGTACTTAAATAAATTAAAAATCAACAAAACTAGGTTTGGTGAAATATAAATCTTGATAAAAACAACACTATACAAAATGTTGCCTGACCAATTTCTTGAGAGTAACAAGCGAACACGCAAATGGGTCAATATCATACAATTGTTCATTAATTAACCGAGGAACTCGTCTGAAAAAAGTGTGTTTAGTGTAGTTAGTACGAGCAAAACTGACATGGAACAATCTACGAGGACGCAAGGAGGGACATGGAATACTAAAACTTATACTTTGTAAGAGATCTGGGCACTTAACTTCATTTTTTAAGATTTTGAAAAAGAATATCGAATCTAGATAAAGACGCCTATTTATTATTTATTTATTTGTTTATTATAGTCTTAGAAATATGAAATCTTGTCAATTACGTCGGAATAAAGCCGGATCCATAATTTTATCTGTCTAGATAAAGAAAAAATTGCGAAAAGCATGATTTTTTAGTTAATTATTATAATAAAAATATTTGTACGGAACCGTCGGTGCGTGAGTCCGGCTCGTAGTTGCCCGGTTTTTATAGCCTTGATATGATCTCTTACCCGATGGTGGATGAAATGGTGGCGGTAATATTAAGCCGTTGTGGCCTAGTGGTTTGACCTATCGCCTCTCAAGCAGAGGGTCGTGGGTTCAAACCCCGGCTCGCACCTCTGAGTTTTTCCAAATTGATGTGCGGAATTACATTTGAAATTTACCACAAGCTTTGCGGTGAAGGAAAACATCGTGAGGAAACCAGCACAAACCTGCTAAGTAATTTAATGGGTGCGTGTGAAGTTCCCAATCCGCACTGGGCCCGCGTGGGAACTGGGTAGCCCAAGCCCTCTCATTCTGAGAGAAGGCCTGTCAGCAGTGGGACGTTACAAACACAGTTATACAATAAATTTTATTATTATTATTATTATTATTATTACGTATATAGGCTGGGAATATAGAGCTTCTCTAAAATCAAGGTACGCGAAACAAAACCTGAAATTTAATCATAAACTCACAAACTGTAAAATGATTCTCAATTTCATCAATTTCCAATAAAGCAAAACAACTCTTCAATATTCCCAACTCATAATAAAACCAGCCGAACTTTCATATCCGACTACCAAAAACTTTCCAAGACAAAGTTTCTATAAATACAAATCTCGAATAAACAAACTTCTGGCAACGCATGCCTGCTTCGCGCGGGATGGGAAAAATCGGATTCTTGCCGAAGTTGAGTTAACCGGGAAATACCTGGGAATTTACGCGTGAAACGGAGCCCTGGGGGGGGGGGATATAAAGTTCACTAGATGGAGTTGTGGAGTTAAGTTTTACATGTAATTTTTTACTACCAGCTCTCGGAAATACCATCATTGCCGAGAAGAATGCGCCGCAAGAAACTTGGCAGAAATGAAGTAACCATATTTAATGATATTATAACGGATAACTCACGTCTTAAATCGAGTTTAGCTCGACATGTTTCGGGTTATTTCGAAACCCTTCATCACTGTGGGTCGCGCGAGCAGAGCGGTGGCTCGTAGTGCGCGTGTTGCGGCGGCCGCCGAGTCGCGTGCTCCAGTGATGAAGGGTTTCGAAATAACCCGAAACATGTCGATCATTAAATATGAATGAGTCTCACGGTAGTTTCATGATTAAGAATGAAGTAACCATTAAACTTTTGGATTCTAGAACTAATAATTTTTCACTTTTTATTCCCGTGTTTTTAACCCCCGATGCAAAAAAAATACACAAACAACAAACAACAAAGAGTACAATAAAGAGTTTAAACAAACAAACAAACAAGCAAAAAGATGGAGTGTTATAAGTTTGACCGCTATGTGTCTGTATGTCTGTGTGTGTGTGTCTGTCTTAGATTAGAGATTAGATTAGCTCTTAAAGGGGTGGACCGATTTGAATGCGTTTTTTTTTAATTGAAATCAGATTTTCTAGCGATGGTTATTAGACATGACAATGTTTTACCAAAATCGGTTCAGCTGTTTTTGAGATATTGAACTTTGAAGTAACAAAGTCGGGGGTTCCCCAACTTTTTGTTAGTTAGGTTATATGAATCACTAGCTTTTGCCCGCGGCTTCGCTCGCGTTAAATTTGGGGTACGCAGATTTACTTTCTACGATCTTTATTTTCGTGTTTTAATTGATTTTTGGGAGGATTATATAATTTTTAATTTTTCGAATTTAAAAATCATTTTTGAAGCCCTGTTTCACATCTTCAGTTCAGGGGTGTAATTTTAGAAAACCTTGCTTAGGATTCCCGTGGGATAGGAATAAGTGAATTCAATAGAAAACGACACTGTCCGCAATTGAATTTAAACAGGCCTCTATTATTTTAATTACTTAGGGTATCGATTTTTAAAAAGCATTCACTAATTGCCTAAAAATTGTGGCTCTTCCGAAAATTCTAAATCCGTGTGAAAAGAGCGCCCCGTTTAAGAAAAGTTGTGAATACTGCGAACTTGTACGCTGCAACCCTTAATTGCTTCCCAACTGTGGGTAGTGTGAGGCAAACGTAGATTCAATAGGAGTTCCATTGGGAAATTTTAGTTATAAAGATTAAAGAATCAATCCAAGTTTGCTGTTGTAAATAGTTCTAATTTCATTCATAATTCATTTATTTATTGCGTTTCATGTTGTACATAAGATTTTACATTATTTTATACCAGACCAGGAACATGAACCCTTTTAGGTTTAGGAACGTTTAGGTTTTAATATTGATTCTACTGAAAAATAGTACATTACTGTAGAGGCCGGCAAGGCAGCCCCACCTTCCGGCCGAGGCTTGTAATGCTTTTCTCAAACATGACATGAAATAAAATAAAAAAACAAGAAATCAAGCTGGCGAGACGCTGGTCTGGTCGCCCTGTAGGGCTACTCAGAAACTGGAAGCTCTTGTCGTGCGGTCCCTCTCGCTCTCGTATTAAATAGTATAAGTGTCAGAGGGACCGCACGACACGAACTTCGCATTTCGAGTTTCATGGTAGCCCTTGCTGTTGTGTGACTGCTGGCGCGGCGGGTGCAGGGCGGACGCTGCTGGCGTGGGTCGTGCCAGAAAGCACAAGTTGAAACAAAAGATGGTCGCATTGCCGGCCAGCGGCCAGCAAAGTTGTATGAAATCTCTTTGCAGGCCGCTAGAGTGACCGCGCGCAGGCAGGCGAGCCGCAACGCCTGCAGCGCGATACTTCTCGGCCTATTATTTGTAAAACAACGTCAGTATTTCATGTCATGTTTGAGAAAAGAGTCTTTGTATCAAACCAATCTTTATTCAATTAAAATCAAATATGTACAATTAATAAATTACAAATTAAATTAAAACGTAAATGAAAAATTAATAAAGAAAAAAAAAACAAAATATAACTTTAATATAACTTTGTATTGTATTGTAACTTCAAATAAATCGCTTTTTTCCCCACTATGATTAAATAAGTGCCTCAAGGAGTGCATTTTCTTCTCTACTATTAAAAATACCTGCTTCTGACATCTATACAAAGATTCACTTGAAACTTCTGCTTTTATAATTGCATAGGTACTTATAAGACGTAGTTTTAGTTAGGGTTGCCGCTGTTACTTTATTTTCAGATACATGTAGAATTACCAATATAGGTATTGAAATGCAAAATTTATTGAGAATTGCCATTATTTACATAGCACTTACGAAATGCCAGTGTTGCTGTACGTGGCGCGCTTGACAGAGCCTGAGATCTGCAGGACTACTACGAAACTCGAAGTTCGTGTCGTGCGGTCCGTCTGACACTTATAATGCGAATCTTTGTGATTTCTAACTATAGGTAGAGCCATGATCGTTGAAGTAAATAATTACACACACAGTTATAAAGAAAACTGATTGCACACAAGGAGAATGAATGAAATGAATGAGTAAATGTCATAATCACAGATATAGATTACACTAGACAACACAAAGACCTCAATCTGTATGAAAACCAACCGTGTCACTTTTTATATCTACTGTGACGTCTTAAGAGCGAATTAGCGATGTGAATTCCGTGATGTCCGCGCAAAATCGATTTAAATAGCCCGCCCGCGCCGTGGGGCTCGAGTCAGTCAGTCATGATTAGTCAATTAGCGGTCAGTCTTTGTATGGTCAGTTTTTGGATATAGTTAGTGTTTAGTTTTGTAACTAAGGGACCCCATACAACCCTGTTTTGTTATTATTATTTTTATTGTAATTTTTTCTTTAATCGTATACTGTAATATTTTATTTTATTTGTAATTAATTTATTATGAAAAAATGACTTTCAGCCAAGTTTCTTGCGGCGCATTCTTCTTGACAATGATGGTCTTTCCGAAAGCGCTGGTAGTTTAAAAAATGACATGTAAAAATGCACATTGCGGCTTATTTACTGAATAAATTATTTGAATTTGAATTTTGAATATGGGGCCAACCCTGGCGTTTGGTCGCACAAGCACAAGCGAAGTGAAGCATTTGCGTAATCTAGTGTAATCTTTATCTGTGAATTGTAGACATACTTGCGTTAAGGTTTACAAACTTTTTGGTCTTCATCCAAATATAAATGAACTAGATTTTGCCCGCGGCTCCGCCCGCGTGGTATTCGGTTATCGCGCGCTGTTCCCTCGGAAACAGTGCATTTTTCTGGGATAAAAAGTAGCCTACGTTACTCTCGGGACCATAAACTATCTCTATGCCAAAAATCACGTCGATCAGTCGCTCCGTTACGGCGTCAAAGCATAACAAAACAAACAAACTCACTTTCCCCTTTATAATAAACCCCCTTGCAAAAAAAACGGGCACCTATGGTTTTTGTATTTTATGTGAATGATAGCTTACTGTCTAAGCTTCAATGCCTAAAAATCTGAAAAACCATAGGTGCCCGTTTTTTTTGCAAGGGGGTTTAGTAAGAATAAGGATGGCAAGATTGTCTGCTTTTAGCCGTAATTTTATCTATCTTTTTTGTGCTGAATTTAAGTAAAAATATATTTATTTTTCCTTTCTTTTCTTACAACCCTAACCTCAGTTTTCTCAAAGTGCTCCGCCAAGTGGGTAGTAAGGAGTTTTAACTAAACATAGCATTACTGAACTCTTGGTAACGGCGCGCGAGACAAAGTGCAAGAAATTGCTACTTTTCAACTTATTCTATGGTTAAGTCAGAGCTGCAGTGGGAGCGCGGACATTTCGCGAGAACTAATAGTAGATTGTACAACGAGAGCATAAGACGAGCCATTTTACCCGAGACGTTTATATAGACACCCGAGCCGATACGGCTAGGGTGGATATATACGTCGAGGGGAAAATGGGTTTAATGATCGAGTTTTACACTCTGCTTTTCAGTTCGGTTGCGAAGGGATGAAAAATCAAAACAGTCACCAATAAATTTTCAGTTATTATAGATGCCTTTTATTTTTCATGCATTGTTCTATAATTATAAAAGTATTGAATTATTTTGATTGATTTGATTGGATTTTAGTTTCACATAAAATAAAACTTATTAAAAATATATATATTAATAATAATAAATATCATGGGACACTTGACACCAATTGACCTAATCCCAAACTAAGCAAAGCTTGTACTATGGGTACTAGGCAACGGATAAACATACTTATATAGATAAATACATACTTAAATACATATTAAACATCCAAGACCCGAGAACAAACATTCGTATTATTCATACAAATATCTGCCCCGGCCGGGATTCGAACCCGGGACCTCAAGCTTCGTAGTCAGGGTCAGGTCAGGGGTAGGTCAGGATATAGAAACTGTTTTGTTTGTGGCTGTTGATCCTGATTACCTTGGTCTTAAACCAAGATTTTACTTCATGCACTTCAGCATAAAGAGTCGTTTTATGTCGCCTAGATCTAGCATAAACATGAACTTTTCATCATTTTTTAGGGTTCCGGAGCCAAAATGGCAAAAACGGAACCCTTATAGTTTCGCCATGTCTGTCTGTCTGTCTGTCTGTCCGTCTGTCTGTCTGTCTGTCTGTCCGTCCGCGGCTTTGCTCAGGGACTATCAATGCTAGAAAGCTGTAATTTTGCACGAATATATAGGTAAACTATGCCGACAAAACAGTACAATTAAAAATTCAAAAACAATTTTTTTTAGGGTACCTCCCATAGACGTAAAGTGGCGGTGATTTTTTTTTTCTCATCCAACCCTATAGTGTGGGGTATCGTTGGATAGGTATTTTAAAACCTTTAGGGGTTTGCTAAAACGATTTTTCGATTCAGTCATCTGTTTGCGAAATATTCAACTTTAAAGTGCAAATTTTCATTAAAATCGAGCGTCCCCCCCTCCAAAATCTAAACCGGTGGGTGGAAAAATTTGAAAAAATTCAGGATGGTAGTCAGTATATTAAAATTTCAAGGAAAACTATAGCGGCTAAGTTTGCTTGAGAATTATTAGTAGTTTATGAGTAAATAGCAGCGTAAGGTATAAAATATACCTATACTTCGAAGATTCCGTATAAAGTACGAAATCCTTAGAAAAATATTACTTAATTTTTTCGTAATGGCTCCGGAACCCTATTTTGGGCGTGTCCGACACGCTCTTGGCCGGTTTTTTCTCTGTGTATTTGTTTTTGTATCGCTTACTATCTCTGGTGTACAATAAAGAGTCTTTCAAAGTCAAAGTCAAAATCTCTTTATTCAATTTAGGCTATGATAAGCACTTATGAACGTCAAAAAATCTACCACCGGTTCGGAAAAAACCTCTGTTGAGAAGAATCCGGCAAGAAACTCAACGAGGTATTTTTTTTTAGAACAGATTCACAATATTTATAAATGATAGCTATATACTTTGTATTGTATTGTATTGAACTTTACGAGCATGAGAAGTGAAAAAGAAATTCTATGCTCAGCCGCACCTTACCTTACCGCGCCGCACCTTGTCTTAAATCGAGTATAGCAGTTATAATATTGGTTATAATGATGATGATGGAAACGCGGGTAGTTGTGTGCCGGTGTCAGTTTCGTCGGGTAGTCGCGCGAGCAGAGCGGCGGCGCGCAGTGCACGTGTTGCGGCAGCCGCCGAGTCTCGTTGCTCCGAGGAAGAAGGGCTACGGTTTGGCCCGAAACACGAAGCCTAAACTCAATTTAAGACGTGAGTTATCCGGGTCAATGTATTTAATACTAGCTTTTGGCCGCGGCTCAGCCCGCGTGGTATTCGGTTATCGCGCGCTGTTCTTTCGGGAACTGTGCATTTTTCCGGGATAAAAAGTAGCCTATGCACTCTCGGGCCCATTAACGATTTCTATGCCAAAAATCACGTCGATCCGTCGCTTCGTTACGGCGTGAAAGACGGACAAACACAAAGACGATTCGCACTTGATTGACTTGATTAAGAGTATTTTTATCTCGTATGCCTGTCGTTTATGTAACTGTCATGAATAAATGTTTTTTTTTCTTTCTTTCTTTCTTTCTATTTAACTGTCATTTTAAAGTTGCCCACTGCATAACCATCTCAACCGCAGAATAAGGATGAGTTGAGCAAAGTATTGAATTGAAACTCTTCATATTTGCGTTTACAAGAGTTCGCTCACTTTATGTCTCCGCTCAATTTTAAAGTCAAATTTTACTTCTGCGGCGAATCGTAAGCAGTTTTCCAAGAAACGCTGAGACCATTAGACCTGTGAGATGAAGCAAAGCGATACTTAAAAAATTCAGTAAGATCTATTTTGAACCGGGCGTTGCTTTGTGGTCGTTTATATACCGGGTGTGGCCTGTAATATGAGCATATAATTAAAACATATATCATACTCCACAAACAGAATAATATTAGTTCAGCGACTATTAAAAATAATTAGTTTTTAATTTTTTATTCGAAGACGAAAGCAAAATGCTTGATATTTATTGCGTGACAGACGACGTCAGTTGTGTTCTAGGATGGCGTACATTGATTGCAGTATTTAATTTGTATGAAAAAGGGAACATCTAAAGACTCCATTATTTTTAAAAGTCACTGAACTAATGTTGTTTAGTTTGACGAGTGCGGTCTAGTTTTAATTATTTGCTCGTATTACAGGCCACGACCGGTATATTAATGAACTAGAAAACTATCACTTTGCTCACCCGCGACCTTACGATGACAACTATTATGCTAGAAATGTGTGTTCAAAATTTAGATTTTAATTTTTTCTTTTTTAATTTTTCTTCGTCTGACTGGGGCAAGGGAACTGGCTCATGCATACATATCTACCGTCTGGGCTCCACAGAAAACCAGCGAGCGTTGCTGCACATAATGTGCAGCAACACATGCTGAGTGGAGACCCTTTTTGGTATCCTGTCGTGTCACGAATAGTACCTAATATAGTTATAGTGCTAGTTTTAGTCTTAGTCTTAGGTGGTACTTATGGAGTCAAAACAAATATTTGTTTGTTTCTTTCCTTCTTATTGTGTTCATGCAGTTCCACCACCTCCACACTGTAAAAACAAATTACACAAACCTATCCATCACCACAACACTACACTGACGGGTTTTGAACTCAACTAGAGCTCATCTTCAGAGCAACACAACCGTTCACCATCCTATTAGATGTAAGATTATAACATCGCGGGTGAGCAAAATAAATCTTTCGAAAATATAATGGTAAGTAATAACGAAAGGTCTATAAGCACTGATGGATATGTAACCTTACAATAAAGCTCTAGCGCAACGTGTAAATCGAGATAAATGTGCTGGCAAATATAATTTTACAAGCTACTTTCCTTCACAAGTTAAGAAGAATAGCTGTTATGGATAAAAATTGCAGAAAATATTAATCATTATCATCATAGTGATCAGTAGGTTTCGCAGTTGGTAGGAACTTGTACAAGGTCCGTCTGGATTGCTGCCACCATCTCGCTCGCTAATCCCTCAGTGAAGCAGCAATGCTTGCGCTGTTGTGTTAGTGGACCGACCAGGGCCATCTCCGGTGGATGGAACTCTTCAACGGTTAATAGCATCGACTTGAACTTTGCTATGCAAATGTAATTTGGGTGACAATACGGTCAGCAAAAATAAGCTTGTATTATTATTTTTTTACCAAAAACTTATTTTCTTCAGTGCAACAGTAGGTAAATAATGATAATATTAAATTAATAATCTTTTAAGAACATTGTGAAAGAGTAGGTGAACTAAATGAAACAATTAATAATAGCTTTAGTGTAAAAGGATTTATTTAACAAAGTGCGCGGTATTGGTTTGTGTGGTACAAGAGAGAAGAAATAGGATTTCAGAGTTTTTTTTTTTTTTTTTTTAGGATTTTGTAGGTTTCGTCAGACAGTCGCGCAAGCAGAGCGGTGGCGCGTAGTGCGCGTGTTGCGGCAGCCGCCGAGTCGCGTGCTCCATAGATGAAGGGTTTCGAAATAGCCCGAAACATGTCGAGCTAAACTCGATTTAAGGCGTGAGTTATCCGTTGCAATATAATTTAATAATAGGATTTCATGTTTTAAAAGATTTCTATCAGGTGAGACTAAGTTTTTTTTTATTGCAATGTCTGAGTCCCCGGCTTGGGTTAAAAAAGTCAAAATTTCCTCTATCTGCTGAGTTTTGGCTGTTTTATTTCTTTGAAAAATAGCCTGGCGTCCGAGCTTGTATTATTTTGTACACCTCATTATAAATTTTAATAAATTAAACATTACATTTACTCCCTATATCAAAAGATGGATATTATAAGTTTACGTGACGGTTCTATAGGCCTGTTGCATCTATGGACCGATTTAGAGGAAATTTTTTGTTGAAAGATAGTTTTATCGAGATAGTTTTTAGGGGTAATAGTCTTTCCCGGCCCGGATAACACCAACATAGAAATATACCAGCCCTGTTTTTTGTGTACACGTCCATAGAAACTGACAGGAGCTTCTATGGGCGTGTGCACGAAAAACAGGGTCGGTATTTCCATGTCGGTATTATCTGGGCCGGAAAAGAGTACCTATCACCCGTTTTTATCTAAGATTCATTACAACGGTTCAGCCATTTAAAAGATCTTTGAAATGACAGTGGCAGGGAGTTTGCAGCTTTTTTTCACGTTTTTGGGTTTAGTTTTAAATGGGTCCCGCTTAAACCTGCTGTATGTACTTACATTGCTGTTATAAATGAATTATTTTCTTTCTTTTCTTTCAAACTAGCGCTGCGCAGTTTGGCGCAACGTTATATGTGAAAGAAACGTAATTTATACTATTCGCCATTTTTTTCATTTTCTTTTCCAAATACTTAATATTTGAGAGTGAAAAGTATGTTTACACCATATTCGATAGGCAGAAAAATATAAAGAAAAAAACACTAATAAAAATCGAATCCATAGTAATATTACAAATGCGAAAGTGTGTCTGTATGTTTGTCCGTCTTTCACATCGAAATGGAGTGACGGATCGACGTGATTTTTGCCAAAGAGATAGGTTATGGATCAGAGAATGACATAGGATACTTTTTATCCCGAAAAACGCACAGTTCCCAAGGAAAAGTTAGTAACTAGTATAAATTAGGCTTCACTCAGCATCATGTTGCATTTTCTGCAACAGTGTAAAGACATACAAACACACTGACAAGATGAACGCTAGCAGAAAGTTGGTTAGTTTAGTTATTTAAGTCAGTTAAAATAAAATGAGCGCTTCTCACCAATAAACGTTACAGTTTGGGGAGTAAAACTAACTTAATGCATGTTTAACTGTTTTGAGTTAAATAAATGAAAAAAAAGTAGTTTAAAAAAAACTACTTCAATTTTTTTCTCTAAATATTTATTTTTAATTTTCTTTCATTCAAACATATCATAAGGTCGCGGGTGAGCAAAGAAATAGTTTCAATTCACTAAATAAAACTCTCTACCTCTTTCCCCATCCCTCTTGTAACTCAGTCCACACGACATAGAACTTTCTCGTTCCACACTACAGGCCATTGTTCGCGCGTTGAATCCTGTTATTTCCGAGTCTGAATGAAAAACTTTAACTATTGAGACCTTTCGAGATCCATTGAGATCTATGAAGATGCACCATTACGTTCCTAGCATGTCGTGTTATATCACGAATGCGCTTTTAAATCTACCGCTTCATCATCATCATCATGCCAGCCGAAAGACGTCCACTGCTGGACATAGGCCTCCCCCAAGGCTCTCCACTCAGACCGGTCTTGTGCTTTCCGCATCCACCGCAATCCCGCGATCTTAACCAGATCTTAACTTATTGGAAGTCCGAATGTAATGTTTGTCAGAACGATCGTTTGCCATAACTCTTTATTCTCCGAATCCAATAATTGTTCAGAATTGTTATAAAACAAATCTAACCCAACCTACAGTTTTCTATATGATGACCATTTACAAATTTTAGAAAACTGTAAGGAAAAAAATTATGACAAAATGATGATTCGGACAAAAAATACGGTATGACTAGCGAAGAGTATGCGAACTTTGACGCTCCCCAAAACTTCGTGCTAGGGATTCAATTTGTAGCATTCGAACATGGCGGATGTAGACAATCTAATTTTGCTATTTCTGTTTCTTTGACTAGTTGAAGTATAATTTTGATAGTGTTTTATGCGGCGATTAACCTTAACAGTGAACAGTGATCACAAAATTCTATTTTGCTCACGTGTCTGACGTTTTTTAATGCGCAAGTTGTCTCCACGTGGTTTCTGGAATTTTACTATCAAGTTGCAAAAACTACCATCACCGTACAACGTCCCTCTCAAAGACAGTACTTTGACACTAGCGAAATTGTCCTATTAATTAGGACAGAAAGCCATATTTTAAAAGAGAAGAACTACGTGCTAGCTCGGCTCGCTCTTGGCCTATCCTTTTGAGGTAAAAACTAAGAGGTATTCAGAAACAAAACAACTATTAGTACCATCAATTCAGCTTCATTGCGCCATTGGGACCCTGAGGGCCGTAAATATACCCTAATCTGCTGATGGACGCGCGATCGGCGATCGGGGACACATAAATATGATTCAAATACGAATAACGTTAGATTAGAAAATGTTTAGCCATCGAAATCGATCTGCGTATGCAGAAGTCATGGTTTAACGAGATATAGGAAACATGGTTTTAGTTATATCACAGGGTGGCCACGCCATACAAAATACGCGTTCATGAATCTATATAGGCACGACGACGTCTATACAGGCGTCAATGTGTGCGTAAAATACACAGGGCTGACTATTACCAAACCCTATAGTACAAGAAGTGCCACCAATGACATTTAAGAGAAGTTTCTTCGTTCCATTCTCCATACAAACGTAGTCTTGGTCTCATATGAAAACTAGGCAACAGAAATGGATGAAATTTTGCAAGTATGGACTAGACGTTATTATCTATGCCTGTGATTTTTCAGATTTTCATATAAATGTGTAAAATCAGAATTACAGGAGCTCAAAAGTCGACAAAAAAAAAGATGTCAACTTTGCACGAGAAATTACAGACTATTAAAGCATTTTTACAAAAAGCGAAAAAACCATAGGCATAGAAAAAAAATATAATGAAGATCCTGACTGTAAAATATCATTGATTTCTGTGCTATACTTTTCGTATAATATGAGGACAACGAAACCCAAAATTCAACCGCCCAAATCTTGAAAAGCTTAAGTATTTAACTTGTATGAAAAAATTAAAATCTAAAGACTCCATTATTTTTAAGTCGCTGAACTAATGTTGTTTAGTTTGACGAGTACGGTCTGTGTTTTAATTAAGTATTTACTCGTATTACAGGCCATACCCGATATGCGCGTGTTTTCTTTTTTTATACGACTGGAAGGCAAACGAGCAAGCGGTCTCCTGGTGGTAAGAGATCACCACCGCCCATAAACAACTGCACACCAGGGGTATGCGCGTATTGCGTGTGTTGCGGCAGCCGCCGAGTCGCGTGCTCCTTCGAAGAAGGGCTACGAAATAGCCCGAAACATATCGAGCTAAACTCGATTTAAGACGTGAATTATCCGTTACAATATCATTTAATATGTCGTCATCAATTCATACGATAGAGAATCTCCGCAATATACAACTATACGCGACAGAGGGCGTCACAAGCGCACGCATGGGCGACCACAAAACTCGGAATGCTTTGTCTGCTCCAACATACATATATGTTTATATGCCTCGGTATTGTTTCAGCGCGAGTATTCTGAGCCAAGTTTTGCTATGTTGTAGTGTAAGTTTTGAAGGCGTTAGGATCTGGGGAGATAGCTATTAGGAATAGAAATATCTCAAGAGTTAAAACCGCCATCTCCTAAGTCTCCTAACATAAATAGTAAGTAACAGATAAGTAAGTTGTATATGTCGGCGGCCGAATGTAAAATCTGCCAGATCACGAAATTCCTAGACATATCGTGAAATGGCGCCATTTTTGATATGCCTAAAAGTTGGCCAGGCATATCATGATGAGCCTGAGAAACAATACGGCAGATCGATTAGAGCAACGCATTCATCGATATTCCTAGCTTTATACCGGGCATAATAATATCGTGATAATAATATGCTGAAAAAACGAAAAATTTAGGTACGACGAGCGAAGCGAGGAGTTGCTCGTATGAATTGTGACCACTACGCACGAGCTGAGGGAGCGAAGCGAGCGAGCCGCGGCAGCGGCAGGCAAAGTGCCTAAGTGCCAGAAACGATATGGCGACGTTTCATGACAGCCTAGGAATTTCATGATCTGCTTAAAAGTCACTAGGCAAATCGTTAAACAGTGAGTTTTGAACGATATGGCAGATGTCCCTTAGCCAATTCTTGAAATGGCACCATTTCATGATATGCCTAGGAATTTCGTGATCTGGTGGATTTTACGATCGGCCGTCGACATACATACATATATGGATTACGACAATGTTCCAACGGTCATGCACTAGGTGGTAATTGTCGCCAAAAACAGTCATATCTACTTCATTAGAGCTATCAAAACGGGCGCAGCAATAGGAAAGTTCAAACAAGTGGATGGTAAATAAATTGACAGCTCCCTTTTTTGGAGTCGGCTAAAAACTTAGGACACGCTAGTGTGAATAAAAAACCTGTTTGGTTTATTACATGTCAAAATGACAACGCATGTAAAATGTAACAGGTAACGGTATTATTATAAGAAAACGTTACTGAAATTGTAAATGAATCCCTGTCTGTATGTTGCACATGTTTTTGTTAGATTTTTTTTTATTCGACTGGAAGGCCAACGAGCAAGTGGGACTCCTGATGGTAAGAGATCCACCACCACCAACACCAGAGGGATTGCAGATGCGTTGCCAAACTAGAGGCCTAAGACGGGATACCTGAAGTGCCAGTAATTTCAACGGCTATCTTACTTACTCTCCACGCCGAAAGGCAACAGTGCAAACACTTCTGCTTCACGGCAGGATTAGCGAACAAGATTATGGTAGTAATCCGGGCGGACCTTGCACAAGGTCCTACCACCTGCTTGTTTGTTGGTTTGTTTGTTTATACTCTTTATTGTATAAAAAGGATTATAGTTATAAAAAGGTTATGCAAAAAAACATTATTACCTGTAGTGATAAAGTATACTTTCCTGCATAATTTGATGAGATTCGGTTGGTATAGATTAAGAGAGATAGAAACGGTTATCTACACCGTATTCAATACACAGAAAAATAAATTAGATGGAAATAAATTATAGTATAAATTTGGTCCATGATGCCCAAGATAAAACGAATAAGGAAAAACCGGCCAAGAGCGTGTCGGACACGCCCAAAATAGGGTTCCGTAGCCATTACGAAAAAAATAAGTAATATTTTTCTAAGGATTTCGTATTTTATACGGAATCTTCCAAGTTTAGGTATATTTTATACCCTACGCTGGTATTTACTCATAAACTACTAATAGTTCTCAAGCAAACTTAGCCGTTATAGTTTTCCTTGGAAGTTTGATATACTTACTACCATTCTGAATTTTTTCAAAATTTTCGACCCACCGGTTTAGATTTTAGAGGGGGGGGGACGCTCGATTTTTATGAAAATTTGCACTTTAAAGTTGAATATTTCGCAAACAAATGACTGAATCGAAAAATCGTTTGAGCAAACCCCTAATGGTTTTACAATACCTATCCAACGATACCCCACACCATAGGGTTGGATGAGAAAAAAAAAATCACCGCCACTTTACGTCCATGGGAGGTACCCTAAAAAAAATTGTTTTTGAATTTTTAATTGTACTATTTTGTCGGCATAATTTACCTATACATCCGTGCAAAATTACAGCTTTCTAGCATTGATAGTCTCTGAGCAAAGCCGCGGACGGACAGACAGACAGACAGACAGACGGACAGACAGACAGACAGACAGACAGACAGACAGACATGGCGAAACTATAAGGGTTCCGTTTTTGCCATTTTGGCTCCGGAACCCTAAAAACCATGTTTTTCAGTCGAAAGTACTTAAAGCTCAGCTCGCCTAATTGTGGAAAGTCATAACTATTTAAATTAAACATTAAATTTGTTATAATAAAACAAAATCTAACCTAATTTATAAATACAGTTTCAAAGAATGACCATTTAAAAAATTTGAAGCATTACGGTTTTGGTGGAAAAATTATAATAAAATAGCTTTTGCCCGCGGGTCCGCCCGCGTGGTATTCGGTTATCGCGCGCTGTTCCCTCGGGAACTGTGCATTTTTCCGGGATAAAAAGTAGCCTAGGTCGTCACTCTTGGGCTCATAAACTATCACAAACAAACAAACACACAAACACATTTTCACATTTATAATATTAGTATGGATGGATGCACTATAACTTTAATTTTTTTTACGACTAACGCACTTTAACCACAGGCCTATGAAGTCGTCTATATATAAAAAAAAAAAATTTTTTCTTTTGTTTCTTTTACAATTTTTAACGGTCTTCTAGAACCGTGGCAGTTCACGCGAAGGGGATTCCAAATTAATTACGTCTCCTTGTAACGGTTGCCACTTGGCAAGAGCTGTTTGAATTTCGAGTTGGCAAAGATTTTACTATTATTTAATCCTGGGACTGAGAATGGGGACACAGGGGGGTATATTGTGTCGCGCAAGTGTGAAGGAGGCTTAGAAACAAACTGTTATTAGAGTAAAACACTTGTATTTCTAACCGCAACCTTAGTACGTTTATGCGAGAAATGTGTAATCATACAAGGTTATTACTCCACCTCCACATGTAAGAACACATAAACCCATCTCAAAGTCAAAGTCAAAGTCAAAATCTCTTTATTCAATTTAGGCTATAACAAGCACTTATGAACGTCAAAAAATCTACCACCGGTTCGGAAAAAACCTCTGTTGAGAAGAATCCGGCAAGAAACTCAACGAGGTATTTTTTTTTTAGAAACAGATTCACAATATTTATAAATGATATATACATTACAAGTATTTAACACAATTTTATTTTTAACACAGTAGGTTCGCTATTTGAAGGGATCGCTAATGAATCGGAATTATTTCCAAATATCCCTGTTCATGATATAATCATTGACTTTATAATAAGCCTTAGATATTAACGTCTTCTTTACAATACATCTATCCTGAGAGTTCTGAGACTAATGTAGGTGGAAGAAATAACAGAAAGGAGAAACGTAGAATTAATAGACAATAAATATTAAAAACAATACAAAAATATAATAAAAATTATATAAATAAACAAATACATAAACTATAATACTTATAAACTACATAATATACTTAATACAAATTATCAAAAGGCCGCATGTGAGAAAAGGAATTTAAAAAGAAAATTAAAGAAACAATCATTTTTGATATATTGACAGTTTTATAACGTTTGCTCCCCGTAACTCTTCCTCGTGTATTCCCGACCTCAACTCCTAAGGAGAGAGCTATCCCGTGTTAGCCGCTTCCGCGAAATTTACTGTGACGTACAACCAGCTTTATTGTTTGCTCTATTTATCTGCCCGCGCGCCGCATAAACGACTAAAGAAATTAAAATCATAGAATTTGTGGTACGAAATTAACTGTCCATTAACTAACTTTGTCTTTGACTTGACAATTGAATTGGATTTGTTGTTGGAAAAATCGCTTTACGCGAGAAAATTTGTGAAACTATCACCCAACTCGGATGGACAGTGGGAAACTTTGTGATGTCTTTTCGTCCCATATTCCGCAGTGCCTGAAGACGAAAGTCTTCGAGTATAACGTATAAAATTACCTCAACTGTTAACTAAATGTATAAACTCAAATTTGTTTATTTTATTTTATTTAGTTTTAATTTTAATTTTTTTCTGAAAACACATTGTGCATGTAAATGTTACACTCGATGGAGGAGCGGTGTCTCCTGACACAGGTATCTTAATACTTAAAAGGAGGCACCAACCTGTAACCTGCTAAATTTATCAAGATACTGAATAAACTATTTTTCATTTTCATTTTTTTTCATTTTCATAATGTTGTTAGTAATGAGATACGGCTTTTGAGACATGGTCTTTACTGTTGGCCTCTTGGAGAGGCTCTGAGTCACCAAATTCTCAGCAACCAACAGTAGTATAAGGGTCCATCAACTTTGACGACCGGATGGCTAAGTAGTTAGAGAACCTGACTACGAAGCCTGAGGTTCCGGGTTCGAATCCCGGCCGGGGCAGACTATTGTACGAATAACACGAATGTTTGTTCTCGGGTCTTGGGTGTTTAATATGTATTTAAGTATTTAATTACCTATGTTTATCCGTTGCCTAGTGTCCATAGTAAGCTTTGCTTAGTTTGGGACTAGATCAATTGGTGTCAAGTGTTCCATGATATTCATTTATTTTATGTGTTGTTATTCTGTCCCGTTATGCAGGAGACATCAGTGATACACTTTCTTAGAAAAATGTTTGTAATATATAAGTACCTACTATTACTAGGTAAGGAGTTGAACCACGAATTGCCTTAAAAGTGTCAAAACTCCCAACTTTTAGTGGATTTGTACCCCATAAAATCAAACTTTAAATAGGTAACGCAGGAGACAGTAGGTACTATGGCAACAGAAGTTGATTAATCCATAATCATCGGTATTCAACTCGCAATTGTTTGAACATCTATACGATTCTATGTCTAATCCCCCCTGATGCCATCATCAGATCTTCGTCGTCAACCTGCAATGTATTATGTCGGCGGCCGATCGTAATATCCGCCAGATCACGAAATTCCTAGCCACATCATGAATCATCAATACGGCAGATCGACTAGAGTAACGCATTCGTCGATATTCCTAGTTTTATACCGGGCACATCGTGATATGCCGAAAAAACGAAAAATTTTGGTACGACGAGCGAAGCAAGGAGTCGATAGTATGAATTGTGATCACTACGCACGAGCCGAGCGAGCGAAGCGAGCGTGCCGCGGCAGCGGCCGGCGAAGTGCCAGAAACGATATGGCGGCGTTTCATGAATAATCATCATAAGTCTAGGAATTTCATCGTTACACGTCAATTTAAACGTCACTAGGCAAATCGTTAGGTAAACGGTGAGTTTCAAACGATATGGCGGATGTCCTTTAGTTAGCCAATTCATGAAATGGCGCCATATCACACTATGCTTAGGAATTTCGTGATCTGGCGGATTCTGCGATCGGCCGCCGACATATACATTAATAATGGTCTACGCAAGCAAAGCCTCGTGTAATGCCTAGTTATATAACTCACAATAATCCAATATGTCACGAAACATAGCATGACAATATACGAATCGATCGAAGTGCCCCATGAATCAAAATAATATGAGCTATAACTTACGACGAATATGTTTTCCCCGATTGCGTTATATGTCATATGTTATTGAATATATGCGGGTATTTTGAAGGGGAGTCGATAGGTAGAAGTTTTTCGATACTCAGAGATGTTGATTAACTAAATTGGATCGAGTATTTACTCGATAATCCTGCCGCTAAGCAGCAACATTTGCTGTTCGACGGGGAGAGTTAACTTGGTGAATTTATGACAATCTACCGGTCCGGGTGTGGGCTGAAATACGAGTAAATAAATAAAACATTGATCTATGTTTTGATGCATTGATCTTTAAATGTATTGATCATTGATTTATGCATTTAAAGTTACTTATATTCAAATTTTGCCAATCAGTTGGTAGTTTATTAAATATCTTTATTGCCATCACTAGAACGCTTTTGTAACCTCCGACGCAAAAAGAGGGGTGTTCAGTTCAACCGCTATGTGTGTCTATCTGTCTGTCTGTCTGTATGTGGCAGCGTAACTCTTAAACGGATGGACTTTTTTTTTTTGACGATGGACTGACTGAATTTAGGGGTCCTTGCGGATACACATCGACACATAGGGATCTTTTGTGTAATTACCCCTCCTTCGCACTTACTCCATTGCTTTTATCACCTCTGCCCGATGGTTCTTAGACATGTTTATCAAAATCGGCTTAGCCGTCGTTCAATAACATGGTTATTTGTTTTGATATGACAAATAATTGACCGAACACAAAGGCTCGAAAAACTAGCGACATTTATAACATATATTATGTGTCTATTATATGTTGTTTACGCGAAGCCTTTGACGGGTAATGACGTCGTTTCGTCTCATAAAGAAATGTTACTCCGTTATTTACCTATGTTGTTGTAATACGAGTAGTTGGTATAAGTTGTTTACATATTTTTATTGATATTGTTTTCATACAAATAAAGGAAACTCGGGGAGAAAATAAGAAATAAATTGACCGCCAAAAATATTTCTATAAACCAAGCTAAAAAAATTGCCTAAACATAAAAAAAACAAATTTCCAATTTTTTGTTGTTAGGTTATAGTTCAGTATTATAATGTCCAAGAAGAATATTCAAGAAACTTTGCAGAATGGGCTCTTAGTAATTTATTTGCCTCTGCAGGCTTTAATACAGTTACTTCGCATGAAAGCCTTTATCAATGATGTATAATTTTATCCCTACGCGGGGAGGCATGCAGTGGAAGATTTATCCGTTCATCGGCTCAGAAAGCCATCGAGAAGCTCTTTAACCGACTTCAAAAAGGAGGTGCTATGTTCCAATGTTAGTTTTTTTTATTTCTCATAACCCCAAACGAAAAAAGAGGGGTGTTATAAGTTTGAACGCTATGTCTGTCTGTGGCATCGTAGCTTTAACGGGTGGACCGATTTGAATGCGGGTATTTTCATTTGAAAGCAGGCTTTCTAGCGATGGTTGTAGACATGTTTTTTCAAAATCGTTTCAGCCGTTTTCGTGATATTGAACTTTAAAGTGACAAAGTCGGGGATTTTTCAACTTTTTGTTGGTTAGGTTATATTTATACATAGTGTATTTTGACACAGGTAACATACAAACATTTTAACGGACCCTCGGTGTCTAAGCCCAAAGCTTTCTTTACCCATTAAATCATTAGAACGTTGGAATCGCTTGCATAGCGGCCAATTCTTAATTAAGTAGCTAGTACTTAATTGTTTTTAATGAAGATTTAATTTTACTTAAGTACTAACATAATAATAATGTTTTGTAACTAACAAACTATGGATAATAATCTGAATTAAATGAGATTATTATTTTTATTATTATTAAATAATTATTATCCTTCCTTGCTATGAACAAATTTATATAGGTACTAACTTAAAGGTATAAAAATAATAAACTAAATAAATTTGTTCATTTTAGATTGGATTGTAAATATAGTTAAATAAATATACTTGCGCTCCTTGCTATTATAAAGGGGAAAGTGAGTTTGTTTCTTTGTTACGCTTTCACGCCGTAACGGAGCGACGGATCGTCGTGATTTTTGGCATAAAGATAGTTTATAGGCCTGAGAGTGACATAGGCTACTTTTTATCCTGGAAAAATGCACAGTTCCCGAGGGAACAGCGCGCGATAACCGAATACCACGCGGGCGGAGCCGCGGGCAAAAGCTAGTTATTAATCCTTGCATTCTTCGAGAATCATTCTCAATCATTTCTATCAGCATTCCGCTCGATCAACGACACTTCCAAAGGAATGCGAAGCAAACATAATGATTGCTATATTTAGCGTGGCATCGGCAAGACTGTGGCAGCGGATTTAAAAAGCTTTTTCTTAAAATTGGCCGTACAATTCGTATCATAAAACTAATAATACCTACTCGGGAGTTAAGGGCGCGCCGAGTTTGTAGCGGATTTATTGTATTTTAATCGCTGTATCATTTTAAATTGTATTATGTACCTAGTGTGGCGAATGTATTTCCGGTTCCGTTTAGATCTTTTTTCATGCGCATGTGCGGATATTGACGTTGGCTTTTACCAACTGTCTTCTAGTGAGATACTATTGTTCTGGATAGAAAATTCTATTTAGTTAATTTTGTTTTCCAATCGTTTTGTATATATATTTTTTTCTGTACTTCTGTTGGAGTACATATATTGTATGGTGATAAAGCGTATTTGACTATCTCATTTCAAATTCATTCCCCCATACTTACTAGCTTTAGTTTTGGAACTCATAATGTAAGATATTTGAGGAATTACTGTTTAAACTATGCACTGTAGGACTTCCACGAGCGTCTCAACCGCTGTCAGTCCCTTGCCTGAGATTTTAAGAATTGGAAGGCAGATTGTTTTTTAATTATGACGTAAATAGCTTCTGTACTCAGGCCAGGATCTATTTCAATACAAAAATCAATGCACATGAATTATTTACTTCTTAATATAAACAGCTAGGGACTGACAGCGATTGAGACGCTCGTGGATTCACCCAGAAATATGATTACTCGTAGTTCGTTCGATAGAAAATAATCTCAAAATCGTCTAAATTTAACTTTAACCGTTAGGATGGCGTAGGTACCTAAATATTAAAATATTACGCAGCATGGCAGGTCTTGAGTTTTTGAATGATAAGAAACTAGCGTATTTTTTTTTATTTTTTTATTCACCATAAATTGTATGTTTGTACAGTCGGAGTAAAAAAAGGTTCGTCACCTTAAGATCTATTTTCCTTTGCTCAGTATGAGCGCTCATCTGCTTTACCGATTGAGTAGGACATACTGCGTCAACCTGTCAACCTGCTGAACATAATCAGGTGACCATAGCAACCCTACAACTAAACCTTGGCACTGACAAACATTGACAATTAAATTGAACATTATATGATTGAAAAATTTACGTAGTTGTTTATTAAAAAGGTTTTGTATTGATATGAAACTAGACATATGTCAGAGGTGTGTACTATTTTGATCCTTGTTGTCATGCCAAGTAAATATAATTTGATATGCACTAGTCTACTCAGTACTTTGGTTTCAAAACGTACTAAGAGTCTATGACTTCGTAAAGGAATCAATTTAATAACTGACGAAGGTTTTTCTACCCCCACTGTACATAAGGATCGGTACAAGTTTGTGTTGCTTGTAGGGTATATAATTAGCGGACTGTAAACACTTTAAAAAACACCGGTTCTTTAGATAAAAGCAAGTTTATTGCAAAGACACACATTTATTAATTACAGACGCTTGGAAGAGTGGCTGATAGAATAACTAACCTAACCAACAAAAAGTTGGAAAACCCCCGACTTTGTCACTTTCAAGTTCAATATCTCAAAAACGGCTGAACCGACTTTGATGAAACATATCTAAGAACCATCGCTAGAAAGCCTGCTATCAAATAAAAAAACCGCATTCAAATCGATCCACCCGCTTAAGAGCTACGGTGCCACAGACAGACACACAGACACACAGACAGACACACATAGCGGTCAAACTTATAACACCCCTCTTTTTGCGTCGGGGGTTAAAAAGAAGGGTGGGGCAGACACATCGCCCATAGACAAAATAAAAAGTTTATAAAAAACTTGAAAAATACTCTATGTTGGCAGTGTTGCCAACATGATCTTATTTTAACATGCAACAGTAAATGTCTCAATACATTTTTACCCATTGAGTGTACCTGGCAAAGTTTTACAAAATTGTGAATATATAGGTATCTATCAAATATTATTCCAATACGGTATCATTCCATTACATTACATGTAATTTTAACATATTATACATTTACATCATCATCATCATCATCATCATCATCATCATCATCATCAGCCTATGGTCGTCCACTGCTGGACATAGGCCTCTCCCATGGCACGCCACTGAGCACGATCCTCGGCCACTCTCATCCAGCTCTTGCCAGCCACCCTGCGAAGATCATCGCACCACCGAGTCTGAGGGCGTCCTACGCCACGTTTGCCGATCCGTGGTCTCCACTCAAGAACTCGTCTACCCCAACGGTTATCGGTTCTTCGGGTACATTTACATATTAGATTAAATTACATTACATTCGTATGGTATGGTTTTCTCTCGCCTATAGAGGTTACATTTTTGAAAAATACGCGGAAAATTAATAAATAACGCTCGCGTTCTGATCAACATAATTATATTCAGCTGCCACGCTTCACCCCCATCCTTCCCCCTTAATTTTTAATTTTTGCCGTATTTTTCCTGTTGTGCCGAATTTTTACAAATAAATTTACTCTTTCTTTTTCTTCTTCCCTAAGGAACTGTTTCGCCACCCATTGATTAATTTTATTTGAGGGATAAATGTCATTACATCTATTTGTCTCCGTCAATTCTAACAAAACAGAGAGAGACGGCATCACATTTATCCGTCAAATAAATTTAATCAATGGATAGTGAAACACGGTGTCTAAAGAAATTAAATTTGGCAAGTTTTTAGTAAAATTCCGATATGCTTTACAAATTTTTTTTAAATTGCGATATGTTTTGCAGGTGGTAGGACCTTGTGCAAGGTTCGCCCGGATTGCTACCACCATCTTGCTCGCTAATCCTGCCGTGAAGCAGCAGTGCTTGCACTGTTGTGTTTCGGCGCGGAGAGTAAGACAGCCGGTGAAATTACTGGCACTTGAGGTATTCCAACTTAGGCCTCTAGGTTGGCAACGCATCTGCAATACCCTTGGTGTTGCAGATGTTTATGGGCGGTGGAGATTTCTTACCACCAGGAGACCCACTTGCTCGTTTGCCTTCCAGTCAAATAAAAAAAAAAAAAAAAAAAAAAATGCTTGACAAGAATTACCAGGGGTCCCCGCACTAGGCTTCGCCTGTAAAGCGGGGAACCAGTTAAATAAAATTATTATAATAACTGGCTTAACTAGGATACAAAACCTTTATTAAGCAGCAACTTACTTCAAGTAGTCACGATATGGTAGTCAGATCCCATTAATATAGGTAAAAAAGTGCTTAAGAGATCGTATCTAAAATTGCTTCATTGTCATCGTAACTAATGAAATGCAGTAGTTTCAAAAGTTTTCTTTTTGCTTCATTTAAGGTTTTTGTTTTGTTTTGGTTGAGAATTCGGTTCTTGGAGTAATTTCACTGGCTGTCTCACTCTCCACATTTCTTAGCCGAGTACCTGCGAAACCACAGGGGTGTCAACATAACTCAAACCTCCTTCAGTCAGCTGTAATTACAAGCGGCTATTGTTCATCCCTAAATGCTTCTATTTTGCTACAGTGGGGTGTCAAAGAGGGACGGTAGACAGTGGCATGCGTAGCGACAAGCGTTTGATTTTTACCTTTATTCAAGGTGGTAGGACCTTGTGCAAGGTCCGCCCGGATTGCTACCACCATCTTGCTCGCTAATCCTGCCGTGAAGCAGCAGTGCTTGCACTGTTGTGTTTCGGCGTGGAGAGTAAGACAGCCGGTGAAATTACTGGCACTTGAGGTATCCCATCTTAGCCCTCTAGGTTGGCAACGCATCTGCAATCCCCCTGGTGTTGGTGTTTATGGGCGGTGGTGATCTCTTATCATTAGGAGACCCACTTGCTCGTTTGCCAGCCAGTCGAATAAAAAAAAAAATATTCCTCCCATCCCATATTATATTACTAGCTTTTGCCCGCGGCCCCGCCCGCGTGGTATTCGGTTATCGCGCGCTGTTCCTTCGGGAACTGTGCATTTTTCCGGGATAAAAAGTAGCCTATGTCACTCTATGCCAAAAATCACGTCGATCTGTCGTTCCGTTACGACGGAAAGACGGACAAACGCACAAACATACAAAAACACACACTTTCACATTTATAATATTTGTATGGATACACATACATACATACATAAAATCACGTCTCTTTCCCAACGGGGTAGGCAGAGACTACCCCCCTTATTCATAAAACTTAACAAGCCTATGTTAACTAACAAATGCTTTGTCCCTTTCTAACAAATACAAATGTCGAAGTGACAGATAAGGACAAACGAATTTTAGCGGCATTTTAACTAAAATAGGTTTGATTGTCGTTTATGAATAAGGGGGTAAATCCTTCCACTTGCTACGATTCTGGCATACAACTATCTTCTCGTTGAGAGCTAGACAGTATAGATGGCGCTAGGTCACTGTCAGTGGCGATGTAAACAGACTGAGATATGTGATGCATAGGGAAATTCGTGTCTGTGTCGTTGACCAGCAGTGGTGTAGCGGTATAGCACGCGGCACGGAATGCCGAGGACCTTTCAATTACTGTGTTGGTCTTATTTTTCTGGTTTTTCTGTGCATCTATGTTTCGGTTTGTATTTTCAATACAACTGTAGTATGGATTTCCTAAATGAAAAAAAAATTAAAATAAAAATAATTTATAGCATAAAAAACTTATAAACAAGAGTCTACGGCTCTGGATCCTGTGCTAGGAGTCCCTGTGTTACAGGATCCAGGTTGGAAATAAGACCAATTAATATTAAAAAAAAAAAAAATTAAAAATTGTTTATTTAGCAAAGGACACTTGTTACAGTACATGCAATGTATCCATCAGACTCCAAACTTGGCTGAGCCTGTATCTTGGTAGCCTGCGAGTGTGTTTAACAAACTTAGCTGAAGTGTGACAGAATTTATTATATTTATTACAAACTAGTTATATATTAAAAAAATATATAACTCCAACAACACTACACAACTACTACTAACTACTCCATAACTACTACTAATTACTTCCTGCTATTGCTTATACAGGGCGTCCCACGGCGATGCCACATGGAGGGAAAGTACCTTAAATATCATAGATAGGATGTTTTGCTGAAAGAAGGCTTTATTTTATTTTTAAAAGTTAGTAAAACTGCATTCAAAGATTTTTGAATAATTACATGGTTTGACTGGGAATCGAACCCGTTCCACTAGAAAAAAAAACACCCTGTAGTTTTCTCATACCGATCGAAAGGGTTTATTATAAGGATTATTTTTTGCTAAATAACCTAGTGCCGGAAATAAACGGAACACCATAAATTTTAACATTTGATGTGAAATTTTGTTCGGAAAATGACATTTCCGTAAGGCCACACAACTGACATTATACCAAACGTAATTTTAGTACCTACTAATGAATCAGTGCCCACTTGAGGAGTTCGCATCATTTCCGTATTATAATTTAAGTGCATGATAAAATGATACGGAGAGATAATTAGTAAGTAGGTAGTTATCTGTTTGTATGCTACAATCCAACTTCTGTTCAATCAAGTGCCGATAGTTGCGTAAATGACTAAACTTGTTGTATTATTTCAATTCTTAATGAAGTTTATTTAAATTCCGTATTTCTGTCATAAAATTTTAACAAAAGCAGATAAAATTACAGTCATAAAATTTACATTTAAAAAATACTCCGAAATGTCTATCAAAAAATCGACAGGAAGTGAAATAGTCAAAAGAGTGCGTCTTTGTATTGAACAGAATGGAACTCATTTTGAGCATTTGATAAATTGATTTTTTTTATTAAATTGTTAAAATTTATGGTGTTCCGTTTATTTCCGGTACTAGGTTATTTAGCAAAAAATAATCCTTATAATAAACCCTTTCGATCGGTATGAGAAAACTACAGGATGTTTTTTTTTCTAGTGGAGCGGGTTCGATTCCCAGTCAAACCATGTAATTATTCAAAAATCTTTGAATGCAGTTTTACTAACTTTTAAAAATAAAATAAAGCCTTCTTTCAGCAAAACATCCTATCTATGATATTTAAGGTACTTTCCCTCCATGTGGCATCGCCGTGGGACGCCCTGTATACTATAATCTAACTTAACTTAAGATTATTATAATACTTTCTTTGTATGTATGTGTGTGTGTGTGTGTTCAAATAAATTAGGCTCGTCGATTGCTTCGCTCGCTCGGCGCGTTTTGTAGTCGCAATTTTATACCATAACACTCCTCGCTTCGCTCGTTGTTGTAACTAATTGGTGTTATAAGTTTGGCCGATATGTGTGGCTGTGTTTCTATCTGTGGTACCATAGTTCTTAAACGGGTGAACCGATTTGAATGAAGCTCGTGGTAATTTTCAAATGTAAATTCCGCACATGAATTTCGAAAAACTCAGAGGTGCGCACCGGGGTTTGAACCCACGACCCTCTGCTTGAGAGGCGATAGGTCAAACCACTAGGCCACCACCGCTTTTTTTTTATTCGACTGGATGGCAAACGAGCAAGTGGGTCTCCTGATGGTAAGAGATCACCACCGCCCATAGACACCTGCATTACCACGGGGATTGCAGTTGGGTTGCTAACCTAGAGGTCTAAGATGGGATACCTCAAGTGCCAGTAATTTCACCGGCTACGGCTGTCTTACTCTCCACGCCGAAACACAACAGTGCAAGCACTGCTTCACGGCAAAGCAAGATGGTGGTAGCAATCCGGGCGGATCTTGCACAGCACCACCTGCAAACTATAACTTCAACTATGACGCTCCTCATTTACCCTCAAACCTATCCTTTACCATCCTTTCTAAGTCTAGTATACTATAGTCAGTCTGCTCCGGACGTCCGGTCCTTGCATGAGCCGGGACGAGTCTTTGGCACGACTAGTATGCAGGATGTCGAAGAGGACTTAAAAAAGGGCATTTTATTTTACACTATTGCTTACCCGCGGATTTGCATGCGTTCATTAAATTCCCTTGGGATTACATCGTGTTTATCCCGTGGGAATATTGAGACAAAAAGTAGTGCATATCTTGCTCGCTAATCCTGCCGTGAAGCAGTGCTTGCACTGTTGTATTTCGACGTGGGGAGTAAGACAGCCGGTGAAATTACTGGCACTTGAGGTATCCCATCTTAGACCTCTAGGTTGGCAACGCATCTGCAATCCCCCTGGTGTTGTGTGTCTATGGGCGGTGGTGATCTCTTACCATCAGGAAACCCACTTGCTCGTTTGCCATCCAGAAGAATAAAAAAAATGCCCGCGCAGCGCCGACGTAACGATTACGTTGCGGCGCCGCGACGTGTGGCATCTTTCACGCTCCAAATGTGGTTGTGAGCGATGCGTCTGACTCATACAAAGGTACCTATCACAACATTTTACATCCTCCCGAGTCACCGTTCATTCAACATTCTCTCATAGGTAGCTACAATACAATCCCTACTAATATTATAAATGCGAAAGTGTGTTTGTATGTTTGTATGTTTGTCCCTCTTTCACGCCGTAACGGAGCGACGGATCGACATGATTTTTGGCATAGGGATAGTTTATGAGCCCAAGAGTGACATAGGCTACTTTTTATCCCGGAAAAATGTACAGTTCCCGAGGAAACAGCGCGCGATAAGTAACCGAATACCACGCGGGCGGGGCCGCGGGCAAAAGCTAGTAAGAATAATAAATAATAGATATCATGGGACACTTGTCTTGACCCCAATTGACCTAGTCCCAAACTAAGCAAAGCTTGTGCTATGCGCACTAGGCAACGGATAAACATGCTTATATAGATAAATACATACTTAAATACATATTGCACATCCAAGACCCGAGAACAAACATTCGTATTATTCATACAAATGTCTGCCCCGGCCGGGATGACTCCTCATTGAACACGAATGCTACAATATAATACAGTAGTACAATACAATAATGCTGTAAAGTAAACAAGTCCTTCCTCCTTTCTGTAAAGGTTGCCTGGAAGAGATCACTCTTAAGCGATAAGGCCGCCTTCTACATTTCTGGTGTACAATAAAGAGTATTTTGTATTTTATTGTATAATACAATGAAAATATTCTTTATTGATCACCAAAAACAGTACAGAGATATTACAAAAATAAAAATCTAGGTAGACAATAGGCGGTCTTTATCTTATCGCTAAAAAGCACAAGTTTCAAGGTAGTAAGCATATTATTATAGTGTCTTATCACAGTTATCACCCCAGAGCGATCTCTTGCGGACAACTTTTACAAAAATAAAGAAAAGAATACCTACAAAGTAAAGAACAGATTTTCGCAGGAGGTGCAATTTTAGATTAGAGCAATAAAAATAGGTACCTATAGGTAGATTATACTCGACAACATAAAAATGTACTACCATTAATAATGCACAAGATGACATAGCTCTTCTCAAACATAAAGTTACTTACTTACCTATGTAGTTATTTACCTAGTCAGTTAATATTTAATTATTAATTACCTTCTTCGTCATAATTTTGTTTCCTGAATTTTATTTACTGTAAGTACAACGGAAATATGTAATACACACTAGCAAATGTGCCCTTAGATGGACAAAGTCACATTTTTTAATTAAAAAGTAATTAAGTACCTATTACCTACACAGTTTAACTATGTATGACGTCATCATAATTACCAATTTTATTAATAAACAATTAAACAAATGGAAACTAAAGTGAGTAATAAATTACGCACGCATTACAAAATCGCAATTCCTAAAATTAAAATCAAAACGAACGCGCCGTTGCCAAGCAGCGACGCGGCGTTGCCAGCTCGCGCCCGGCCACGGCCGCCGGCCCGGCAACAGTGCCCGTCGAACAACCGTGATGCGAACTACATTAAAGCTTATTTAAAATAAAAAAAATCATAAATAAATACGTTAAAAAATCAAGAATAAATATCAAAGTGACAGTTTTTACAGTATTTTGTGGCGAAAGTGTGGTTTTAAAAGTGTATTTTGGATAAGGACTGTGTTACGGCAGCCATGATGGAATCGGATGTAATCAAGGAACGGCTAGAAAGTGGATACGGTACGTGAATATTGCGCAGTAACTGGCGCGCTCAGAAACATTCGTTATCATTGAACTTGCCCCGTACTTTAATTCCTAGGCCACTATAGAACTTTATCACTGTAAATAATTTTAGTTGTCCATAACAATGCTCATCGAATAACGTAAAATGCAACAGTGACAAAGTTTTGAGGCGGCAGGAATCAAAGTCGTAAATAAATGTGATATTATTAAAAACGTGTGTTTCTTACTTTGTTACTGTAAAAGTTATGGATAGATTCGGAAGAAAAATTTGCTGTAGATACTTAGCATGGTTGGAAGTCTGGATTAACATAGGCTACGTTTTAGCACACAATATTCTCACAGTTTTGAAATAAACAATAGAATCCCAACACCTCCACCGATTAAGTAAGGTACCTTACCTAGAGCAGGCATAAAAATTTGCACGATATTTTTTATACAACTTAAAGTAGGTAGATTTAAAAGATATAACAAGTACTTGGGAATTTAATAAAGTCTTTTTAGTATCGCGGCAAGATTGTTTTGAGTTTTATTTTGACGCGTACCTAAATGTGGATTATAAATGAATGTGAGCTGATAATGTTATTTATATTTTTATCAGTTTTGTTTTTATCAGTGTGTCATTTTGTTCACGTGACTTACTGTATAATGTGATAAAGTTCATTATTGTTTAAACTTTAAAGGTTTAGGTAATTTACAAAATGTAAACAAACTTCAGCTCCCAGATTTGCTTGCTACATTCAAGAATTTTTAACATTTTACTTATCTATCATTGCAATACAAACTAGAATAATGTGTTTAAATACAGACATGTAAGTGTTTAGATAGTTTAGTGGGGGAATTTCAAAAGGCACAAATTGACGTAGTTTTGTTTACATTTAGTTAATAATCTAAACCTTTCAAGTATAGTTTAGTGTACTTAAATGTAGAGTATGAGGAATAATGAGGATGTTTGATGTAAATAAATAGTAGCGATACTAGAACTTTGTTTGCTTGAACTTAAAACAAATAAAATGAATCATAAATTGTTATTTAATACAATACCTATTATGTAGTGGTTTTATATATTACTAGGTATTTGAACAGGTGAGTAACATACGGGTAACATACGAAGTTCGAGGTTTGCATTAATTTAGGAGTATAGGGCCTGTTCATGTTCTCAACTTTCGTTCCCAAATCCGTGGCTTTCCTTATTCCGGATTCAATTACACAAGGAAACTCCTGTCTGCTCATCATGTCAGCCGAAAGACGTCCACTGCTGGACATAGCCCCCCAAGGCTCTCCACTCAGACCGGTCTTGTGCTTTTCGTATCCACCGCGCCCGCGATCTTAGCCAGGTCGTCGCTCCATCTTGTTGGAGGCCTACCGACAGCTCGTCTCCCGGTCCGCGGACGCCATTCGAGAACCTTCTGACCCCATCGGCCATCAGTCCTGCGTGCAATGTGCCCCGCCCACTGCCAATTCAGTTTCGCAATTCTTCGGGCTATGTCAGAATTTCAGAAACCTTAGCTAATAAAAACAAACAAATGTTCTAGAACCGGAGCCAACAACGTTCACGTTCCGGAACACGAAGCGACTGATCCAGATGGTCCAAGCCCGGCCTTGCTTGTGGGACCGCCACTCCCCAGAGTACAAGGACCGGTTGGCGCGAGACCGAGCTTGGGCCGACATATTTAGCGAGCTGGACCCCGCCTACAGCTCCGCTAATGCCACGCAGAAACATGAAATTGGTGAGGAAATTAATGGGTAATCTCGATGAACTTAAAGAATTTACTTGCTCATCCGCGAATTTACGATAGCTAAACCTATGCAAAATATGCGTGTTCATGCTGCCTCCACCTCCACACTGTAAGAATACACACAAACCCATCTATCACTACCACATCAGCTCATCTTCAGAGTAATACAACCATCATGCTACCAGTTGTTAGACTAACAAACCACAACCATCGTTTTAATTTGTCACTGTTGTTGTTGTTTGTTTGTCTTTTAGTTCTTTTAGTTCATTGATATGGACCTCCGCAAAGTAACGCCTGATTCAATAAATTGGGTAATCTCGACTCCGAGGAGTGATGTGGTTCACTAACTCGCTGGGTATGAGCGTGACAAAACTGACTGTTCACAAAATTTTGTATGAAAAAAGGGGGGCATTTTTTTGAACGATCGGAATCGGTTGTGCTTTTGATTCTGAGTAGGACCATATTTTTATCCAAAAATGAAAAAAAAAGGGTACACTTTTTTTTGAAAACGCCCTATTGAAAGAAAGAAAGAAAGAAAGAAAATACATTTATTCACAACACAAGACACAACAATAGCATTAAGTACAAAAAAATAATAATAATGCAATGTTATTTTATTCATCTAGGCAGTTTACGTTTTTGATGGCAACACTATTCTATGCTCTCTTGCTTTAGGGCTCTGCATCACCAAGAAATGGTACAACGTCCGAGACTCCTACGTCAAGTCCATGAAGCCTGGGTACCTTGGCAGCCGCCGGAACAGGCCCTACATACACTCAGACTTGCTGCGGTTCCTAGATGACAGGTAAAAGAAAGAAAGAGAGAGAACGAGGAAGAATGAGAGAAAGAAACAAAGAAAGATTTTTTTTTTATTTGACTGGAAGGCAAACGAGCATGAGAGTCTCTCGGTGGTAAGAGATCATGACCGCCCATAAACATATGCAACACCAGGGGTATTACCAGGTACCAGGCACAGGTACCAGGGGAGAGTAAGACATCCGGTGAAATTACTGGCACGTGAGGTATCCCATATTAGGCCTCTAGGTTGGCAACGCGTCAGCAATACCCCTGGAGTTGCAGATATTTATGGGCGGTCATGATCTCTTGCCACCAGTAGACCTTGCTCGTTTTCCACCCAGTCGAAAAAAAAACTAATTTTTGGCGTTTGCTCGGACTTTATTTTTAACAGTTGTAGGAGACTCTGTAGAGTAGAGCATAATTTATTAAAAGACTTATAGAGTAAATAATTGTTTTATTCCAACAGATATTTTGAGAAGATAAAAAGGAGATGTAGAAGCACACAGCAGGGCGCAGAGCAAGAAGACGACACAGAAGAAGTAGAAACAGAACCATGGGACCACGAGGTGTTTGTCAGCATAGACGAATCAGAAGAGGCTAATCCAAATAAAAGATTAAAACTAGAATATTCCGAAGACAGTTTTAAAGAAGACAATTTGAAAGTCAAAGAAGAAGAAGACATAGTCGCTGTCCTTTCCAATCTAATACAGAAAGAGGAAGACGAAGATAGAGCGTTTTTTAAATCCATAACGCCGTCGGTGAAGAAGTTGTCGGAAGATTCAAAATTTGAATTCAGGATACAAGTTATGAAATTGATAAAAAATTTAAGGACTAAAGATAAGAACAGAATGGATTTAAAGACTGAGAGAATATTGAATAATGATAGCGAAACCGAATGATGTTTGTTCATTGTTCTATGTTTTGTATTAAACGTTTTTAATAAAAGTTTTAAATTTTTTGTGCTTAAATTTACCTAATCCTCATTCATAATTCATAATTCATTATCATATTCCTAATGGTAGGGATCTATGGTTCTCCGTACTAACACAGCCCCTCTTCTAAGCAAATTGTAGGTAGTGTGGGTTCATTATACATGGTTAGGTACAGACATAGATTGACGATAGAAGCGCAATCGGTAAGATCTTCATTCATTAAGTTTCTACTGCAACCATAATATAATCGTATGATCAGGTAATACAATTAAACTAAATTTTGAATGACTTAAGAATTTTTGAACCCTGAATTTAATCGAAAGCTTTAACGCCTCCAAACCTTGACCGGATGTAGCAATCTCCAATTAATAGGGCTAACAAACGCCACCGGAAGTACCCACTTCCGCCGCCATGACACTTCCGGGCAGCGAGTAATTAGTTGCCATTTTGGATTGGTTCAGTAAATTGGTGAAACTAAATTTTCAAACTATTGAAATTTTATCTCGTTTGGTTTGGACTGTAGGTACTTTGCGGTGCTATGGGTCGATTATGGCAATAAATATGATAAAGATATTACGGGTGTGGTTAGGGTTACCACCCGTACTCTAAAATAGAGTATTGTCCTCTTTTTCATGTAGGCGTACTTTATAATCTACGACACCAATAAAGTACGCTAAAATACTCTATTTACGTAAAACTTATTCTTACTGGCTCGTTACTGGTTATGAGTACTTATGAGACTAAATAAACTGGTATCCACAGCCACCAAATTTTGGCGATACTCTTTTTTTATTCTGTGTACTTTATTTTTGTCCTTCCAAAATGAAAAAATACTTTATTTACCCTAAAAAAAGGTGGCAACCCTAGGTGTGGTCTACAGGCCTTATGAGCAAATAATTAAAACATAGATCATACTCGTCAAAATGACCAACATTAGTTAGAGACTTTTGAAAATAATTAGTTTTTTAATTTAATTTAATTTTTAAGTTAATTCAAAGAAGCCATCGAAAGCAAAGTGCTTGATGTTTGTACTGTGATCTTTATTCGAAACCAGTATCATACAAATAACTTTTTTTCTTCCTTCGTTACCAGTTACGAAAGGTTGGTTACGTACACGGCCGAAGGGTGACAGGCGACGTCAGTTGTGTTCTAGGATGGCGTACATTGATGGCAGTATTGAATTTGTATGAAAAAAGGAAAATTCAAAGACTCCATTATTTTTAACAATCGCTGAACGAATGTTGTTCAGTTTGACGAGGACGATCTGTTTTAATTTTTTCTCGGTTTGAAGGCCACACCCGGTAAATAGATATGTAAAAAAATTACAACACAACCATAATGAAACAAAGTAAAAACGACAATAGGTACGTCAGTCGAATTATAACTACCCAAATCAGTCAGATAAAATCGTAAGTTAGCGTTTTGTTGCTACCATCGTTATCAGCATCCCAGCCTACACCACTACTGGGCACAGGCCTCCTCTCACAAAGATGGGCTTGGGGCGTAGTTCCCCCGCAGGCACACCGCGGATTGGGAACTTCAAAAACATTTAATTGCACGATGTTTTCCTCCGTAAAGCTCGTGAAGCTGAACACCATAAAATAAGTGTGCTCTAAATAACCTATTGAGTGCGGCTAAAAGTGTTAAAGTAAGTTAGTTTCTCTCTATAGCTGCACCCAGTGGCTTTTATATCCTTTCACTGGCCTCTAAATTAAATGGGTTCTGGAAAAGACTTCATGTAAGTTTTATTGGTGTAAACTGTACATTAGCAGCGCTTTTATAAATGTATCCACTGTCTTGTATATAAGGGCTCGCGCGGTGAGGGTTCCTTAGGTACTTTAGGTGTAAGTATCCAAGAACATTCAGTGAACACACACATATAGAAATTGTTTTCATCATCCCAGTCTATATACGTCCCACTGCTGGGCACAGGCCTCCTCTCAGAATGCGAGAGCTTGGGCCGTAGTTCCCACGTTGGCCCAATGCGGATTGGAAACTTTACACGCACCATTGAATTACTTCGCAGGTTTGTGCAGGTTTCCTCACGATGTTTTCCTTCACCGCAAAGCTCGTGGTAAATTTCAAATGTAATTCCGCACATGAATTTCGAAAAACTCAGAGGTGCGAGCCGAGGTTTGAACCACGATCTACTTGAGAGGCGATAAGTCAAACCACTAGGCCACCACTGCTTACGTTTATTTGATTTATTTATGTTTAAAAAGAATTCGGAAAATATTGTAATTCCCCATCCCGAGGGAAAAGAAGGCAACCCTTAAATATTCAAATACCGGTAGGGTCAAGGACAAACGGAATAAGTAAGGAAAAACCTTTTACGAGCGTTTCCGTAGCACTGTACGACACGTCAAACATAAATCCTATTATTATTATTATTTATTTATTGTGAAACAATCAGTCATACAAAGGCAAGGTTACAAATATTTTATATGTAATTATTACAGACCTATAAATAGTTTCCAAAATTACTATATAAGAAATACGAGAAATCCAGCATATAACCGAAACTTTCAAGTATTTGTTTAAAATTACAACTAAATATCACACTAACATAAATGTGTACTAATATAACTATTTTATTTCTTATCTCAAAACTTGCATTCCTACCTATTTTCCTATTTATCCTATTAAATTCGAAGATGAAAATACCTGGAGACGAGTTCAATATGAGTGAAATAAAACCAGTACCCTTAGTGTAAGTTTTCGGTTACAAAATACGTCTCGATCACGTTCGCGTTAATACTCAGTTTTGACGCATTTTTGAGATACATTTTTATGCGACGTCTTTACGTTACTCCCGGATTGTGTTCGAATCGCTTAACGGTATAGTGCCTATTCAATTATTGGATATACCTTTATAGTTTTTGTGGTACTAGTCGTGGCAATGAGCTTTTATATATTTCACACGAAAATACAAGCCGAAACATGGATGCACAGAAAAACCAGAAAAATAGACCAGCGCTAAAAGAAACAAAACGAAACGCTGGCAGCGTAAAAGAAACAAAAATTTGGAGTTGAAATAAAAAATACAAAGAGACTTCAAGTAGTAATCTTGAATGAACTTTTAGGCAAAGTTAGGCTGTGGAAACTTCACTTCTTCTTTCCATTCCTCTCCTATCGGAGGTTGGACATCATGGTGATTCTGATTCTGCAGGCCGCTGGCTCTAAACAACAACGTGGTACTGCAATTGAACCAGTCTCACAAATTCTTCAGCCACGAGTGTCTTCTCCAGCCCTCGCTTCTCTCCACACAAGGACGTAAATTGCGCTGGTCTATTTTTCTGGTTTTTCTGTGCATCCATGAATGAATGAATGAAAAAGTATTTATTTGATATTATTTTTACATACTTTTTTGTACATAGCCCTGCAAAACTGTTTACACAGTTTGTCTGCAGGATACAGTCTCTATAAAAATAAAGAATAACGTAATATTATTGTCTCATGGAAGAGTTTCTACTAAATGTTTTTTAAGGATCTTTTTAAATTTATTTTTATCAGTTTCTAGGCGGATGTTATCAGGTAAGCTGTTTTTTTATATACTTGTATTGTAATGTATAGTATATAGATATCATTTATAAATATTGTGTATCTGATTTTTTTTTAAATACTTCGTTGAGTTTCTTGTCGGATTCTTCTCAACAGAGGTTTTTTCCGAACCGGTGGTAGATTTTTTGACGTTCATAAGTGCTTGTTGTAGCCTAAATTGAATAAAGAGATTTTGACTTTGACTTTGACTAACAAATACGGGTAGTCTTTTGTTTAATGTTGTTGTTGTGTATTGTGCCGAAGTAGTTGGTCACTCGGGGCACTTCAGCTCTACAGCTTGTGTTTTTGTGTGAAATATTTAGACGTAAATTGCCGTCGTTTCATGGACTCGCGCACTGTGGGACCATCATCGTCGCATTGCGTCTAACAGCAAATTAAACAAAACATATACTGCACTAGGTAAACAAAATAGCCCCGCGCACCCTTTTACACCAGAGATCTGCTGTGCTAGGATAGATAATCATGTTTTTAGGGCTCCGTAGCCAAAATGGCAAAAACGGATCCCTTATAGTTTCGCCATGGCTGTCTGTCTGTCAGTCCGCGGCTTTACTTAGAGGCTATCAATTTTTTTAGAGTACCTACCGCCCATAGACGTAAAGTGGGGGAAATTTTTTTTCTCATCCAAACTTGTAGTTGGACAGGTCTTTTGAAATCATTAGGGGGTTGCTAAAACGATTTTTCGATTCAGTGATGTGTTTCCAAAATATTCAACTCTAAAGTACAAAATTTTTATTAAAATTGAGCGTCCCCCCCCCCCTCTAATATCTAAAACGGTGGGTGAAAAAAATTGAAAAAACTCAGGATGGTAGCAAGTATATCAAACTTACAAAGAAAACTATAGCGGTTCAGTTTTCTTGAGAATTATTAGTAGTTTAAGAGTAAATAGCAGCCTTAGGATTAAAATATACCTAAACTTGGAATATTCCGTACAAAATACGAAATCCTTAAAAAAATATTACTAAATATTTTCGTAATGGCTACGGAACCCTATCTCGGGCGTATACGACACGCTCTTGGCCGGTTTTTTCCATAAAGGCAGCTGTATGAATATTAAACAAAAACATCTTGTTCTTAAGACAATTACGAAGCACCTGTATGTATCTATTTTGAGTTATCGACAGCTGACATTGGACCCGATTCTACAGCGGCCGCTAAAATTCCTAATTTTATTTAGACGTCGCTAAATCACTTTGCTATTCTATGAGCACCTGTCATAATCAAATGACATCGCTAATTTAATCTGACGTTTCTTATTTTAGCCGGTCTATTCAATTTAGGTTTAGCTGCTTAAATGCTATTCTTTGCATGTCCATTTTAAGCGAAAGTCAAGCTAAATTGGCTAATTTTAGCGGCGACTAAAATAGTCCCATTTAAAATAAGGTTTCGAAAAGTCAAGTTGTGCTGGATCAATTCCATGCGTATTTCATAATTGATTGTCTGCAAGACATCGCTTTTAAGCGATAAGACTGCCTGTGTCTGCCATACTTTTTAGTATTTTTGTTAATTCACTGTACTGATTTGTGGTGTGCAATAAAAATATTTGTATTGTATCGTACTGTATCATCCATTAGAAATATTTAAAAGTTTTGAGTGCCCTGAGCTTTTTTTTGCCCATGGCAGCTACCAAACTGCTGTGGGAGAAATTAGTATTCTAGCTCAAAGCCAACCAACCATAAGCCTCAGTCTGGCAGCTGTTTGTACTATAACAATCGAAAGATTGACCCCACTGTGGATCAAGTTCCCAGTGACTAGACTGGAGAAAGAGAGGGCAATGCAGGAGTTTCAGACTCATTTTGGAATGCCATATACACTGGGTGCGGTAGATGCGAGTCACATCCCTATACATAAACCCCCAAATAACCACCCACGAGCCCCAGGTAACATTTTCTTTAACAGAAAAGGGTTCTATAGCATTAATAGTCAAGTGGTGTTCGGAGTCGATGTCGATTTGATGGGAAAATTGATAAAAGTCACTGATAATTACTATAATGGATTTATTGATTTAAACTTGATAAACTTAAGGTAAAATGATACTGCTGCCTTGCTTACCGAACGCGGACTAACTGCTTTAGTGCAATTAATATGCCGATGAAGTGAATTTGATGAGTTAGCTATAATGAACGTGCGTAGCTCGTACAAGTGGTGTGCGACACCATTGGTCGGATCACCAGCGTTAACCCAAATTTTCCTGGCTCAACCCATGATGCTGCTGTTTGGAGGAGCAGCAATATGCACCAGCACCTTGAAGGGCAATATGTTCAGCACCAAGCTATGGAGTGGCTTCTTGGAGACAAAGGCTACCCACTTCTCCCGTAGCTGATGACTCCTCATCCTGACCCAGTTGCCGAGTCACCGGAGGCAAGATTTAATAAGAGCCATGCACAGGCGAGAGGGGTCATAGAGATGTAGGTACTTTAGGGGTTTGAAAAATAAATTTAGATGCCTTCATCGCCACCGTACCTACTCTGCATTACAGCCCAGAAAAAGCTGATTAAAACAAAGTGAACTTCATTATAGTCTTTTATTACAGCTAGGTAGGTTACATTCTTTCACATTATAGTTATTATACGAGAACATTAATTTCTGTTCCGCGAGCTGAAGTATAAGAAAACAGAATTCATAATATTAAGTGACGTTCGCCCTAAGTATGTCTTCAACGCATTAAGAGAAGTCTCTTCGTTCAATTCTCCATACCTACAAACGTAGTCCTGGTCTCATTTGAAAACTAGGTAATAGAAATAGATGAAGGTTTGTAAGAATGGACTACACGTCATTATCTAGGCCTGTGGTTTTTCAGATTTTCATATAAATGTGTAATATTAGAATTACAGGAGCTCAAAAGTTGACAAAAAAAAACATGTCAACTTTGCACAAGAATTACACACTAATAAAGCATTTTTACAAAAATCGAAAAACCACAGGCATCCATACTAATATCATAAATGCGAAAGTGTGTTTGTATGTTTGTCCGTCTTTCACGCCGTAACGGAGCGACGGATCGACGTGATTTTTGGCACATAGATAGTTTGTAGGCCCGAAAGTGACATAGGCTACTTTTTATCCCGGAAAAATGCACAGTTCCCGAGGGAACAGCGCGTGATAACCGAATACCACGCGGGCGGAGCCGCGGGCAAAAGCTAGTAGAAAACATGATGAATATATGTATTGATTGTAAAATATCAATGATTTCTGTGCTATGCTTTTCATATAATATGAAGACAACGAAACGCAAAATTCAACCGCCCAAATCTTGAAAAGCCTACAGCTATCTCGATATAAATTACGGACGTCCTTGCAGAAGACATGGGGGGACGGCTGCGAGCGGTTATGTCACGAGCGATAAAGACAGCAACATCCCAAACGAATACCTAACGCGGCCGCGCGACCGGCAGTGACACTTTTCTTAAAGGGCTACACGAGGTTTTCATCAATTTTTGACAAGTTTTGAATCGTATCTCCTACTTTTGCACCACAGATAGAATTATAAATCAAACGGCGACTGATGGCTGGGCGGCAACTGATGTCTCTTCTATAACTGGTGGTGGCAGCCCAAGTATTTCCACAGCAGGTGTCGGTGTTAGATTTTCCACGGGAGCAGACTTAAACAAAACGACAAGTAGTTCAGTTAATTATTTTCGACATTACTACAACTAAAGAAAGGTCTAGAGCCGCAATGGTCTCGTACAGCCCGGTTTCAAAGGTGTTTCCTTCCAAGGACCATAAATCTGTGGACAGAGTTGCCTGTTGAGGTTTTCCCTGGAGATATCTTTGGTATTACAAACGTACTCGTACATAGGTGTTCATTAGTTTTATTAGTCACTAGCTTTTACCCGCGGCTTCGCACGCGTAAACTATTCGGTCTTTATCCCTAGGTATCCCGTGGGAATATCGGGTCAAAAAGTCGCTTATGAATTATTCCAGACATCCAGCTACCTACATACCAAATTCCATGAGTCTAATCCCAGCGGTTATTATTTCAAGATTTTATCCCTATCCCGTGGGAATATCGGGGTAAAAAATAGCCTATGTGTTATTCCAAAGGTCCAGCTACCTACACACCAAATTTCATGACTCTAAGCGCAGTGGTTGTTATTTCAAGGTGTTATCCCTAGGTATCCCGTGGGAATATCGGGTCAAAAAGTCGCTTATGTATTATTTCAGACGTCCAGCTACCTACGTACTAAATTTCATGGCTCTAAGCACAGGGGTTGTTATTTCGAGATTTTATCCCTACCCCGTAGGAATACCGGGATAAAAAGTATCCTATGTTTTAATCCAAGTTATAAACTAACTTTTTTCCAAATTTTATCAAAATCCGTCCAGCCGTTTCAGCGTGAAGAAGTAACAAACATACTCACTCACTCACTCACTCACTCACAAACTTCCACATTTATAATACTAGCTTTTACCCGCGGCTTCGCACGCGTAAACTAATCGGTCTGGTAGTTGCACTTGAAATTTTCGGGATTTTACCAAATTCCCCTTGCAATTTCCAAAATTTATATCGTGGTCTTCCATCATTGCCAAGAAGACTGCGCCGAAGAATGCGCCGCAAGATACTTGGCAGAAACTCATTTCTTTTCAAAATACTTAGTTAAAAACTATAGTACCTATACCATTGAAGAAAAAACATAAAATAATAATAATACAGGGACGTATGCGGTCCCTTAGTTACAAAACTATCCCGTGAGAATATCTGGATAAAAAGTAGCGTATGTATTATTTCAAAGGTCCAGCTACCTACACACCGAATTTCATGGCTCTAAGCCCAGTGGTTGTTATTTCAAGATTTCATCCCTAGGTATCCCGTGGGAATATCGGGTCGAAAAGTCGCTTATGTGTTATTCCAGACCTCCGGCTACCTACATTTAATATTTTAGGACTCTAAGCCCAGCGGTTATTATTTCAAGTTTTTATCCCTATCCCGAGGGAATATCGATCGAGATAGAAAGTAGCCTATCTATTATTCCAGAGGTCCAGCTACCGACATACTAAATTTCATGGCTCTAAGCACAGCGGTTGTTATTTCTAGATTTTATCCGTAGGTATCCCGTGGGAATATTGGGTCAAAAAGTGGCTTATATTGTGTTATTCCAGACTTCCAGCTACCTACATACCTACCAAATTTCATAACTCTAAGCCAAGCGGTCATTGTTTCAAAATTGTATTTCTATCCCGTGGGAATATCGAGATAAAAAAATAGCCTATGTGTTATTTCAAAGGTCCAGCTACTTACACACCGAATTTCATGGCTCTAAGCCCAGTGGTTGTTATTTCGAGATTTCATCCCTAGGTATCCCGTGGGAATATCGGGTCAAAAAGTCGCTTATGTGTTATTCCAGACCTTCGGCTACCTACATTCCAAATTTTATGACTCTAAGCCCAGCGGTTATTATTTCAAGATTTTATCCCTATCCCGTGGGAATATCGAGATAGAAAGTAGCCTATCTATTATTCCAGAGGTCCAGCTACCGACACACTAAATATCATGGCTCTAAGCACAGCGGTCGTTATTTCTAGATTTTATCCCTAGGTATCCCGTGGGAATATTGGGTCAAAAAGTGGCCTATGTGTTATTCCAGACGGCCAACTACCTACATACCAAATTTCATGACTCTAAGCCCAGTGGTTATTAGTTCGAGATTTTATCCCTATCCCGTGGGATAAAAAGTAGCCCTTGTGTTATTCCAAACGTCCAGCTACCTACATACCAAATTTCATGACTCTAAGCCCAGCGGTTGTTATTTCGAGATTTCATCCCTATCCCGTGGGAATATCGGGATAAAAAGTATCCTATGTTTTAATCCAAGTCATAAACTAACTTTTTGCCAAATTTCATCCAAATCCGTCCAGCCGTTTTAGCGTGAAGAAGTAACAAACATACTTACTCACTCACATCCTCACTCACATCCTCACTCACTCACAAACTTTCACATTTATAATATTAGTAGGATTAGTAGGAAGTAGGATAGTAGGACTAGCTTTTACCCGCGGCTTCGCACGCGTAAACTAATCGGTCTGGATAGTTGCAATTGAAATTTTCGGGATTTTACAAAATTCCCCTGGAAATTTCCTAAATTTATATCGTGATCTTCCTTCATTGAGGTTGTGTTGTAAATAGCTGTACAAAATTCAAGACTCTAAACCCAATGCTGAAATTTCAAAATTTTTCCCTATCTAAATTCAAATCATTTATTCAGTAAATAGGCCGCAATGGGCACTTTTACACGTCATTTTTTAAACTACCGGCGCTTTTGGAAAGACCATTGTTGCCAAGAAGAATGCACCACAAGAAACTTGACAGAAAGTCTTTTTTTTTTAATACTTAAAAACTACAGTATACCATTAAAGAAAAAAATATAAAATAATAATAATACAGTATGCGGTAGGCGGTCCCTTAGTTACAAAACTATCTCGTGGGAATATCCGGATAAAAATTAGCGTATGTGCTATTCTAGACATCTAGCTAACTTCATACCAAATTTCATGACTCTGAGCCCAGCGGTTATTATTTGAAGATTTTATCCCTATCCCGTGGAATTAGCGATGTGAAAAATAGCCTATGTGTTATTCCAGAAATCCAGCTATCTACATACCAAATTTCATGGCTCTAAGCCCAGTGGTTGTTATTTTGAGATCTTATCCCTCAAAAGTCGCTTATGTGTTATTCCAGACCTCCAGCTATCTACATACCAAATTTCATGGCTCTAAGCCCAGCGGTTGTTATTTTGAGATCTTATCCCTCAAAAGTCGCTTATGTGTTATTCCAGACCTCCAGCTATCTACATACCAAATTTCATGGCTTTAAGCCCAGTGATTGTTATTTTGAGATCTTATCCCTCAAAAGTCGTTTATGTGTTATTCCAGACCTCCAGCTATCTACATACCAAATTTCATGGCTCTAAGCCCAGTGGTTGTTATTTTGAGATCTTATCCCTCAAAAGTCGCTTATGTGTTATTCCAGACCTCCAGCTATCTACATACCAAATTTCATGGCTCTAAGCCCAGTGGTTGTTATTTTGAGATCTTATCCCTCAAAAGTCGCTTATGTGTTATTCCAGACCTCCAGCTATCTACATACCAAATTTCATGGCTCTAAGCCCAGTGGTTGTTATTTTGAGATCTTATCCCTCAAAAGTCGTTTATGTGTTATTCCAGACCTCCAGCTATCTACATACCAAATTTCATGGCTCTAAGCCCAGCGGTTGTTATTTCGAGATTTTATCCCTATCCCGTGGGAATATCGGGATAAAAAGTATCCTATGTTTTAATCCAGGTTATAAACTAACTTTTTACCAATTTTTTTTAAAGTATTTTACTGGAAGGCGAACGAGCAAATGGGTCTCCTGGTGGTACCTAAGAGATCACCACCGCCCATAAACATCTAATTTCATCTAAATCCGTTCAGCCGTTTCGGTGTGAACAAGTAACAAACATACTCACTCACTCACTCACAAACTTTCACATTTATAATATTAGTAGGACTAGCTTTTGCCCGCGGCTTCGCTCGTGTGAATCATAAGCATTTTCTAAGAAGCAAGCAAGCATGCAAGCAATACCTAATGCAAGTATGCAAGCACATGCAAGCAAGCAAGCATGCAATCAAGCATACGCATCAAGCAAGCATGATAGATAGATAGATATATCTGGAATCTCCATATTGGCAAATCCACCCACTGAAGCTGTTCTTACAACCTCCAAAACCTTGAGTTCGGTGTCTGTCAGTGGGCGGATTACTGCAGGACCTCCACCAGTGCCTTGGGTTTGTTCTCAACATTTTCTATATTTAGATTTCACTTTTTGTGCCCACTGCGACCAAATCTGCAATCATGAAGGAATTTTAAAACATCATGTAATTTGAAATATGTAGAATATCTTCTGAAAGCGTATGATCTCCGGCATCTTTGCAAGCAAGCATGCAATCAAGCAAGCAAGCATAACTAAAGTTATTTACACTTTGTCAAAATAAGGATGTGTGACTGTAAGGATATACAGTCCTGTAATAGACAGACGGACAGCGGAGCCCTAATAATAGAGTTGCCCACCGATTCATCCGCGAATAATTCTATTATCGCGTGCTCGCGGAAACTGCTATTTTCAGGGATAAAAACTATCCTATGTATATACTTCCCAGGGTCTCAAACTATCTCCATTCCAAATTTTATCTAAATCTGTCCAGCGGTTTAAGCTTGAAAGCGTAACAGACAGACAGAGTTACCTTCACATTTATAATATTACTAGCTTATGCCCGCGGCTACGTCTGCGCGGATCTAGGTTATCGCGCGGTGGCGCCCTCTACCGCACGCAATAAAAGGTATCCTATGTTGATCCTTGGGGTTCAAACTACCTATTTACCAAATTTCATCAAAATCGGTTCAATGGTTTCGACCTGAAAGCATAACAGACAGACAGACAGAGTTACTTTTGCATTTATAATATTAGTAGGGACTAGCTTTTGCCGGCAACTTCGTCCGCGCAGAGATGAAATTTATGGTCAACTCCCGTTGCAAGCTCTAGTCTATCTACGTAGGTACTAAATTTCATCCAAATCGGTTCAGGATTTTGGCGTGAAAGCGTAACAGACAGACAGACAGAGTTACTTTCGCATTTATAATACTAATAATAAAATAATTATTAGTAGGTATTTCTTATCAAGTGCCTAAATACAAAGTTTCACGGTGTCATCTTCGATACTGACGAACTTCCATAAAAACCTTCATCCCCTTTTTCAACACCTCCAAGCCTTTTTTTCCTGTACTTAAATTAAAAAAAATAATTCCCAGGGTCTAATCTATTATGTACTAAATTTCATCCAAATCGGTTTAGTGGTTTTGGCATGAAAGCGTAACAGACAGACAGACAGAGTTTCTTTCGCTTTACATTTTACTAGCTTTTGCCCGCGGCTCCGCCCGCGTGGTATTCTGTTATCGTGCGCTGTTCCCTCGGGAACTGTGCATTTTTCCGGGATAAAAAGTAGCCTATGTCACTCTCTGGCCCATAAACTATCTCTATGCCAAAAATCACGTCGATCGTCGAAAGACGGACAAACACACAAACACACGAACACACTTTCGCATTTATAATTTTAGTATGGAGTATGGATTAGTATGGATTTACATAAATATGTATTACCCTCCTCCTATAAAGTATGTTCCTCTATCACAGAGTCACCTGTTACGGGCTCTAGATGTTGGTAGGAAAATAGTTTAATTTAATATCTTCGCACTCAAAATCAAAATCAAAATATATATTTGCACGGGTATTAGAGAGATATTTCTCATATTTTCTGTCTATTATTCGGCCACCATACTAACAGCTGACACAATTAATCCCATAAAGATTGCTCCCATGTTTGTTCTTGTTCCTAGATGCGTGCAAACTAAAATCAACCTTAAGTTGATAAACCTTTTCATTCCAACAATACCTACTTACGCTCTGCCACTTCGCCACGGTCCTTCGACAGCCATGTCCATTTAGAGTGATAGTTAGGGCCGCCCTTTGGGGGCTTGCTATAATCATAACTCCTGTAAAGATAGGTACACAGTTATTTTATAAGTATATACATGTGTCATCGTCGTAATGTTCACATCCTGTCGTTGCTTTTTAATGTCTTTTTTAATCCACAGTCCCATTTCTATCTTTCTGAAAGATTTAGTTACTTGGCTGCTGGGTCCGGGAACCAGTTGCGGTCGGGTGATAATCTTTTAACTTGCTTTTCCAGACACCAAGTCCAAATCCTAGTCCAGGTCCTTCTCCATGCGTGCTGTCGGTTTGTGAAATCGGTTTCCAAGTGAAATCAGGTGGTCGCAGTCGGTCGCCAGCCCACGGAGTCGCTTAAAGGAGTACTGGCTTGACAGTTCTCCTTAAAAGATGTTATGTGTTCTCTGCTTTGTGTGTATATGTATGGAGTGTATGTAGTTTATTACAACACGGGTAATATTCCGAGGCTCTTACAACAGAATCTGCAGCTACTTTCATGGACCTTATCTGATTATTTTGGCAGTTTCAGTTTCAGTGCAGCAGATGTGGTGAGACGTTACCGTTACGGTGCCGAAACGAAATTTGCGCCTATTCTCCACAAAAGTAATAGTGCAGTCGTCAGAGCAACGCAATGATGCGTCACGTAAATAGTTATTCCAGTTTAGGAGTCTAAGATGCGCCAGCTAGATCGAGCTCGATGCACGCTAAATTGAGTCCCATGTGACTCTGTTATTTTCATCTCCAATCGTTGTGATTTTCACCTTTTGTCACCTTAGTAAATAAACATGCTTACCTTTCGCTAAACCCAAACTAGAGTGCAGGTGCTCCACGAGCGAATCCTGCTGGATTTTATTTATTCGTTTTCGCGACATTTAAATTCAAATCAAATGACATGGACAGAAGCAGACAGAAGCCTTTGTTTTAAATGTTGCCAACTTAAATTTTAGTAAATTGTTTGAGAAAATCCTATACTTTTTACAGATTTAATTCATTCATTAGCTCACTTATTTTTTCCAAGTAGCAACACACTCAATTCAATTTAGACATTTTAGAATACGGATAAAATCCGGCTAAATTTAGTCAGCGTGACTTCCTGGAATAGCACTTGTTAAATCAGCCGTCTAAATGTCAATTAAAATTTAGAAAATTTAGATTTAGACAATTTAGCTGACGTGCGCGTAGAATCGCATCCATTGCTGTTCGCTACTAATTTAAGATCTTGCAACTTAGGTAGAGTATGCCCAAGTCGCACAAAATGGGTTGTATACCATCCGGAAAAAGTGTTAATTAACACTTGAAACAAAGCAATGTATAAGTTTACATACCAAATTAATTTCCGCTTAGACTTATCAGCTTATTTTTTGCTTTTCCCTTTTTTTAACCCCCGATGCAAAAAGAGGAATGTTATAAGTTTGACCGCTATGTGTGTCTGTATGTCTGTCTGTGGCACCGTAGCTCTTATACGGGTGGACTGATTTGAATTTTGTGTTTTTTTTACTCGATAGCAGGTTTTCTAGCGATGGTTCTTAGATATGTTTCATCAAAATCGGTTCAGTAATTTTTGAGATATTGAACTTTAAAGTGACAAAGTCGGGGTTTTCTAACTTTTTGTTGGTTATATTAATAAACCCCTAAAGGGTGCAATTAGGGATAAAACATTAGCATCTTATTTAGGAAAGATTTTTTATCCCGGAAAATGCATAGTATTCCCGGGATAGCGATGTACGAATTATTCTGACGGTCGCTGGCAGTAGCCCGTCAAAAACATTTTCTAATTAATACTGGCCACATTTTCTTTTCAAAAATGGAACATTGAACGTAAAGGCCAACATTCAAACCTGTAACGAATTCAGAGAATGGACGGCATTCATTTGGAATGACTTTTTAATTGTTCGAAATTCGAATGCTGAAGCTTTTTTGTAAGCCGTTTTGAATACTTTGCATTGGCGCTAGGGTGCGGGTTGCTTGAGACGATTTTTAGTACTTGCTCTTTTTTTTAGATGGCGTTATTTTCATCATCATCATCATCATGTCAGCCAAAAGATGATGCTGGCATGATGATGATGATTGACAATGTATTGTTGTTGTTGTGTATTTTTATTATGTTTTAAGTAAAGTGCGAAGAGCGGTGGTAGGACCTTGTGCAAGGTCGCCCGGATTGCTACCACCATCTTGCTCGCTAATCCTGCCGTGAAGCAAGTGCTTGCACTTTTGTGTTTCGGCGTGGAGAGTAAGACAGCCGGTGAAATTACTGGCACTTGAGGTATCCCATCTTAGGCCTCTAGGTTGGCAACGGATCTGAAATACTAATAAGTCCACACATACATCACCTACACTCGAAAATATAAACCTCCTTCGGACAGTCGGGTAAAAATATGAAATGCTGGATAAAAAAGGCGCTGATGTAGTCCCAGAAAACACCAGATCTAGCGCCAAAGTCATTAAGATGGCAACATTGATTATAATACTTCAAGGACCACTCTGTGGAAGCGGTTGAAGCTTTTGGTAATAAATAATAATTAGTAATATGCCGCAGCACATGAAACCCTTTAATTTTGTGTTAATTGCGTTGTTAATTGGACGAACTGTGTACCTTCTGTTTGTAACCGGTTGTGATTTAGGAATTCATGATTAATTTGTAGTATCCTGGATGTCTTTAGAATAATTTAATTTTATGCTAGGCAAGCGCGCTTTATCTAAAAATAGACTTTTGCTTTCCTACAGCTCTGATTATGCTCTAACGATTGCCTATTATAATTGTATTATAAGTAATTGGAGGTGTAAAAAATGACATATACAGAGTTCCGTGAATAAAAAAAACTAAACCCTTATAGGATTACTTTGTCATCCGCCTATCTGTCTGTCTTTTTTTTCCGAGTTACCAAGCTAAAATAAATATCAAATACTACCTACCTCTTAAGCAGTGGCAAATCAAACTTTTAAGTCAATGCAATCAATAAATAAAGTTATTTATTAAATGAGCAGAATATCGCCATTCCACTGAATCCCAGTATTGCAAGGCAGAAGTGTGAAAAAATACGCCAAAATGTTAAGAGAAAAGATGGCACCTATGGCAGTTTGGCACTGCCAAGCCCTCAGATTAATTTAAAGCCAAGTTTAGATCTACGAGAAAAACCGTGTAAGGTAGAATTAATAGCGATTTTTCGAAAAATCTATAATTATATCTCTTTTTAAAACGCTTTTCTCTATGCAGCAAGTAATGGTGCTACTTACGTGTGACCTCACGTGCAAGTAAGTCTCTTAAAGTCAAAGTCAAGTTAAAACATCTTTATTCAATTTAGGCTATAGAATGTCAAAAAATCTACCACCGTCTACTACCCTTCAATTTCTAATCTTGGCGTTCGAATGACCACTTCACACACGTACCTGGTCTTTTACAAACTCGCAATGTAATACAACTTGCACGGTTTTCCTTGCATGTCTAAACTAGGCTTTAAGATCCATACTTAAAAAATAATACTAATGTTTGGGTGTTTGTATGTTTGTCCATCTTTCACATTGTAACGGAGCGACGGATCGACGAGATTTTTGGCATAGAGATAGTTTATGGGCCCGAGAGTGATATAGGCTATTATTTATCCCGGAAAAATGCACAGTTCCCAAGGGAACAGCGCGCGATAACCGAGTACCACGCGGGCGGAGCCGCGGGCAAAAGCTAGTACAATTACAAAGCGTAAGTACTGGAGTAACGTCTTTATTACTAATTTAGTGTACCACAAATTTATGTACCAATCGCATTTCGCCCAAACACAAACTGCTCTAATAAACTGGCTGCTATTGGCTGATATTAATTCATGTTTCGGAACAGTTAGAAATTATCAGGTTCAGATTCAGGCCCATAGCGGCTTATGTCGGTGTCCAAGTTATGGAAAGAAAGAGTTTAAATGCCTCTTAATTCCGTACTACTTATATACTAGGTACATATAAATCAGGCGTGAAAGACGGACAAACAAACACACAAATATACAAACAAATTTTCGCATTTGTAGTTTGTAATATTATATATAATACGCGCCGAAACAGAGCGACGGATCGACGTGATTTTTGGCATAGAAATAGTTTATGGGCCCGAGAGTGACATAGGATAATTTTTATGCCGCAAAAATTGACAGTTCCCGAGGGAACAGCGCGCGATAACCGAATACCACGCGGGCGGAGCCGCGGGCAAAAGATAGTTCTTATAATACAACTACAAAGCATTTGTGGCAAATTGGCAAAGCGCTGGTAGCAAACAAGTCGTCAACATACAGTATAAAGTGGCCGCTCAAAACTAATGCCTTACGCCTTCAATTCACACGTGAAATGCGTAATGAGGCATGCCATTTGCATATTATACCTGCTTATGTGCTGTATTAGATTCGGGGGCGAATGAGCTAACTATGCGATGGCATAGTAATTTACCTGAACGCTGGGGTACATAATAGATTATTACAATGTCAACACGGGTAGTACATGAATTAAAACTAATTTATTTATTAGTAGGTTTATCCGCGGCTTCGACCGCGTGGAATTCGGTTATCGCGGGCTGTTCCCTCGGGAATTCTGCATTTTTTCGGAATAAAAAGTAACCTATGTCACTCTCTGGCCCATACTATCTCTACGCCAAAAACAGTTGGAAAACTTCGACCTTGTCACTTCAAAGTTCAATATCTCAAAAACGGCTGAACTGATTTTTATGAAACATGTCTTAAAATCATTGCTAGAAAACCTGCTTTCAAATAAAAAAACATGTTCAAATCGGTCTACCCGTTTAAGAACTACGGTGCTACAGACAGACACAGACAAACATAAGACAGAAATCGCACTTATAACCCCACTTTTTGCGCCGGGGATCAAAAATCACGTCGATCCGTTGCTCTGTTTCAACATGAAAGACGGTCAAATATACAAACACACAAACACGCACTTTCGCATTTTTAATATGAAGCTTGAGGTCCCGGGTTCGAATCCCGGCCGGGGCAGATATTTGTATGAATAATACGAATGTTTGTTCTCGGGTCTTGGACGTTTAATATGTATTTAAGTATTTATTTATCTATATTTAAGTATGTTTATCCGTTGCCTAGTATCCATAGTACAAGCTTTGCTTAGTTTGGGACTAGGTCAATTGGTGTCAAGTGTCCCATGATATTTATTTATTTTATTTATTTAATGGATTCGCATTTACCATTTTTAACCTACTTCAAATAAGGAGGAGGTTCTATGTTCTAATGTACTTATGTATTTTTTGTATGTAGGGATTAAGTATGGATTCGTCGGAACGAGCCCGCACGCGCCTCGGGGCAAGCCTACAAAAGGACGTCGGTAAATTTGCGTGCAGCCCATACAAACTAATTGCTTTTTGTCTTTAGAGGACGCGTCTTTGTATGTATGATGAAACTAGCTTTCGCCTGTGATTTTATCTGTGTAAATTGATCATCATAATCATATGTCAGCCGTAGGACGTCCACTGTTGGACATAGGCCTCCAGGGCAAGCAGAGTTAGTACGCCAGTGGTGGTAGTGAAAATCAGTTCGTCATCAATGGCATCAGTTCGTTTATCGCTATCCTGCTGCAACTATATTATTTTCCGGGATAAATACTATCCGTATACTGAATTTCACCTAAATTGGATCAGTAGATCCAGATATTACCTCCTACAACCTCACAAATACACAAACTCGCAAACTTTACCTCTTTAAAATATTACTAGCTTTTGCCCGCGGCTCTGCCCGCGCGGTATTCGGTTATCTCTCGATCTCTCGGGAACTTTACATTTTTCCAGGATAAAAAGTAGCCTATGTTCACTCCTAGGGCCATAAACTATCTCTATGCCAAAAATCATGTCGATCGTCGATCCGTCGCTCCATTACGGCGTGAAAGACGAATAAACACACAAACACACTTTCGCATTTATAATACTAGTATGGAAGTATGGATTAAATATTAAGTATAATAAGTAATTAAGTATATTAGTATGTTTATCCGTTGCTTAGTATTCATAGTACCTACAAGCTTTGCTTATTTTGAAACTAACTAGGTCAATTTGAAACTAATAGGTTTTGCAGGTGGCCTTGTGCAAGGTCCGCCCGGGTTGCTACCACCATCTTGCTCGCTAATCCTGCCGTGAAGCAGCAGTGCTTGCACTGTTGTGTTTCGGCGTGGAGAGTAAGATAGCTGGTGAAATTACTGGCACTTGAGGTATCCCATCTTAGGCCACTAGGTTGGCAACGCATCTGCAATCCCCCTGGAGTTGCAGGTGTCTATGTGTGGTGGTGATCTTTTACCATCAGGAGACCCACTTGCTCGTTTTCCATCCATTCGAATAAAAAAAAAATCGATGTTAGGAGTCCCATGATTTTTTATTTTTATTTATTCTTGAAAGGAGGCCTGTGCCATGCCTGTGCCCAAGATTGGGGTGAATAAACGCTGAAAATGATGACTATCATTTCTATTCTGCAGTACTGCGGCAATGTTGTTCAGGAATCTTAATGAAAGCTGGTAAAAAGACGGCAAAGAAAAACCAATTAAACCGTCGAAGTTTCCGGAACGTGTTTTTATTTAAAACTGGGGACAATTTTGTCTGCTAAGGGTTCGGTTCCATAGGTTCGTGAGTTATGGAATACAACTATACCGATAAGTTCGTATAATAATCTTACCACATATACAGACAAGACTACCAAGTACACAGATCTTTCGGTTGAGATTAAAACACAGTGGCAGGTCCATAGCGTAAAGACTGTCCCGATCATTCTTTCCACAACAGGCGTTATTCCAAAAACACTTCATGCCAGCCTCCGCGCTCTCGACATACACCCATCCGTCTACACACTCTTACAGAAAGCAGTCATACTCAATACATGCCGCATATTACGTAAATTCTTATCCATGTCATAGTTTAAACATTATAAATATAGAAAGCACTTGGCTTAGGCCCGTGCGATATTTTACCTCTTATGAAAGATATTGTTAACAATAAGAAAATAATAATAATAAGATTTCATTTATTTATCGGATGACATAATTGATCCAGCTTTGTTAGTACCATTAAAACAATAAAATACTTATAAACTATGTTAGTAAGTTATACAAAACAAAACAAAATATTTACCGCCTAGCAGACATGACAGCCTCATAGTGCCTCATAAAAGGGAAGTCGTACCTGGCCGCCACAGTGGTCATGATGGGGTGGGGGCTGGCCCGCTCCCTGCAAAGCAGAGAGACGAGTCTTTTTCGTATTATTGCGAAGAAGCGTATGTAACTCGGTGGAATCTTGTTGCATTGCCGCACTTAAAGTCTCTTCGTTCCATTCTCATTACAAATGTAGTCCCGGTCTCATTTGAAAACTAGGCAACAGAAGTAGATGGAATTTTGTAAGTATAGACTAGACGTAATTATCTATGCCTGTGGTTTTCCAGATTTTCATATATGTAAATGTGTAATATCAGAATTACAGGAGCTCAAAAGTCGATAAAAAAAATATGTCAACTTTGCACGTGAATTACGAGATTAAGACGTCCACTGCTGGACATAGGCTTCCCCCAAAGCTCTCCACTCAGACCGGTCTTGTGCTTTTTGCATCCACCGCGATCACGCGATCTTAACCAGAGGCCGTATTGCCAAATGTTTTTACACTCGCAATCGCAATCAAATGACATATTTCGCATACAAAAACTGTCATTTGATCGCGAGTGTCAGAAACGTTAGGCAATAAGGCCTCAGGTCGTCGCCATCCTGTTGGAGGCCTACCGACAGCTCGCAACTTTTTGTTCATCATGTCAGCCGAAAGACGTCCACTGCTGGACATAGGCCTCCCCCAAGGCTCTCCACTCAGACCGGTCTTGTGCCTTTCGCATCCAACGCGATCCCGCGATCTTAGCCAGGTCGTCTAACTCCAGGTAACTTTTTGTTGGTTAGGTAAAAATATCATGATAAAAGTCATCTTAACGATGCAATGGTCACATAGCTAGAGTTGCATAGTTTGTAATGCAACAGGTGAGTTATAGCGCCCACCTGCCGTCAAGGTGAGACAGCTGCACGGTGAAATATGTTGGACATTGTATGTGGGTTAAAACTTATGAGATGCTGGAAGTATAACGTTTAAATTGTAATTGGATTGTGTCCTTTTTCGAGCGCTTCAACCGCCTCTATTTTCATGGTCACATTTTTTTTAAGTCTACGCAGAATTTGCTTGTCACTATCCCATTGGTTCTATGCTTTTTTCCGGGATAAAAAGGAGCCTATCCTGACTTGGGCCTTAAGAGCGTGTCGGACACGCCCGAGATAGGGTTCCGTAGCCATTATGAAAAAAATAAGTGATATTTTTATAAGGATTTCGTATTTTTTACGGAATATTCCAAGTTTAGCTATATTTTATACCTTAGGCAGCTATTTACTTGTAAACTACTAAAAAATCTCAAGATTCCTCGCAAGTTTGATATACCTAATACCATCCTGTTTTTTTTTTCATATTTTTCCACCCACCGGTTTAGATTTTAGAGGGGCGTGGGCGACGGTCGATACTAAAAAAATGTTTAAACATTTTGTTGAATATTCAGCAAATAAATCACTGAATCGAAAAATCGCTTGATGATGATGATAATGATGATGATGATAATGATGATAATGATGATGATGATGATGAAACACCGCTCGGCTCAAAGCCAAGTCGGTCCTCACCTAACTTTATAGCTAAGAGCGAGCAGCCTCCGCACCTCCGCAGCTGCGCGACGCGTGCCGGCTTTGAGATGGCAACAAGATGTAAGCTTAAGCGAAAGAATTAAAAAAAACGGTTAAGAGCGTGTCGGACACGCCCGAGATAGGGTTCCGTAGCCATTACGAAAAAAATAAGTGATATTTTTCTAAGGATTTCACATTTTTAACGGAATATTCCAAGTTTAGGTATATTTTATACCCTAGGCTGCTATTTACTCTTAAACTACTAATAATTCTCTAGAAAACTTAACAGTTACAGTTTTTCTTGTACGCATGTTTGATATACTACCTACTCTACTAGCATTTTGATTTTTTTCAAATTTTTCCACCCACCGATTTAGATTTTAGAGGGGCGTGGGGGACGGTCGATACTAATGAAAATTTTAAACATTTTGTTGAATATTTAGCAAATAAATGACTGAATCAAAAATCGCTTGATGATGATGATAATGATGATGATGATGATGATGATGATGATGATGATAATGATGATGATGATGATAATGATGGAACACCGCTCGGCTCAAAGCCAAGTCGGTCCTCACCTAACTTTATAGCTGAGAGAGCGAGCAGCCTCTGCAGCTGCGCGACGCGTGCCGGCTTTGAGATGGCAACAAGATGTAAGCTTAAGCGAAAGAACTAAAAAACCCGCCAAGAGCGTGTCGGACACGCCCGAGATTGGGTTCCGTAGCCATAAGGAAAAATTATGTAATGTTTTTGTAAGGATTTCGTATTTTTTATGGAATATTGCAAGTTTAGGTATATTTTATACCTTAGGGCCCGTTGTTTGATCAGTAGTTAAAGTTACTAATAGTCAAATTTCCATTGAAATGTGTTAACTATTCTTATTTTTGCCATACATTTTAACTATTAGTTTGTTTAACTAATGATCAAACAACAGGCCCTTAGGCTGCTATTTAGGTACTCTAAAACTACCTACTAATTCTCAAGAAAACTTAACCGTTACAGTTTCTGAAGTTTTTCAAATTTTTCCACCCACCGTTTTAGATTTTGGAAGGGGTGAGGAGGGGCACGCTCGATTTTAATGAAAATTTGCACTTTAAAGTTGAATATTTTGCAAACAAATCACTGAATCGAAAAATCGCATTAACAACCCCGTATTTTTTTTATTGTACTATTTATTTGTTGGCATAGTTCCCAATCCGCACTGGGCCCGCGATTCCGAGAGGAGGCCTGTGCCCAGCAGTGGGACGTATATAGGCTGAGATGATGATGATGATGATAGTTTACATACATATCCCTGCAAAATTACAGCTTTCTAGCATTGATAGTCCCTGAGAAATGCCGCGGACTGCCGGACAGACAGACAGACATGGCGAAATTATAAGGGTTCCGTTTTTGCCATTTTGGCTCCGGAACCCTGAAAAGCGTCTTTAAAACAAACAAAGTTTCTCATGACTTGTACCACATTGAAATTAGTGCAAAAACTTAATTAGACAGCGATCACCTGTACAAGATGGCCGTTAATGTCAGTGTGTCTCACAGCGCGGAGTAAGTCGAGAACTATTCGCGTGCGCGGCGTTTAAACAGCAATAAAGCGGTCAGGCCGGTAGCGCACCTGTAATTACGCCCGTGTTGCAGGTGTATCGTGGTCGATGAAGTTTTGAAACTACATGGCCCTTCTCGATTTTTTTATTTGGAATATCGGTTAAGTGTGAGTTGGATTTTGTACCGTTCCGGTACAAAAAGAGCAAAAAATACTTTTCGTGTTAGAGATATGAATAAGTTGCCTACCCACCTGCGGGGAGTGCTTTTTACAATTTTTTTTTATTCGACTGGAAGGCAAACGAGCAAGTGGGTCTCCTGATGGTAAGAGATCACCACCGCCCATAAACATCTGCAACACCAGACGTATTGCAGATGCGTTGCCAACCTAGAGGCCTAAGTTAGATTACCTCAAGTGCCAGTAATTTCACCGGCTGTCTTACTCTCCGCGCCGAAACACAACAGTGCAACTGCTGCTTCACGGCACGATTAGCGAGCAAGATGGTGGTAGCACACGGTCCTTGCACAAGGTCCTACCACATGCAAAAATTAATTAAATATGTTCTAAGTTTAAACTTAAAATTACTTATAGTGACTATTCAAAAGCAAGCTCTCGTGAAAGTTTGACCAATCCATCAAAACCTAAGTAAGACCGGCAGGGTCTTTGTCCGACATAAGTAACTGCATCGAATGTACAAAAGGCAATCGACGCAGGAAGACCATTGTTCAAGGCAATCGTTCAGGTTCAACGGAGGAGTTAGTTCTAATCGAAACAAGTGGAAAACGGGTTTTTATGGTCGTCAATTTACTGGTGTTTTGTTTTTGAAAGTCTGTTTAAATGGACTAATAGTAGATTGTACAACGAGAGCATAAAACGAGCCATTTTACCCGAGACGTTCGCAGGCACGGCAAGGGTGGATAGTCACGCACGTCGAGGGGAAAATGGATTTAATGCTCAAGTTTTGCACTCTGCTATTCACTTAGATTGCGAGGAAAAGGAAAAGCAACAGTAATTCATCAAAGGCAACAGTGGAATCAAATGTCACTTTCTATGTACCTTTCATTTCATGCATTATTATATTATACTTACTTATATTTTTTAGTTTTATTGATTTATTTTGATTGATTTTTAGTTTTAAATAAATTCGAAATTATTAAAAAAAATTATGTAGAAATATTTTTGTTGGCGACTGTTGACACCTGATGACCTTGGTCTTAGATGAAGATTTTACTTTATGCACTAGTGTTAGGTTTATATCGTTGCTAAGTACATTCAAACTATACATTTTCCTACTCTTTCATACAAAATACTCCCCTACACTTGCCTCAGTGCGTTGAGATTTCACAGTGCATCGCCTCGGAAGTCCGGCTCAGACAGGTAGGGGTTGATAAATAGGTAGGAGGGGTATGGGTAGGGATGTATCTTGACGACCGGTTGAAGTGGTTAGAGAAGCTGACTACAAAACTTGAAGTCCCGGGTTCGATTCTCTACCGGGGCAGATAATGTTTGAATAATACGAATGTTTGTTCTCGAGTCTTGGATACGTATTTAAGTACTAGCTTTTGCCCTCGGCTCCACCCGCTTGGTGGAACTGTGGATTTTTCCGGGATAAAAAGTAGCCTATGTCACTCTCGGGCCCATAAACCATCTCTATGCCAAAAATCACGTCGATCCGTCGCTTCGTTACGGCGTGAAAGACGGACAAACACACAAACATACATACACACACACTTTCGCATTTATAATATTAGTGTGGATGTATTTAAATACATAAATATGTTTATCCGTTGCCTAGTATCCATAGCACGAGTTGTGCTTAGTTTGGGACTAGGTCAATTGGTGTCAAGTGTCCCATGATATTTTGTTTATAATTAGTGCTTAGTGTAGACACGTTAATCATTAGATGCATCAGGGATTTTTCTAAAATTCCCGTGGGAATTCCTGAAAATTACATTTAAAACAATCATGTAAAATTTCATGACTCTAAGCTCAGCCAGCGGTTGTTGTTTAGCGATTTTATCCCTATTCCATGGGAATATCGAGACAAAAAGTAGCTTATGTGTTATTCCAGATATCCAGCTATCTATGTACCAAATTTTATTTAAATATGTCTAGCCGTTTCAGCGTGAAGGAGTAACAAACATACTCACTCACTCACTCACAAACTTTCGCATTTGTAATATTTAGTAGGATTTTTCAAGTACAACGTTAAACAATTTTACTGTGTACAGTCTGTTTATTTCATAAATAAAAGAGCGCGCCAAAAGGCTGGAATTCAAGGAGGATTGTTAGAATTTCAATGGAGTTCAAAAACAATTCCGTTTCCCGCTTTTTTGTTGGGGGTTTGCTCACGCAAAACATACTTTTGGTTTGAGGCATTCTGTATTGTCGATGGAAATATACTTTAAATAAACCCTTAGGTTATAGGCAAGGGTTATTAACTTAGGGTCCACTATATGTGGACCAGAACCAGGGATAATGTTAAAAACAGAGGTTCCATAGGTCACCAGTAATTGGTTCAACACGGTCCCACTTTATTAAAATTAAAACTTAACTTTCGTTTTTTTTTCTAACATACTTAATCGTGAATTCAATGTACGCCATCCTAAAACCCAACTGACGTCGCCTGTCATGCTACAAACATGAAACATTTTGTTTTACGTTGCTTCTTCGAAATTTAAGGTGTAATAAAAATAAAAAAACCTTTTGTTTTTTAAGTCGCTGAACCGATGTTGTTCAGTTTGACGAGTATGATCTATGTTTCAATTATTTACTCGTGTTACAGGCCACACCCGGTATAACTATAACGTCAATAACAAGCGAGCCGGGGTTTGAAGCCACGTCCCTCTGCTTGAGAGGCGATAGGTCAAACTAGGCCACCACGGCTTTTTCTAAGTTGTTTAGGGTAACCTGTAAATTTCTCTCTTCTTCTCTTCTCAGCATATATTCGTCCACTGCTGGACATATGCCTCTTCCATGGATTTCCATGTTGACCTAGATGCAGCAAATCTGGTCCAAATTGGTCCTGCTGTCTTACGGATATCATCCGTCCCCGTCCATCTAGTTGGTGGTTTTCCTACGTTTCGACTTCCAGTTCGGGGTCTCCATTTGTCTAGGTATCTAATAAATTTATTTTTATGTTTTTAAAGTCGCAAAATAAATTAGTTTTCTAGTTTACAAATTACCTATCTATTTATGTAGTCTTATTTTGTTAATGGTGTGTATTATGGCGTGTCTTTATAACCCTCAGAGGGTTGCCTACGGTGCTGGCTAAAAATCAGCGCTGGGGTGTTTTTAACGCTTCAGCATTATGCTGAGCCAGTGTCCGATTCACAATCGCAATGACACATACCTTTTTTGTTGTTTATTTGTCCCAAATAGTATCGTTGTCTTGTGTTGTGAATAGTATTTTCTTTCTTTCTTCTTTCTTTCTTTCATTGCAGCGTTTTCTGGCTCCATCTATCATCCCTCGCGCGACAAACGCCACCTGTCAATTTACTTTAAATTACTGTACAAAAGTTCCAGCTGGTTCAACCATTCAAATACTTCGCGATGTCTTCATGCAGAAGCTATCAATTCAACGTTCCCAAACTAAAGCTATATAGAAAATCGAGGGACTCGACTTACAAAGGTTAGGAATGCAATATCGTTTCCACTGAATCGCGACAGTTATATAGCTTTGGTTCTTATATAGCTTAAGTGCAAAGAAAAATAAGAATAGACAGGGCATATATCTTTGGACATGAAACTACCGTGAGACTCATTCATATTAAATAAATCGCGGCGCGCAGTGCGCGTGTTGTAGCAGCCGCCGAGTCGCGTTGCTCCGAAGAAGAAGGGCTACGGATTAGCCCGAAACATGTCGAGCTAAACTCGATTTGAGACGTGAGTGATCCGGAACATTTATTTAATAGGGCATATAGCTGATAGCTTCAGCCCCAGTCTCACCTTCTAGTATGTATTTGACAGATTTAGGTAAGTATGTGAAAATACAAACCAGAAAAAAAGACCAGCGCTGGGAATCGAGGCCAGGTTCTCAGCAATCCATGCGGCGTGCTATAACCCCTACACCGCCGCTGGACAGGGATCTAGACACGAATTTTTCCTATACACACATATCTCAGGTTTCTTTTTTTCACTACGCTACTTAAGCAGCAGCACTAGCGATATCATGTTTCGCTTTCATCGAGAGACGTCACATTCTTTCGGAACTAACCACTCACCCAGACAAAAGATGTCGGTACTAAGCAATCAAATTATGATTCATCATCATCATCATCATGTCAGCCGAAAGACGTCCACTGCTGGACATAGGCCTCCCCCAAGGCTCTTCACTCAGACCGGTCTTGTGCTTTTCGCATCCACCGCGATCTTTTTTTTTTTTTTTTTTTTATTATTTTTTTTTTTTTTATGGTATAGGGGGCAAACGAGCAGACGGATCGCCTGATGGTGGGCGATTACCGTCGCCCATGAACACCTGCAACACCAGAAGAGTCACAAGTGCGTTGCCGGCCTTTAAGGTAGAAGTACGCTCTTTTCTTGAAAGCTTGAAGGTTATATCGGTCCGGGAATACCGCAGGCGATAGTTCATTCCAGAGTTTTGATGTGCGAGGCAAGAAATTTCTGGAGAAACGCACAGTTGAGGACCGCAAACCATCTAAATGGTGAGGATGGAAGTGTTGTCGCGTAGGTCGGTGGCGAAATGATGCGGCAGGAATCAACCCGAATAACTCTATAGGGGTAGGCCCTATATGTAAGTAGTTAGCGAGTCGGAATGAAAACTTGGTTGCTTGAGTTACGGATATTTAATTGCGATAAGAGTACAGCGGTTAGTAAATTAATTGCAAGATAGAGAAACGGATTATTGGCGTTAATTGAAAGCGAGCGAGTGAGTACGAGAGTTGACCGTTGCTAGCAGCAGTAAGGGAAACGTGCGTTCCGCGCGGGCGAGGTCTCGGCAACTGGCGGCGTGCGGCGTGAGCGCCGGCAGCTCTCCGCCCCTCCTTTGCTCCCCCGGCAGGCCATAGTGCGGGGCGAAGCTTGGCAGTTCTGTGCGGACGCATAGTGCTGTACCACAACTCCTCGGAGCACTCCCCGTGGTACATGCGATAGAGGATGCACAGAGAAGCTACATCTCTACGCAGCGCCAAAGAGTCAAGTCTATCAGAAACTTGTTGGCAGCCGACTATTCGAGTCGCTCTCCGTTGTATGCGAATCCCGCGATCTTAGCCAGGTCGTCGCTCCATCTTGTTGGAGGCACCAACAGCTCGTCTCCCGGTCCGCGGACGCCATTCGAGAACCTTCTGACCCCATCGGCCATCAGTCCTGCGTGCAATGTGCCCCGCCCACTGCCACTTCAGTTTCGCAATTCTTCGGGCTATGTCAGTAACCTTAGTTCTACTGCGGATATCATCATTTTTCAAATTATGATTGGTTTTTGGAATCTTTTTGTATTTTTTATTTCAACTCCAAATCTGTTACTTTTACGGGTATCCCGTGAAACCATATCGAAAGACTCCAAAAAAAAACAATCGTATATTTATGTGATGCTGATGACAGCATCACATAAATCTATGATTGGTTTTTAAGTTAAATTAGGCACAGAGCTACTTAGTAATCTATCTCAAAAAACTTATACTGTTATTTTAACAACAGACATAATCTTGCCTACATTCACCGTCTGGCATACATACTCTTTGTCGCTGCGTTCCTCGCTGTCGGTCGACTTCCACTCTCGTAATTAATTGCCATTACTAAATTCAGTCTGTGTGTACCTTTGACGGACATTTTTACTGTAACGTGTGGCCTGAAAAATTGGAATAAGTGTGCATTTAATTTTTATATGAACTGTACAATCAAGTAAACTGACACGTGACAGGTTGGAACCATTTCATAACCAATGTCGCTACACCAATGTTGGTGTGTGTCAATTCTTATTGTTATTTTTCCTAATCTTAATTGCTGTTATAACGACCAGATGGCCTAATGGTTAGAGAACCTAACTACGAAGCCTGAGGTCCCGGGTTCGATTCCCGTGTCAGGGCAGATATTTGTATGAAAAATACAAATGTTTGTATTCGGGTCTTGGGTGTTCAATATGTATTTAAGTATGTATCTATCTACATAATTATGTTTATCCGTTGCTTAGTACCCGTAACACAAGCTTTGCTAAGCTTACTTTGGGACTAGGTCAATTGGTGTGAATTGTTCCGTGATATTTATTTATTATGCTACCGATAGTGTTGGTCCTAGTTCGTCTAATTTAGAAAACCGAATAGAAGATCTGATATCAGATGAAAGTTTACAAGAAGGCTTAGTACCCTATGAAATAAATTCAGATTCTGAATCTGATTACGAAAATTACCCAGAGAAAAGCAAGAAAAGAAAGAAACGGGTTCAGATTCAGAAATCAAATTGGTTTGCTGAAAAAAACAGAAAATTGAGAGAAGCTGGAAAAAAGTATTACGGAAGAAAGAAAGAAGAAAAATGGAATTACGAAATTCCGAAGAAGCCTAGAGTAATGAAGAAAAGATGCTTGTGTAAACAATCTGAGAAAGGATCTTTAAAATGTTCAACGTTTGCAGAAACGGATAGGCAGAATATTTTTAAAGAGTTTTGGGATATGAGCTGGCCAGAAAAAAAAGTATATGTTGATAATCTTGTAACGTCTTTACCTGTTACGAGACCAAGGGGAAGAAAAACTGATAAAGAATCGAGAAGAGCGCAATCATTGTTTTACTATTTAAAAAAAGAAGATCAGTCAATCAAAGTCTGTAGAACTATGTTTTTAAATACTCTTGGAATCGGAAGATGGACTGTTCTCAATTGGAAAAATAAACGAGTAACTGTTTCTAAAAGAAAAAACAAAGATTCTGATTTCCTTAACACTAAAAATTCTACTTCCAAGCCTTTTGAATCAGAACGTCGAGAACTTAGAAGATTTTTAGAGTCATTGCCGGCAATGGAATCGCACTATTGTCGTGCCAGTACACAGAAAAAGTATTAGTTGCCAGAGTGGCGATCAAAACGATCTCTTTACGATTTTTATGTTAACGATTGGTGTAAAACAAACAACGTACATGCTTTATCTGTCTGCAAGTTTTATGAAGAATTTGAAGTACAAAATCTCGGATTGTATTTTCCTAAAAAAGATCAATGTGAGATATGTGCTCTCTTCAAAGTTGGCAATAAGTCTCAAGAAGATTATTTAGAACATCTAAATAAGAAAGAAGAAGCTCGAGCAGAGAAGGACAAAGAAAGACAAAGCTGAAGAAAATTTTGTTTTTACAGTTGACTTGCAAGCTGTTCTGATGGCACCTAAATCAAAAATTAGTAGTTTATACTATAGAACAAAGCTCCAAGTACACAATCTGGCCTTTTATAACTTAAAAAACAAAGATGGCTATTGTTATTTATGGAATGAAACCGAAGGAGGCTTGAACTCTGAAGAATTTGCAAGTATATGGGTTAGTTTAATTGAAAAAAAAGGTTTTATTACAAAATGACTCGCCAAAACCAAATAAAATTATTTTTTTCAGCGATGGTTGCACTTATCAGAACAGGAACTGTGTAATGTCTAATGCGTTGTTATTGACGGCTATAAACAACAACATCATTATTGAACAAAAGTTTTTAGAAGTTGGGCATACACAGATGGAAGCAGACAGCATCCATTCCTCTGTTGAACGGGCTCTTAAAAACAAAAATATTAATGTTCCTGCGGAGTATATCTCTATTTGCAAATCGGCAAGAAAACATCCAAAACCTTATGATGTAACTTACTTATACCATAACTTTTTCAAAAGCTTTGATGAAGTTAATTTTTTCAAAAGCATTCGGCCTGGACGTGGTAAAGGTGACGCTAAAGTTACCGATATAAGAGCTCTTCGGTACACTCCAAACGGTGACGTATTTTTCAAACTGAGATTCACTGATGAGTGGAATAGATTACCGCAAAGAAAATCACCGGCTGTACTGGCCATGCCTTTTGATGCTTTACGAAATCAACACCCAAGAAAAAGAAAAATTACAAGGAGAAAGTTTGAAGACTTGCAATATTTGAAAAGCACTTTACCGGAGGACTACCGTAATTATTATGATAATTTACTTCATGACTAGTTATAGTTATTATTGAGACTGTTAACATTTATACAAATGTTGAGACTGACTATTAATCTAAGTACCTAATGTGATATTTTTTGTTTACTTAAACTTTTTTGACTGAAAAATGTGATCCTAATTTATAGGTTGAAAATGTTACATTTACTGACATTATAAATGAGCGTTTTAGGAGAAAAGATAAACTAGAGGATATATATTTTGTTACTTTATAAAGAATTAGTTTTTATGTAAACATTTTCTTTAAAATTTTGTTATAACAATCATTACATTACAAATAGGTAAGTACATGAAAATATGCTAAGTCGCTTATTAATAACTTTACCCGATTACAAAAACCTGCTAAGATACAAAAGTACTAATAAATAAATAAATACTGAATTTTGTAACCCTTCTTTTATTTTATAATGTAAGAAATAAAAAAATAAACTAACTATAATAAATCCCATTCTTAAAACATTTTTATTTATTTTTTTTAAATGTTTTTTGTTTCTCCTGTAAAGTTGCATAAAATTGCGTTAGCAGGTTTACACTCTAAGCCAACGAATTATTTTCTGTCTTTTTTTTCTTTCTTTCTATGATTTATGACATGTATGAGATGTCAGTTGTGTGGTTCAGAATTGTTCAGCGAGCTATTTTTTTATTTGACTGGATGGAAAACGAGCAAATGGGTCTCCTGATGGTGAGAGGTCATCACCGCCCATAAACATTTGCAATACCAGGGGTATTGCAGATGCGTTGCCATGGAGGCCTAAGATGGGATACTTACCTCAAGTGCCAGTAATTTCACCGGCTGTCTTACTCTCCACGCCGAAACGCGACAGTGCAAGCGCTGGTGCTTCACGGCAGGATTAGCGAGCAAGATGGTGGTAGCAATCCGGGCGGACCTTGCACAAGGTCCTACCACCTGCAACCTATGCTATGCATAACCTGCAAGCTATGGAGAGATGCTTGAGGTTTCTCTTCGGGATCGAATCAGAAATGAGGAGATACCTTTAAGAACAAGGGTCACCGACATAGCCAAGCGAATTAGCTCGTTGAAGTGGCAATGGGCAGGCCATATAGCACGGAGAACAGATGGTTGGGGGTTGGGGATTGATGGGGCCGAAAGGTTCTAGAGTTGAGACCGCGGATTGGCAAGCAAAGCGTAGGACGTCAACCAACGTGATGGACGGATGATCCTGGGTCCCGGGTTTACGGTGGATGCAGGCCGCTTCCAACCGATAACTGGAGGTCTATGGGGGAGGCCTATGTCCAACAGTGGACGTCCTATGGCTGATATAATGATGATGATGAGATGTCAACATGACATTAGCACAAAGGTTCCACACAGGTACATGATTAAGTCTCCCTTACTGTAGATACTTACGGAACCCTTTATATAGTCATGCAATTACTTAGGTTTTTATCAATCCATACTATCCATATTAATATTATAATGCGAAAGTGTGTTTGTATGTTTGTGTGTTTGTCCATCTTCACGCCGAAACAGAGCGACGTATCGACGTGATTTTTGGCATATGGATGGTTTACAGGCCTGAGAGTGACATAAGCTACTTTTTATCTCGGAAAAATGCACGGTTCCCGAGGGAACAGCGCGCGATAACCGAATACCACGCGGGCGGAGCCGCGGGCATAAGCTAGTTACAAATATTTCCAATCTCCAAGCGGACATTGACTGTAAAGCTGTAGACATACCGGGCAGAAGGTGCTAAGTCATAAAGCTGCAGACACACTTGTGTCGGCTCGTGACACGTGTCATCTGACAGGGAGACGGAAGCACGACACGTGACGTCACAGGGTACGCCGCATACCACAGTGGGGGGATTAGGGGAGTATGCAAGATAATAAACAAAATCTCTTATGTACAAAATATGTTCTGTATTTTGTTACTAAAGAAAATGATACAAAATTCAAATCGATTGTCAAGAAGATTTTAATATCTAAGGCTTATTACAAAGTCAATGATTATATCATGGACAGGGATATTTGGAAATAATTCCGATCCGCATAAACGATACCTTCAAATAGCGAACCTACTTTTTTAAGAATAAAGTTGTGTTAAATACTTGTAACGTATATATGTAGATATCATTTATTAATATTGTGAATCTGTTCTTATGTTTGTATTCCTAGGACAGCTTTATATAGAAAACATTGGTTTGCCATGTGTATGAAAATTTTTAACAAGCTACTGAAAAGCATACGGGAGCTACCCCTGAATATATTAAAAAATAAGTTGATTTTAGTGTTAGAAAATGTAATTTGCATGCCAGTATAAGAAAATTCTACAAATAGCAGGGGAAACCTTTTGTCTAAGAAACCTTTTGTCTCATTACCATCTAATGACAGAGTTGATGTAAACTATACTTATTCTATGCAAATAAATCTTCTATTTTGTATTATTCTATTCTATTAGTTGGCAAATGAGACATTGCATGTGATACCCAACAGAACAAATATTATTTCTCAACTCTCAATTTTTTACGAAACCAGGGAACAACGCGCGATAACCGAATTTCACACGAGCGGAGCCGAGGGTAAAAGCTAGTTGATAATAAAGATACCCCAAGCACCATAATGTCTGAGTCAGCAAATCATTCCACAGTCCCATTAGTTCCATAAACCAGTAAATAAACAAGTATTTTTAAATTGAAAATACAAACCGAAACATAGATGCACAGAAAAACCAGAAAAATAAGACCAACACTGGGAATCGAACCCAGGTCCTCGGCATTCCGTGCCGCGTGCTATACCCCTACACCACTGCTGGTCAAGGGCACAGACACGAATTTCTCTATGCATCACATATCTCAGCTGGTTCTGTTCTGGTTTTTCTGTGCATCTATGTTTCGGTTTGTATTTTCAATTTAGGTTTCACGGGATGACCGTAAAAGTAAAAATTTGGAATTGAAATAAAAAATACAAAAAGATTCCAAAAAACCAATCATAAGTATTTTTAACCTTTATTCAGTCTTTTTACAATAAAACCGTCATAAATTCCGCCATCAAACCTGTGTACTGCGACCGGAAACGCCGCCATAACGGCTTAAGCGTCGGTGGAAAAAATTACGCGCGTTTTTGGCGGGAAACGAGCGACTTCCGGTCGCGGGCTAAGTGTTACGGATTTATGTGCGTCCGGACACTGATTTTGTGTAGGAATATTAGGTTTGATGGCACTCGCATGGCATAATTTGGAATGACAAATACGGTAAGCATTTGACTATTTTTGCGAAAACCCATGTTAATGTTTTTAGGAAAATTTTATTATAAATAACTAAATCCATACTAACATTATACACGCGAAAGTGTGTTTGTCAGTTTGTCCGTGTTTAACGCCGTAACGGAGCGACGGATCGACGTGATTTTTGGCATAGAGATAGTTTGCACAGTTCCCGATGTAACAACGCGCGATAACCGAATACCACGCGGGCGGAGCCGCGGGCAAAAGCTAGTACCTAAGATATAAATTCTTTATTTCAGACCAGTATATAACCAGTGTCGAGTTAAACTCGATTTAAGACGTGAGTTATTCAGGCCTATTTCACTATGAGATGTTTATGTAAGATCCCTTTTTCTGTATATAAGAGGGGGTAAACGAGCAGACGGGTCACCTGATGTAGAGCGATCACCGTCACCCATGGACACCCGCAACACGAGGGGAATCCCAGGTGCGTTGCCGATCCTTTAAGGAATTGGTAAGCTCGTTTTTTAAAGATCCCTAAGTTGTAACGCTCTGGGAATGTTGCCACAGTAATCTGATTCCAGATCTTCGTCGTGCGAGGAAAGAAGTAAAGGGATTTTTTTTATACGACTGGAAGGCAAACGAGCAAGTGAGTCTCCTGGTGGTAAAAGATCACCACCGCCCATAAACATCTGCAACACCAGGGGTATTGCAGATGCGTTGCCAAATTAGAGGCCTAAGTTGGAATACCACAAGTGCCAGTAATTTCACCAGCTGTCTTACTGTCCGCGCCGAAACACAACAGTGCATGCACTGCTGCTTCACGGCAGGATTAACGAGCAAGATGGTGGTAGCAATCCGGGCGGACCTTGTGCAGGGTCCTATCAACAGGGTTTTGTTAGGAAGGTGTTTATAGTCTAGTCTTAGTGTGCAGTAAAAAGTGAAGGAGCAGGAAGATGGCTTCCAATACGAGCGTGTTATCCATTACAACTACAGACTAATCAAACGCTTTATCTATAGGCCAAACCTTAAATTAAATACTGTAAAAGAAGAATAAATTAAAACATTTAATTTATAGATTAGATTAGACTTATTTCGTCCCCTTACAACCACAATCGCTTATCTGCATTTTTTTTTATTCGACTGGATGGCAAACGAGCAAGTGGGTTTCCTGATGGTAAGAAATCACCACCGCCCATAAACATCTGCAACACCAGGGGTATTGCAGAAGCGATCTGCATGAAATGTAGTTTCGAGAAAAACGCATTTGGTTTGCATGCTCTAAAAACCTATAAAAACTAGTTATACTAAAATAATTTCTGTGTTTCTATTTAGATAATTTATCCCTTCGCTATGTTCTTTACTCTATACTCGCGCCGGGTAGGTTAAAATAGGGCTTTTCTTCAAAAGGTTCTGCAGATAAGCGGTTTTGTCTGTAGACACTTTTTTATCTTCTGAACTAGCAATTTTACGTAGATATATTACATAAACTATCATTTTAAGTCCATAATTTTACCATTTTTCACTGAATACATTGTTAAAACGCTTACCCCCCCCCCCGCTCGTTTGCCCCCTATTATATAAAAACATGTTTTATATAATTTAAGTTTATACTTAAGTCTCAGCGCAAATAAGAGGTATTGGCTGTAGACAAATCGGAATTTATCTCCTAAGCGTGCTTAAAAGTGCAAAATATTTCTAAGATGTTTTGACTCTAGGCTCTTACCACCAGGAAACCCAAATTGAAAATACAAACTGAAACATAGATGCACAGAAAAACCAGAAAAATAAGACCAACACTGGGAATCGAACCCAGGTCCTCGGCATTCCGTGCCGCGTGCTATACCGCTACACCACTGCTGGTCAACGGCACAGACACGAATTTCCCTATGCATCACATATCTCAGTCTGTTTTTGTTTTTTCTTATATCGCCACTTAAGCAGTGACCTAGCGCCATCTATGCTGCCTAGCTCTCAACGAGAAGCCTTCAATACTCCATCGGAACTAACCGTTCACCCGGACAAGACATATATCACGGGATGACCGTAATAAAATAAAAGTAAAAATTTGGAATTGAAATAAAAAATACAAAAAGATTCCTAAAAACCAATCTTAACCAGGAAACCCTCCTACTCGTTTGCCATTCAGTCGAATAAAAAAGGGTCTTTCAAAATTTTTCATCTTATGGTTTACCATTATTAAAAAAGCGGGTTATAAGCTGAGCCGCCCTCTATAGATAAGGGTCTACATCCTTTCTAGACGAACCGGTTATCAGGTTAAGCTCACTTTTTGCCGACGACCAGTCCTGTCTCATTACAAACACAAGCAATCGGTTCAAGTTTTAATTTAACAACCATTATAGTATTAATTTTTGATACAATAAAGCTCTAGCGGAGTTTAACAATGCACATCGAAGCTTAAAGTTCCATGAACTAAAAGAATTTCCTTGCTCACCCGCGACCTTACGATAGCTAACAACTGGTAGCATGGTGTACGGTTGTGTCACTCTGAAGATGACCTCTGGTTGTGTTCGAAACGCGTCAGTGTGATTTGGTGGTGGTGATAGATGGGTTTGTGTAATTTGTGTGTGTTCTTACAGTGTGTTCTTACAGGTGGAGGAACTGCATGAACACGCATATTTTGCATAAACTTAGCTACCGTAAGGTCGCGGGTGAGCAAGGAAATTATTTTAGTTCATTGATATGGACCTCCGCAAAGTAACGCCTGATTCAATAAATTATTTAAAGTTCCATCTCACAGACTGGGTAAAAAAATCATATTACATAATTAGGAAATTGCATACGTTTTTATATACTAGAGTTTGTCCGCGGCTTCGAATGCGTTAACTATTCAATCTGGTAGTAACAATTGAAATTCCGGGATTTCACAATAGTTCCCTGGGAATTCCTAGAGTTTATATCGTGATCTTCATTAAGGTTGTGTTAAGAAAAATGTAGAAAATTTCATGACCTAAGCCCTGTGGTAGAAATTTAAAGATTTTTCCCTATACCGTGGGAATATCGGGGAATAGCCCTTGTATGTTATATATATATAATGTATTATTCCAGACATCCAGCTATCCACATACCAAATTTCACCCAAATGCGTCTAGCCGTTTTAGCGTGAAAGAGTAACAATCATACTCACTCACTCACTCACTCACTCACAAACTTTCGCATTTATAATATAGGTAAGTAGGGTAACAAAATTCCAAATAAATATTAAGTAGATAGGGAAAAAGAGAGAGAAACATTTATTTACACATTCGATACACATAAAAATGCATTAGATGGAAAGAATAAAAATAACATCGAACAGTATAAAGTGGGCCCACTCAGCATAATTTTACTGCAAGCCGCAACGCTGTTTTTCAGTGGGACCATGGATGAAAAAGGTGGGACCAATTTAAACCCACTGAAATATTACAGATTGAACATTCAAATTTACTGTCAAAAAGGCATCAATATGTAAGGCGTATTGTAAAATACCTCCTTGAGCTTCTTGCCGGATTCTTCTAAAAACAGAGGCTTAACGAATTTTTTAATTCATAGCGATTAAGTTTTTGTTATCTAAATAAAAGTAAGATACTTTGACTTTATCTTTGATGTCTATCTTATTTTCCCAAACAAACTTTCTCCTTTGTATCAGAGTTATGGCTATGACAGGCCCCCTCCCCCCTATTAACCACATGTTCGCTCACGTCCAAAGACTCACGTCCAGCTGTCTAATGAATGAAGTAATTAAACGGCCTTTTTACGTTTTACGCTTGTCCATAATACATGTGGTAGTTTGGGGTGCGTCTGGTACTGAAGTGCGTGTCTTTGAAGAAAAGGAATGAAATAGTTTTAGTCAAAATACCACAAACGGGACTTATCACGCTATTTTTAACAAGTAATATTTACCTCGACGTTTCGGCAACATTATAGTTGCCGTGGTCACGAGTAGACTGAAGTGTGGGGTGTCAAGTCCTCCTAGCAGCGCGAGTTCTTCGAACTACCCGCACTTGATCACTAATAGTACCGGCACTCGTATCCCGAACTACCCGCACTTGGTCATTTTTATTAGTCACCCCATCATGAAATAGTTTTGTTTACAATTTCATAATTCTCGTGTTCGTGAGCTTCGTATTTATACTGGACTAGTGTTTATCCGTGGTTTTGCACACGTAAATCATTAGGTCCAGCAGCTGAATTGAAATTCCGGGATTAAAAAAAATCCTCTAGGAATTCCCGAAAATTAGATCGTTGTTTCCATTGACGTTCAATCAGAACACTCATAGTCAAATTTCATGACTCTAAGCCCAGCGGTTATTAGTTCGAGATTTTATCCCTATCCCGTGGGAACATCGAGATAAAAAGTAGCCTATGTGTTACTCCAAACGTCCAGTTACCTATTATACCAAATTTCAGGACTCTAAGCCCAGCTGTTGTTATTTAGAGATTTTATCGGTATCCTATGGGAATATCGGGATAAAAAGTATTCTATGTTTTAATCCAGGTTATAAGCTAACTTTTTACCAAATTTCATCCAAATCTGTCTAGCCATTTCAGCGTGAAGAAGTAACAAACATGCTCGCTCACTCACTCACTCGCTCACTCACAAACTTTCACATTTATAATATTATAGTAGGAAGTAGGATGTAGGTGATGGGAGTGACAATGGGCGGGACACATCGCTCGAAGAACAGCTAACCATTGGAGGAGAAAAGTCCTCGAGTGGCGACCACGAACCGGAAGACGGAGAGTTGGCAGGCCTCCCACTAGGTGTACAAAAAAACTCCACTAACTAATCTTAATTTGATTGCTTGACAGCGCCATCTCTTGTCCGGTCAGAGCGGTTAGTTCCGATGGAGTGTTGAAAGTTTCTCGATGAGGGCGTAAACATAGATGTCGCTAGTGTCGCTGCTTAGGTGACTAAATAAGAAAGACAGCTGTGGCGCATTGGAGAAATTGTGTCTGTACTCCTGTCCAGTGGTGGTGTAGGGGTATGGCCCGAAGCCGGAATGCTGATTACCTGGGTTTGATTCCCAGCGCTGGTCTCTTTTTTCGGTTTTTCTGTGCATCTATGTTTCAGTTTGTATTTTCGATATCGTGAGAGTTACGGGAAACTGGTGGATGCGTGGCGAGTTGTAGAACATTGTGGCGTTCTAAGGTAACGCCGCGGCTTCACAGTGGATGCAGGCCGCTGCCAACCGAAGCAACTGGAGGTCTATGGGGGAGGCCTATGTCCAACAGTGGACGTCCTACGGCTGAGATGATGATGATGATGTTGAGAATGGTTCGCATTTCATAAGAATGGAAAAAACAATGTCGTTTCTCATAGCGCACATTTTTTAACTAAGCTACACGAGCGCAGCAATCTACAATTACCGCTCTCGGGAAATAATAACTCAATCCTGCACACATTTTTAGTGCACAGCCAGCCCAGGAATCCCCCGTATTTATGGTCACCATAAATACTACATGCTTTTCCTCTTCCAATAAAATGGCCTTTATTCCTTTTTAGCTACAAACCGTAATTATTCCGAGTCCACGTTGAAATGTGTTCATTATTTATCTAGATGACAAAGGTTTTGCGACGCAGTCAGGGAAAAGAAATGCTTTGTGCTCTTGCGTTTTAATATTCTTTCAAGCTTAAGTTCTGAAAGAGATTGAAAAGGTTATACATGGAATTGACTAATAAGTTGTTTTTGTGATGGAAATCTTCCTTTCTTAGGTTTTGTGCGCAAAAAGCGTCAATTTAGTAAGGTTCCGATAAAGGCACAAATTACTTCTACTATTACCAGGAGTATAGAACACTTCTAAAGTTATAGTCGGTCCACCCAGGGTGACCCAGGCTTGCAAACATTTCGTCTTTTGGTTACCACTCGAAAATCTTTCTCCCCAAAGCATCTATATTTTGAGCTAGCCTACCCATTGCCACTTCAACTTAAACATTCTTTTTTTTTTATCCGACTGGATGGCAAACGAGCAAGTGGGTCTCCTGATGGTAAGAGATCACCACCGCCCATAGACATCTGCAACACCAGGGGGATTGCAGATGCATTGCCAACCTAGAAGCCTAAGATGGGATACCTCAAGTGCCAGTATATTCACCGGCTGTCTTACTCTCCACGCCGAAACACAACAGTGCAAACACTGCTGCTTCACGGCAGGATTAGCGAGCAAGATGGTGGTAATAATCCGGGCGGACCTTGTACAAGGTCCTAACCACCTGCTAAATTCTATTCTATTCTAACAAAAAAAATGTATGATATTTTTTAACAAAACTCACAATAACTTCTGTAATAAAGACAATAGACGTCACGTAAAGCTCAAATACGTCAGAGAGTATGACCCGTGAGAACCTATTTCGGTAGTCTATCAACAAAGAGATAATGAACTATAAACTAGATACAAGATATACTGATGTCACAAAACGAAGAAAACCGGCCGGCCGCGTCCGGTGCGCCGATGGGATGGACGGTTCAAGCGAGATGTCGCCATGCTATGTTTGTTTAATACTTTTTTTTATCAAAAATACAAAGTGAAATATAGATGCACAGAAAAACCAGAAAAATCGGTATACCATCGGAACTAACCGCTCACCCGGACAAGAGATATCGTTATTAAGCAATCAAATTGATTGGTTTTTTGGAATATTTTTGTATTTTAGTATGTATTTATGTATGTATATTTTCGTATGTTCAATTCAATACTTCCGTTCTTTTACTCCATACTTTTTTCTTCTCACCAGTAAGTCTAGCTGGATCACTAAACTTAAATACGCCATTATTTGTACACGAATAAAAATGAATTGTTAGAATTGTTGCCTGTGGCTAGATTTTACTACTGTCGCCTATCCTTACAACCTTGATGTTTATATTGAACACGAAAACACAAGCTGAAACATGGATACACAGAAAAACCAGAAAAATAGACCAGCACTGGGAATCGAATACAGGTTCTCAGCATTTCTTGCCGCGTGATATACCGCTACACCACTGCTGGACAACGGTACAGACACGAATTTCTCCTATGCACCACATATCTCAGTTTGTTCGTCTTTATTTAGCCACTTAAGCAGCGACACTAGTGACATCTATGCTGTAGCAAGATTCAATTGTGTTGTGATTAATAGCCCTCCTTCAGAAAGTCGGGTAAAAATTTACAACATAGTAATACTATGCATTGAAAATTTTAATATGCAAGAGATATAAGTACCACTAGCGTAGGCCCTATACTGACTAAAAGCTCTATTTGTTCCATATGTAAAATAATCTTTAGTTCATCGTGAATTCAAAATACCTAGTGTATTTTTATTTTGGTACTAGCTTTTGCCCACGGCTCCACCCGCGCGGTATTCGGTTATCGCGCGCTGTTCCCTCGGGAACTGTGCATTTTTCCGGGATAAAAAGTAGCCTATGTCACTCTCGGGCCAATAAACTATCTCTATGCCAAAAATCACGTCAATCCGTCGCTCCGTTACAGCGTGAAAGAGGGACAAACATACAAACGCACTTTCGCATTTATAATATTAGTATGGATTTCCTTTTTATTTTGGTATTTGTGTGTCTTTGTGAATGTGAATATGAATGTGAATATTTGTCTTTCTTTCTTTCTTTCTTTCATCCCGCATAACGCAGTCCACCCAGAACCGGTTGCCCGCCATAAAAACGGTAACAGGTCGACAGCCGCAGGTGCAGGCGTGCGCGCACGCATGTGTGTGTGTGTTTGTGTGTGTCTCCGGAACTGATTGATAAGGGATACTATACGGGGAACCGATTATAACAACATTAACTATTAAGTGTTTCGACTGTTGAAAAATAGGATTATTTTTTATTAAATTTCATTGGAAGGTTTCAACAAGTTGATCAGAGACATTTTGTGTAAGAAATCCATACTAATATTAAATATATATTATTATAAATATTGTGAATCTGTTTATAAAAAAAAAGTCGTTGAGTTTCTTGACGTATTCTTTTCGGAGGTTTTTCCAAACCGGTGGTAGATTTTTTTGATGTTCATAAGTGCTTGTTATAGCCTAAATTGAATAAAGAGATTTTGACTTTGACTTTGAAATATATAATTTTTTGAATTTCGTTGTAAGATTTCAACAGGTTGATCAGAGCCATTTTGTGGCAAAAGTCCATACTAATATTATAAATGAAAAAAATATGTGTTTGTATGTTAGTCCGTCTTTCACGTCGAAACAGAGCGACAGATCGAGTTGATTTTTGGCATAGAGATAGTTTATGGGCCAGAGAGTGACATAGGCTACTTTTGATCCCGGAAAAATACACAGTTCCTGAGGGAACAGCGCGCGATAACCGAATACCACGCGGGCGAAGCCGCGGACAAAAGCTAGTTCCCGCGTGGGAACTATGGCCTAAGCCTTCTTGTTCTGAGAGGCCTGTGCCCAGCAGTGGAACGTTTATAGGCTGTGTAAGGTGGTCATTTTGACAGGTGACAGCAAGAGTTTTTGAGTCAATGTTTTTTCTGTCTGTCATAATTCGGCGTTTTTTTTCATTTGACTTGAGACATTTAAATTAATCTCCGGTTGTGTAGATCGTTTACAGAAATGTAAATAAAATAGTTATATTTTCTTAAGAGCTGATTTTGGAAATTAGGAATTGGGATTTTGGTTCTGGTGACGTCTTTCAAAAAAAAAAAAAAAATACAGTGACAGCTACGAGCATGAGGCCGCGTTCGGGGTGAACAGCCATTTTGATTGGTATTGTGGTGTTGAAGGGTGCTTGTGTTCCTTAGTTGGAATTAATTTCTGTTTTTGGTAAGTTCCTTTGGATGGACCTAGTAAGGTGTTGGAATACGCTGTCAGCATTTCTCTTTACTTATTTTTCATTTTTGTTTTCAGTGGGATATTGTGGTGTGTGTGACGTGGAGCGACTCACGTGGACGTGGTGTCTTCCAATCTTAAGTGGTATGTGGACAAACCACTGGAGCCCTGCCTCCTCTTTGGGCCGACAACGCTAATCCTCGATCTTTGTTTATAGATCGCTGTGGTGTCCAAGTCTTGCACCTTCGTGGAGTTGACAGCGTGACCTAGGCGGCGCTAAGCAAGTCTGCATTTCCTTCACGGTGTGTGCTTGAGGATTTCCAAATTTCATGGTAGTCTGTCAACCAGCGAGCTGGTCCCCGCTGTCCTCGAGGGACCCCACTAGAGTAATTTCTAATTTATTATCCGTCCACAGGAGGTGCTAAGACACGGGCTGAAGTGTGGTTGTTGTGGCTTCGTGTAGAAGCGTTTCAAGAAGGCCTGGCGGCTGCGGAGCTGGTTGGCCTGCCCAGCGTGGTTACTGTCGGTGGCGCTGGGACGTCGGGCACGAGACGGCGTCCTAGAGTGGCCCACAGTGGCCTGCAGCCAGGTTTGGCAGCTTCGGAGCCGAGGTACAGGAGTTACCTTCCTTTAAGTTTATTTAGGTAGTTAGGTAATAACAGATCGCTGGCCAATTGCATACACGACCCTTAGTTTACTTAGAGAAGTAAGATTTAATTATATACAGTGTATGTATGGTTGATGGGAGCGGGATACTGGTGTATTTCCTTGAAAATTAAACAACTTGTTGCACCAAAGCTGTGATTTTATTCCTCACCTTCAGCGACCCCGCTACCCTGTGTGGAAATTTCATTACAAAATTGGCGCACGAACAGCTTTTGACAGTGTTTGCAAGGTTTTCTCTGTGTTTTATCTGCGGCTAAATCACAGGTTGGTCAGTGATCATATAGGTAATTTTGTATATTTTGTGTGGTTTCACATTTAAATAAAAACAAGGTGTCAAATTCATTGAACTTATAATACCAACTTGTTTTGTGTTTACCATATTACTTTTACCAGTTTTATATTACAGTTGCTTATTGCAATTTTACAATTGCAGTTGGCAATTCATATGTGAATGTGAATTAGCTTATTTACAAACCATTTTGCTAAACAAACAGTGTTTGTTGTTGAGTTGAGTTGAGTTTGTTGTTGAGTGCAACTTCATAAAATATTGTCAACAGTTTGTAATAATAATTGAAACAAACATTTCTTTAGTATCAGTGACAAATGCAAAGTTGAGTTTTGATACAAATTGATATCTATTAAATAAACAAAATAAGTGAATATACCTATTCCAACACTGATAATTTTTGGTTAGTAATTCCTTTGCTGTTCCATTGTTTGTTGTAATTGTTTTGTTCTGGGTCTAATTAAGTACATATAGCCATTACATTGTTTTACTACAATAAATACAATTAAATTCATTAAAATAACTACAGGATAAAGTAACTGTGTCCATTTCGTTTTGTTAAGTACAAAATAAACACAGTACAGTGACAGGTAGTTTTAAATAAGTATAAATATAATAAGATAATTATTTTGTAATCGTGATTGCACGTGGCCCGTTGACTAATTTTATAAAATGGAAGAAAAACCAATTGTTTTTCACCTGTTGCATAAGGATGAGTTAATTTATGAAGTGAAGATACGTGGTGAGCAGCCAGTTGATTCTTACCCAGGTTTAAAGACACAAATTCGAGAGTTAGCAAGCAAAATACCTACTGATGAGATAGATTCCTTTTTAGGTGACTTATCGGTTGAGCTCCAGTGTATTGCTGATAAATTGGTCGAATTGTCGAAATTGACTGCTGATGCGCGACTTTCCTTGAAGAACCTGAACAGAATCCAGGCCCTGAGTAATCACTTATTTCATAGATTGGGGCGTTTGCACCCAACAACCTCAGATGACTGCGAGTTGTTTAACGAATTAAATAAAAAACATACAGCGATTACTCAGAAGGTTGACAATTTGTTCAGATTATTCAAGAGCAGCCAGGATTTACAGGAGGAGGAGGACGTTTCACCTAAAACTGAGTCAACGCCCTCTCATGTTGGTCAGGTTATTAATGTGTCTTGTAATAGGAATAAAGGCGTTCATACATTGAATTTGAAATTTAATGGTAAAACAAGTGTTATTGCGTTCATAGAACGCTTAGAGGAACTCTGTCAAAGTAGGCATATTTCGAATGATGAGCTATTTGATTCAGCAATAGAACTGTTTGTGGAGGAGGCCTCATTTTGGTACCGCGGCGTGTGCAATGAGGTTCGTGGATGGAGTGATTTAAAAAAGCTCCTTCTAGAAGAATATTTGCCATTCGATTTTGACTATAGATTAATGCAGGAAATCCGTACACGTACGCAGGGTCCCGACGAAAATATCACAATTTATTTAAGTATAATGAAAATTTATTTTAATAGACTGAGGAAACCTATTAGTGACGAAGAACAACTAACAATTGTTAAGTACGGAATAAGGCCATTCTATTCGTCTCAATTGGCACTAACTCGAATTAATTCGTGGTCAGAATTGAAGGAGCATTGTAGGTTGTTGGAACATGCTAAATATCGAGTGGGGGCGTTCAAAGAGCCGCCTCCAATGTCAAATGGGATGTTGTGCCCCGACTTAGCGTGTCAGTCACAGAATAGACAAACCTATATGACAGTGGACGCGGTTATCAATAACCCCAACGAGCTTTTCTGTGTACAGTGTCGAATAAACGGTCATGTATTAAAGGATTGTAGGGCACCAAAGTCCATATTATGTTATCGTTGTGGGGAAAAGGGAGTTACAATGCGTGATTGTCCCAGATGTACCGCCGGTCCGTCACGTGGTCCAAAAAACGAGTAAGAGTGGGCCGGGACTTTGTCCCGCCTGCAATGCATAAAAAGTTTGTGCACGGCAGGAGGGATAAACCCCTGGTTCACGTCATAGCTGGTAATGACCATCGACCATTTAAAAACGTCTCCATTTACGGATCTGTGCATAGTGGCTTGCTTGACTCGGGTTCAGAAATTTCTATAATAAACAATAACATTTTACAAAAAATACCCAATCACGTTACTAGGTACAGGTCACACGATCTCGACGTTATAAAAACAGCGAACGGCTCGTCGTCTCCCGTCACTGGTTATGTATACCTACCAGTTACGGTTGACGCTAAGACTGTTGTTGTCAAGTTTTATATCATACCCGGCGTGACGACGGACTTATTATTAGGTATTAATTTTTGGAGGGCCTTTGGTATAGCCCCAGAGGTACTCGCGTTATGTGGCACGGTTCCCGAGAGGAACGTTAGTGATTGTGAAGTTTCTGAGGTTCATTTGAGTGACTTTGATTCTCTTAATGAGATTCAAAAGTGTCAGGCGTTGGAGGTTATACAGAAATTTGAAAACATTTCTGCGGAGCGTAAAGGGTTAGGACGCACCAATCTCATTGCACACACAATTGATACGGGTGATGCCGTACCCATCAAACAACGTTTTTATAGGATGTCACCCGAAAGGTTAAGGGAACTTAACCGACAGTTAGACGAGATGTTACGTGACGACCTAGTAGAGCCTAGCACTAGCCCATGGAATAGTCCCGTCACTTTAGCACCCAAAGCTGACGGTTCTCTTAGGTTTTGCTTGGACAGTCGCAAACTTAATGATGTTTCCAAACACGACTCTTATCCCTTACCATATATTTCACAAATACTAGATAACTTGAAAGAGGCCAAATATTTAACGTCAATAGACTTAAAGTCCGCTTTCCATCAAATTCCGTTACATCCGTCATCGAAAGAAAAGACTGCCTTTACAATTCCTGGCCGCGGTCTATTTCAGTACAAAGTGATGGCTTTCGGTTTGACTTCAGCACCAGCTACGCAGCAGCGTCTGATGGATCGATTGTTTGGACCTGAGTTTGAAGGAAAGGTCTGGTCATACTTGGACGATCTAATCTGTGTATCGGCCACCTTTGAGGAACATCTGGCTCTGCTGCGTGCCGTGGCTGCTCGTTTTGAGAAGGCGAATCTTACAATAAATCTGGCCAAATCAAGTTTTTTCCGTAGTCAATTAAAGTACTTAGGCTATGTAGTTGACCGGCATGGGTTGAGAACGGATCCCGACAAAATTAGTGCTATCAAAGATTTCCCCATCCCCGCCTCTAGAAAGGATGTGAAGCGTTTCCTGGGAACCGCGTCCTATTACAGACGCTTCATTAAAAATTTTAGTTCAATTGCGGGACCACTAAACGCTCTCACTTCAACGCGCAAAGGCGCCCCGCCTTTTAATTGGTCCACTCAGGCTAATAAGGCTTTTGAGGATTTGAAAACCGCTTTAACAAGTGCTCCGGTCCTGGCTTGCCCCGATTTTGACCAACCTTTTGCCGTTCACTGCGACGCTTCCGATTTCGGGATAGGCGGTACCTTAACGCAGACTTGTGATGGTGAAGAACATCCGATTGCCTTTTGTAGTCGCGCACTAACACCCTGCGAGCGTAACTACTCTGCTACAGAAAGGGAAGCACTAGCGGTGGTGTTCGTAGTAGAACATTTCCGCCCATACCTAGAGGGAAGCAAGCCATTTAAAATCTTCACGGACCATGCCAGTTTGAAGTGGTTTTTGAATTTGAAGAACCCTAGCGGTCGATTGGAGAGGTGGGGCTGTCGCTTGTCACCTTATAATTTCACAATAGAACATAGGCGCGGTGTCGATAATGTGGTGCCTGACGCGCTCTCTAGAGCGGTGCCAGTATCCACCTTGGAACCCGCGACAAATGATCCGTGGTATTGTGACATTTACAAGCGTTGTCGTGATAAAGCTAGGAGTTGTCCAAATTTCCAAATTATTGACAATAAGCTATTTCGATATACCAAGTCAAAGAGTAACCTGCGATCGGACTTTGACTGGAAGGAGGTTGTTCCAAGTGACTTAAGACAGGCTATTTTAATGGAGAACCACTCCAAGCCAACGGCAGCTCACTTAGGAATAGCCAAAACCTACAAGAGGTTGAAACTGCGTTATTTTTGGCCTGGTATGTACCAAGATACAATAAAGTTTATTTCCGAATGTGACGTTTGCAACGCTTATAAATGCCCCAATGTTAAGACGCCGGGGTTGATGGGTAGTGCTAGGGTCTGCTCGCGTCCATTCCAGTTTCTCAGTATTGATATTGTTGGGCCTTTGCCTATGTCTAGGATGCAAAATACTAACCTGCTTGTAGTGTCGTGTTATTTTACAAAGTATTGCTTACTGTTTCCTTTACGCCGTGCCACCGGTAAGGTGATAGCGCAACGGCTCGAGGATCATGTGTTTCTTGTCCATGGAATTCCACAAACTATCATGTCTGACAATGCCTCTAATTTTTGCGGCCATGAGGTTCAGTCATTATATCGCAAATATCAAATACCACAAGTACATTTCGGACCTGTATATACCCCACAGGTTAATCCCGTAGAGCGCCAAAATCGTACGATTTTGACAGCTGTCTCTAGTTTTGTCGGTACCGACCATCGTACCTGGGACGTTAATATACATAAAATTCAATTTGCAATAAATACATCTGTGAGTCTAGCTACGGGGTACACCCCTTTCTTTTTAGTGCATGGACGTGAGGCCGTAGCTGATGGTAGTATTTACAAAGACTTCGAAGACCTTAACGACATTATCTTTTCGTCACGTAGTGACCTTTACAATAATTTGGGCGAGCTCAAACAGGTGTTTGCTGATGTTAAAGAGGAGTTGACGAAAGCTCACCAAATAAATGCTAAGTACTACAATCAGCGGCGGCGAGATCTGGAGTTTGAGGTTGGGGATATTGTGTGGAAACGCTCCTTTAAACAAAGTGACGCATCTAAGTATTTTGCATCCAAGTTGGCCCCAAAATATGAAAAATGTCGTGTGGTTAGGAAACTCTCGAAATTAGTTTATGAGTTGGAGGATGGGAATGGCAAGCCTGTAGGGAAATGGCATATTAAAGATATGAAAGTGGTACCGGAAAGAGGCTGACTCTATGTAGAGCTGATCGGTAGGATGACATTAGTCGTTACTCATTCCTTATCCCACGGAAACGGAAAATAATCCCTTGGAACACCCACTCTTCTTTTATTTTTTTACAATTTTCTTTACAGGCATATTTATGCCATTTTTTTTTTACAATTTGATTGCCTTGTGTTTTTAATTGAGTAGGTGGGTGTCGGACGCACGGCCCGCGTCAGTCGCCTTCGCTCGCCGTGCCGCCGACGCCGACTAATCTCGACCCTGGTGGGCTAGTCCCAGCATCAGCGTAACAGCATGTGTTACGTTTTACTAGTTACTGTTTATTTACATTTTGTTATTTTGTTTTAAGGGTGTGTGAACGTCGGACGCGCGGCCCGCGCTGGTCGCTCTCGCTCGCCGCGCCGCCGACGTTGACCGCTCGGTAGCATAGGCGGGTCTGACTGACCTCTTTCTGTCGTCGACCCTGGTGGTCGCTCTTCTTGAGACGTGAACGTTTCGGTATGTCTTAGCGTTCTCACTACTTTCATTTTTTATTCTGACTTGAACAGTGATCGCCCTGGCTTGCTGTTTTGTGGAGATTGTATTCTCGATTTTTTAGATAAAAAAAAAAAAAATTTTTTTTTGGTGCAATTGACTTCATTTCTTGGTCGGGATTTCAGGGTTTATGTGGAGGTAGCTGGGGGCCAGCTAGAATTTCGCTCCTTTGGTCGGGAAATTCGTCTGGGAAGGGGGGTGTTGTAAGGTGGTCATTTTGACAGGTGACAGCAAGAGTTTTTGAGTCAATGTTTTTTCTGTCTGTCATAATTCGGCGTTTTTTTTCATTTGACTTGAGACATTTAAATTAATCTCCGGTTGTGTAGATCGTTTACAGAAATGTAAATAAAATAGTTATATTTTCTTAAGAGCTGATTTTGGAAATTAGGAATTTGGATTTTGGTTCTGGTGACGTCTTTCAAAAAAAAAAAAAAAAAAATACAGTGACAGCTACGAGCATGAGGCCGCGTTCGGGGTGAACAGCCATTTTGATTGGTATTGTGGTGTTGAAGGGTGCTTGTGTTCCTTAGTTGGAATTAATTTCTGTTTTTGGTAAGTTCCTTTGGATGGACCTAGTAAGGTGTTGGAATACGCTGTCAGCATTTCTCTTTACTTATTTTTCATTTTTGTTTTCAGTGGGATATTGTGGTGTGTGTGACGTGGAGCGACTCACGTGGACGTGGTGTCTTCCAATCTTAAGTGGTATGTGGACAAACCACTGGAGCCCTGCCTCCTCTTTGGGCCGACAACGCTAATCCTCGATCTTTGTTTATAGATCGCTGTGGTGTCCAAGTCTTGCACCTTCGTGGAGTTGACAGCGTGACCTAGGCGGCGCTAAGCAAGTCTGCATTTCCTTCACGGTGTGTGCTTGAGGATTTCCAAATTTCATGGTAGTCTGTCAACCAGCGAGCTGGTCCCCGCTGTCCTCGAGGGACCCCACTAGAGTAATTTCTAATTTATTATCCGTCCACAGGAGGTGCTAAGACACGGGCTGAAGTGTGGTTGTTGTGGCTTCGTGTAGAAGCGTTTCAAGAAGGCCTGGCGGCTGCGGAGCTGGTTGGCCTGCCCAGCGTGGTTACTGTCGGTGGCGCTGGGACGTCGGGCACGAGACGGCGTCCTAGAGTGGCCCACAGTGGCCTGCAGCCAGGTTTGGCAGCTTCGGAGCCGAGGTACAGGAGTTACCTTCCTTTAAGTTTATTTAGGTAGTTAGGTAATAACAGATCGCTGGCCAATTGCATACACGACCCTTAGTTTACTTAGAGAAGTAAGATTTAATTATATACAGTGTATGTATGGTTGATGGGAGCGGGATACTGGTGTATTTCCTTGAAAATTAAACAACTTGTTGCACCAAAGCTGTGATTTTATTCCTCACCTTCAGCGACCCCGCTACCCTGTGTGGAAATTTCATTACAGCTGGGAATGCTGGGATGGATTGCCTACATATGCATATTTTTTAATGCTGAATTCGAAGATTAAGTATCTTTATATTCATTTATTCATTGCTATCATGTCCATTAAATTACAAATTTTGTACAATATCTCAAGGTTTTTAATCTATACAAACATGGCAGTACATGATACCCCGTCAGGGCACTGCAAACAGCTTCTGTAATTATAATTTCCGTAATAGGATAACCTAGATGTAAATATAAAAATCATCTTTACTCATACTTAGTATAGTAGTAATACTTAGTATCCCACTGAGGTAAAAAGAGACTCAATTTACTGGTAAAACTACTCTGACTGATTTTGTACTTACTTTCATCATGACCATTATTATGAAATTTTTATTTAATTTGGCCTATTTTGTTTATAATGAATTCAAATATACTGTATCATTTATATTTAGTTTGACATGTTTTATTTTTTTAATTTTATCAATGTAATTAACTAGTTTAATTTTATTATTGTATAATTTTTTTTGACGATTATAATGACTTTTAAACTTGAAAGTTATTTGTATGTATGCCTGAGGGCGAAAAATAGTGATACCAATTACGCTGTAACATATTGTAACCACCTATTTTGACAAATAAAGATACTTTGACTTTGATTGCCTTTGAATGTCTTTTCAGTACACTGTTGCATGTTTATACAAGGTCGTCAAAAACTTCTGACAATACAATACAATTGTGCGCCGTATTGATGTTTTTTTTTTTATTCGAATGGGTGGCAAAGGAGCAAGTAAGTCTCCTGATGGTAAGAGATCACCGACGCCCATTAACATCTGCAACACCAGGGTATTACAGATGCGTTGCCAACCTAGAGGAATAAGATGGGATACCTCAAGTGCCAGAAGTGTAAGAAACATGCAGTCTTTACACAGATTGCGATGAATATATCTCTGGCAATTAGTGCAAATGCTGGAAACTCAATTCAATTGCTAGATTTAAATATTTACGCGCGCAAAGCCCCGCGGCACAAAACAAAGATAGTTCAGAAGTCAATCTCCCGTTTGTACTTCACTTTTCATACCTACGCTCGGCGGTCACTCTAAGGTTGTCAACTATGGCTTATGCACCAAAAACTATCGTGGTAGTGGCACTCGTATCTAGTTGTTTGATTTATTGTGAAGAATGAAACGGGAAGATTGGAAATATAAATTTTAATAACAGAAATATTTTAATTTTAATGTCGTTTTGTTATATTATAAATTTGTCACAGAAAATATCTTGCACCATTATTTAATTTAAACAACCATCCACTTTTTGTTGCTCCATTATTGCGCAAAAAAGTTCACAGACGCGTGTGTCGCAAGCGGTTGGCACTCGCGCTCGCACTGGTCCCAACCGGTCCGAGATATCGTGTCCGTGAGTAATGTCTATGTCAAGATTACGATTTGGAGTCCTTTTGTATTTTTTATTTCAACTCCAAATTTTTTTGTTTCTTTTACGGTTATCCCGTGAAAGTTTAATATTTCACACGAAAACACAAGCCGAAACATGAATGCACAGAAAAACCAGAAAAATAGACCAGCGCTGGGAATCGAACCCAGGTCCTCAGCATTCCGTGCTGCGTGCTATTCCCCTACACCACCACTGGACAAAATAGACCAGCGCTGGGAATCGAACCCAGGTCCTCAGCATTCCGTGCTGCGTGCTATTCCCCTACACCACCACTGGACAGGAGACTAGACACGAATTTTTCTGGTCTATTTTTCTGGTTTTTCTGTGCATTCATGTTTCGGCTTGTGTTTTCGTGTGAAATATTAATGTCTATGTGTGCGTTGCTCGAGCGCCCTTGCATGGAAATTAAATTCTGGGTTTTGTGCTCGTTATACCTACATTTAGACATCTTCGCTGTTGAACGTTAATTTAGGCGTTCTATTTCTGGAGTACACTTTTGAACTCGAACAATGAAATTAATACCAGGCCAAGTATTTTCAGGAATGGAACAGAAGAATTAAAATTTTCCAACCGATAAGCCTTAATTAATAAATTAAATCTTTTAATTAAGTAGTTTAAAGGTCGTATTGGATAAGGGAACAAAGCATCTGCCCTTGAGATATTTTGGCTTGATTTTTTTAAATATAGTTTACTGGCTTTTGCCCGCGGTTCTGCCCGCGCGGTATTCGGTTATCGCGCGCTGTTCCCTCGGGAACTGTGCATTTTTCCGGGATAAAAAGTAGCCTATGTCACTCTCGGGCCCATTAGCTATCTCCATGCCAAAAATCACGTCGATCCGTCGCTCCGTTATGGCGTGAAAGAGGGACAAACATACAAACACATAAACACACTTTCGCATTTATAATATTAGTATGGAAGTATGGATTGAATTTTGACTTTGAACTACGGCCCAGGACCTTTTATTCTGAATGCCCATCCGTGGGACGTACAGCAGTGGGAAGGTAGCTACAGAAGTAGAGGTAATAATTAGGAGCATTTGTTCGATCCGGCGATGTTGTAAATCGTATTATGATCCGGCGTAATGCCGTTATTCCCGGATAACTGGCAGTCCCTCGGGCGTGTTTACCCGTAAAGGAAGAGGCACAGTAGACTTGTTAACACTTTTTACCACAAAAATCGGATTTTCGCACATGACTTTCGAAACACTCAGATGTGCGAGCCGGGGTTTGAACCTACGACCCTCTGTATGAACCACTAGGTCACCACGGCTTTTTTTAGATTACAGGTGCGTTACCGATGAATTGTAAGATTGATAAGCTCGTTTTTTAAGACCTCTAATTAGAAAAAAAACATTTATTCAGTATACTCAAATTCAATAGAATCTGACAATCCTGTAGACATTTCCAAACTACTAATATGAACACCGGGCTGCCTAAGGCTTTGTGATGTGACTATTATTCTTTTTTGATTCCTTTTAGATGATAATTGCAACAACAGGGACATATATAATCAAGCGTGCCCACAGAGTGTGTTAAATATGTAGAAAATTTACAGATTCTATTGAATTGTACTTTAAATAGGCTGCAATGGGCACTTTTACACGTCATTTTTTAAACTACCAGCGCTTTCGGAAAGGAGCTTTTTAATAAAATTCAATTTAATGTCAGCCTACTGTGCCCCTTTTACCCCGACGTTGTTTGCTAAACGATTCTCCATTGGAAACCAGTTGTTCAATAGTTAGTTTGACAAGTAGCAAAACGATCCAATTTCAATTAATATTTGCATTAGTGTTATGAAAAAGATTAATTTAATACGTTTTTATTATCATCTATTATTTATCAATAACTAGCCTTTGAAGTAACAAACAAACAAACAGACTCACAAACGTTCGTATTTATTATATTAGTAGGATAAAATTCTTTTCTCTTCTTTTTAACCCCCGATGCAGAAATAGGGGGTGTTATAAGTTATGTCTATCTGGCACTGTAGCTCTTAAACAGGTGGACCGATTTGAATGCGGTTTTTTTTATTTGAAAGCAGGTTTTCTAGCGATGGTTTTTCGACACGTTTCATTAAAGTCAGTTTATCCCTTTTTGAGATATTGAACTTTGAAGTGACAAAGTTATCTTGAGAAGTCAGTAAAATCCCGGAACAGAAAGCAATCGAAGCCGGGTAAATAGCAGCAATATTTAAAACAACAATGGCAATCTCTGCAGATACAATGGGACACGTTATTAAATTTCAGCAGCGTATATTAATTAGAATAGGAATGAAATATGGCGGACGTGTTCAACAACTGTTTAACTGTTTGTAACAACGCACGAAGAGCCTGTGATGCTGGATTGTAAATTATTAGCCCATAAATTCACGGTCTAGCATTAACTGGCATATGTGGCTGCCATGAGCATCACCGGTGAGATCAAAAAATATGTAACTAAGTATAATTAAAAATTTTAAAAGCCCCCGACAAAAAAAACCAGCAAAAATAAAAAAAACGCCCGAAAAAAAATGTCGCCAAAAAAAGACAGCTAAAAAAATAATTATGCACTACCTAGCTGTTGCCCGCGTCTTCATCTGCGAACAATTCGTTTATCCCTGTCCCGCTGGGACTATCTATGCTGATTTCCCGCAAAATTAGCCTAAGTTAATTTAGTATGAATACCTAGTATTTTTTTTTATCTAAGCGTCGTCGGTGTTGGGGGACCGCTAAGGTTTAACAGGAAACTAAAGTGAAAATACAAATTGAATCGTTGAGGGCTACGGTGTAGATGTCGCTAGCGTCACTGCTTAAGTGGCTATATAAGAAACAAACAAGCTGTGATATGTGATGCATAGGGGAATTTTGTGTCTATAGCTTTGTCCAGCAGTGGTGTAGCGGTATAGCATGGCACGCGGCACGGAATGCCGAGGACCTGGGTTCAATTCCCAGTGCTGGTCTTATTTTTCTGATTTTTCTGTGCATCTATATTTCAGTTTATATTTTCAATTTAGGTTTTACGGGATAACCGTAAAAGTAAAAAATTGGAATGGAAATAAAAAATACAAAAAGATTCCAAAAAAAAACAATCTTTAGAAACTAAAAGAATACCTTCTATATGTTGTATTTTTCAAAGTATTAACCTTCCCACAAAAACACAACTCACTAAACGTTAACATAAATCTTATATTTAATCAACCCTGCTACATTACCTTGGCTGAGGATTATTTAAAATGGCAAACGTTTGTGTACGCGTCTTTACCTTGACGTATCGTCGTTCATGTTACGTGTGAAATTGCCCTTATTTTTAATAAGTTAGATATTTGTGGCTTTTACCCGACTGTTCAGCGGAAGGGTTAAGTTATCATGGTATATCGTTGGCGAAGGCTACCTGTCACTATTGTACCGTTTTTGTCAAATCCATACTAATATTATAAATGCGAAAGTGTGTTTGTGTGTTTGTGTGTTTGTATGTTTGTATGTTTGTCCCTCTTTCACGCCGTAACGGAGCGACGGATCGACATGATTTTTGGAAAAGGGATGGTTTATGAGCCCGAGAGTGACATAGGCTACTTTTTATCCCGGAAAAATGCACAGTTCCCGAGGGAACAGCGCGCGATAACCGAATACCACGCGGGCGTAGCCGCGGGCAAAAGCTAGTTGTTATATATATTTCATGTACTTTTTAAGGTTCCGCATCGAAAGGATTAAAACGGGACCCTATTACTAAGACTTCGCTGTCCATCCGTCCGTCTGTTACGTCACTCTATCTCATGAACCGTGATAGCTAGACAGTTGAAATTTTCACAGATTATGTATTTCTGTTGACACTAAATGCGTATGTCTAATGTGTATAAGTAATGGCACGGAACCTTTCGTACGCGAGTCCGACCCGCAATATAATGACTTTTTAATATTTCACACGAAAACACAAGCCGAAACATGAATGCACAGAAAAACCAGAAAAATAGACCAGCGCTGGGAATCGAACCCAGGTCCTCAGCATTCCGTGCTGCGTGCTATTCCCCTACACCACCACTGGACAAAAACAAAAAAAACAAAAAAAATAAAAAAAACAAAAAAAATTTGGAGTTGAAATAAAAAATACAAAAAGACTCCAAATCGTAATCTTGAATGACTTTTTAACCGACTTCAAAAAAGAGGAGGTCCTATGTTAGTATTTTTTTATTTATGTAAAATTTTTAAAAGGTATATAACCGACTCCAAAAAAATAGTTTTTTTTTGTTTTAGTTTTTTGGAGTCAGTTTTACTTTTTTGTTAAAAAAATAATTAGCCATTTGCAATTCACACTCATATTGCGGGGTTCGGGAACAAACCTGAGACGTGACTGCCATACTGACCTAATTCAAAAGAAATTATCGAGAAAAAATCTTAGGGGAGCAAATTAATAAATTTATGACTTCCCCAAAGATCATGGAACCATTAGAAGGGCCATTAATAAAATGTGCCGTTTAGGGGTTTTGTTACGGGACCCTAAATTATGATGTGACGTAAAGTAATATTTAGTGTCAGATTGTCGTTTAAAAGTTTTTAGGGTACCGTACAAAGTAAGGATGTCCAACAAGACACTGATATTGAGATTTTCATCATCATCATCATGTCAGCCGAAAGACTTCCACTGCTGGACATAGGCCTCCCACAAAGCTCTCCACTCAGACCGGTCTTGTGCTTTCCGCATCCGCCGCGATCCCGCGATCTCAACCAGGTCGTCGCTCCATCTTGTTGGAGGCCTACCGACAGCTCGTCTCCCGGTCCGCGGACGCCATTCGAGAACCTTTTGACCATCGGCCATCAGTCCTGCGAGCAATGTTCCCCGCCCACTGCCACGGAGATTGCTTTGATGGTTGAATTGAAATGGTTTATTTGCGGAATATGAGTAATATAAGATTCTTATGAGTTTTTAAATGGGTCCCACTGAAACTCTCTCTCTCTCTCTCTCTCTTCCTCATGAGTGAGTGACAAAATTCCGCTGTTATTATAATAACATGTTCTTAATAAATAATAATAATAAATAAATATCACGGGACTATTCACACCAATTGACCTAGTCCCAAAGTAAGCTTAGCAAAGCTTGTATTATGGGTACTAAGCAATGGAATAATGTAATTATATAGATACATACTTAAATACATATTAAACACCCAAGACCCGAGAACAAACATTCGTATTTTTCATACTCAAACTCAAACTCACAACATTTATTGACAACAAAAACACACTACATCACAACAAAAACACAGTATAAACATAAATAGGAGAAGAGAGAACAATTAGAGACGTTGTGTTGTTATCTCAAGCTTCGTAGTCAGGTTCTCTAACCACTAGGCCATCTGGTCGTTCTTGTGTCTGTGACCTTAACTCTGGTGGCGCTACCTATAGGCTAAAATTGGTCAAAATGTCTTAAGCAGCAAAACGTCGTAAGTAACACTTCAAGCAACAAATGGCCCGAGGGTTGAGGCAGCTTGCGGCGCAGGTGCGGACAATACAACGGTTTTACACTGCGAGACAAATTAAACAGTGAACATTATAAATCTATGGGTCAATCAACGTTTTTGGGCCAATCAACTTTTTTACAGACATTTTGGGCGTCTCCTGCGTTACCTAAATTGTCTCTGGCGTTACCAAAAAATCGTATTTCCAACAAGATATTTCACGGTTTAATACGTTGAACTTATGTAGGATGGCATGTATTCATGTACACCATCTATTTCATTACAGAAAAAGCATGTTTACTTACAAAAATCTGCAATTGTTTGAAAAATGTTGCGAGGAGATTAGTGTCGGTAAAAAAGTTGATTGGCTCAAATAAAAATGAATCGTTAAATGTGTTGCTAAGCGCAAAACTTGGAAACGGCTGGACCGATTTCGCTAATTCCTTTTTTTATGTTCTTTATTGTCAGGAGAAGGTTTTTGAGGAAAAAAATAATGAAAAAAATCAACGGGGGCGAAGCCGCAGGCAACAGCTAGTAAATAAATAATTTGCATTTCTAGATTAATACCGCATTAATACAAAATAATGTATTATTGTAATTTAGACTTAGATAAAGACTGAAAAAAGTCTGGAAAGTCAAATTAATTAATTAATTGGTGGCAATTAATATTGTATTATTATTGGTGGTGCACGAGATTTACCGACAAATCTACAAAAAAAATTCGACTATATAGGAAAAATAATTATTGTTTCACAAAATAATTAACATTAATTAATTAATTTTTTTTTTTTATTTTAAGTTATTGTTAGAAAGTTATGTTTAATATTCAGTGTGTATATTAATGGAATAAATACTTGTCATTATCATTAATATTTAGATACAAATAATTGATAGTCACGTCACTCGACATATTATGTCACTGTCTACTGTCAGTGGCGTGCCTAGGGTATCAGACTATGGCAAGCCGAGAGATATGTTTTAGTATTTTTTATCATTTAATGTAGGTAAATCCATCTTGTTGCCGCTTTACTCTTCTTTCTTTACTAGTCTGTGAAATACACATGTCAGAAGTCGGCTTTTGGGACGGAATTATATCTTTCTTTACAATAAAACTTAATGTATTTACCCTTCCACCGATTATTAAATCTTTTATACACTTGTAGTCACACAAGGGACAATTTGGTCCGTTTCCGAACTCATTCTCTCTTACAGGCACCGCACTTTACACCGCACTAAAACCACAGAATATATAATAGTACTGACGTACTGCTAAAACCAGAATACCTAAGTACCTACTTAGTAATTTTTTGAAATGATTGCATCAAATCACAACTACGCTACGGCCCACGGTTCGAAATAAACATGAAGTTCTAGAAGTTATTCATCTCGCGCCCGCGCACTCGCTTTCCAAACCAAACGCAACAAACTTCACACCGTAAGCCAGCTTCAAAATTGCAAAGAAAGTTCTATACATGCAGCTATACATAGATATTTGCAACACTAACGTTTCCCTAAGTAAGAAGAGAGCAAACGCTTCCAAACGTAAGCCCCGTAAAAGCCCACGAGAGCGAGCGAGATGTCATGCTATTTACAACGTACGTCACTATCGCCACGTTGTATGGACTCGCCGCGCAGCCGCTCGGTCGCAATTGGCGCCACTGGCCATGAACTACTATTTTACGTAAAATAAAGCGCGCTAAATCATTAAAGTGATTTTATTAGAACTTTTTTTCGTTTGGACATTGTTCGATTTATAAGGCAAGCCCGGCTTTTGGGCTTCTATGTAAGGATCGCCACTGTCTACTGTCACGTTGGTGTAATAAGGACCAAGTTTTCCTATGTACGCTTTCTTATTTAGGATAGTTGAACTTCTATTTTAGTTGAAATAGCCACGGCAAAATTAAATTCTTATCAAACTCGAAGACGGTCTACTTTACTACCCAACAAATGCCTCAGAAACACTATTTAATTTACATTCTTAAACTACCGCTTAGACAGAAAATGTACTGGCTCTTAAAATGCATTACACACGGAGCGTAAATTCCATTAAACACCACTCTAAATGAAACTTTAATTCTAATGGAATAAGAGCGTGTACCAAATGCATTACTCGGCTAAGCTCTTAAATTGTCTCGAAGTGTAAATCGCCACCTGTTCTATTGGGGACGTATTCGACAAAAAAACGTCTTATTCCTTCCCACTATATCACTATACGGAACGTAAAATATCGCTTGTTGCATTATCCTTTGACGCTTTTGTACCAAAGCTGTACATTAACTGTTCTTTTGAATCGTCAATGGATTTGCTTTCGTTTAATAGTTTGGGTTTGTTAATTGGTTTCGAGTAAAGGATGCGGTTTTAGGATTGACGAATTTGTTTGGAAGAAAAAAATAATGGCGTCCCGCATGGCGTTTTAAATATGGGTGTTTTTTTAATTTAGTAGGTAATTGGCAAGGCAGTTGTTATTGTAGGTAGCCTTGGTATTGCCTTTTTGGGTGACAAGAAACTACTAATTCACCTGGTTATATTTTTAGAACGAAATTGAATGTCGGGTGCATTGGATGTATGGTGCTCTCAACTCAATTTTTGAATGCTAGTCGTGTTGTTAAATACGAATTGTAAACTAAAAATTAATTGCTGATAGATTAATATTTACACATTAGAAAAATCTGTACTTAAGAATAACAAACACAAGAAAAAAGTTTTTAAATAAAATTTTTTCAATGTTCAATTGAAAAAATATTTTTTAATTTAAGAATTTCAGATTATCTGACTTGTTGCCAATTGAGTATTTATTTTTAAATATTTTTTGTTTTTGCTGTAAAGTTAGACCAATAATATAAATTATTTATCATCAACAGTAGCTAAGAGTATAATACCTAACACAATACCTACATAATGTATGTAGGTATTTTTGTTTATTTTTGCAATACAAACAAATGTCATATAAGTGAAAAAACGAATGACGATTTTTAAGTATAAAGGTTGTTCTAAAAAACCAACTTTAAAAAAAAACTTTTATTTTTAATTACAATCTCTTCTTAACCTTTTCTGAGCTATCCGTATTAATTTTCACCCAGTGGCTGACATCGCGTGGGAGCGTCCCACAGCGCGCACCCACTGTGACCGGACCAGATAACGCCGCTCTTGAGGCACGCACAGGGTGTTTGAGAAACGAATAAGCCCACAGTTGGACAGAAAAGGCATTTTGGAAAAAGGAAAAATTTAAGTCACATTTTGCAGGTTTTTTTGAGAAGACATGCAGTGCATGAGTAAAACTTAATGTATGTACTGTGCCTACCCTACTAACTTATATGTTCAGTAACTGTCAATTAAACAAAAGTCATTTCAGATAGTAGAATATTAATTACTAGCTTTTGCCCGCGGCTCCGCCCGCGTGGAATTTGGTTATCGCGCGCTGTTCCCTCGGGAACTGTTCGTTTTTTCGGGATAAAAAGTAGCCTATGTCACTCTCGGGACCATAAACTATCTCTATGCCAAAAATCACGTCGACCCGTCGCTCCGTTACGGCGTGAAAGACGGACAAACATACAAACACACAAACACACTTTCGCATTTATAATATTAGTATGGATGGATAGGTAACAATAATTATACTGACAAATTACGTTATAAGATGAATTAGTATAGTATTATTATGTAAGTTATTAATTGTAATCTTCTACGATTTCCACGCAATAATTGAATGTTTCAAACTTACACAAAAAGTTAGATACACGTACTATAAATCATTTATTTTCATAATGGACTTCTTATTAGTCTAGCTAGATAAATAAACAATATAAAATCTGTACATCTAAAACATACAGTGCCAAATGCATAAATTGGTGATAATAAATTCTGTTGTCTGAAATAAAACAGTGATTCTGATGATAAATTTTCAATTTTTGATAGTAATTTACGACTTCATTTCAAAAGGAATGGGTAATTTAACATATTCAATTCACTGCCGGTGGTTTTATTTTTTAACTGAAGTTACAAAAAAAGATATTGCATCACCATATTTACCATCATCGGCAATTCGGCACACGGTTTTTAGGATTCCCATGTAATAGGGATTTCTGTAACAGCAGCGAAATCACGGTTGTGTGTAAATAAATATCACAGATAAAAGATTCTAATTGAGCTAGTCCCAAAGTAAGCAAAGCTTGAGTATATGCAATAGATAAACATATTTAAATTCATCATGAAAGCTCATAGACTCGAGAACAAACATTAGTATTTTTATATAACTATTAGCCCTGACCGGAGATCTAACCCGAACTCAAGCTTCGCAGGCAGATTGTTTAACCACTGGGCTATCCCAGGTCGTCGTATGAATTAAAACTTTAAAATGTGACGATATTATTTTCAGAAACTGACTCTCAAATAAAACTTGGTTTTTGGAATCTTTTTGTATTTCTTATTTCAACTCCAAATTTTTATTACTTTTACGGTCATCCAGTAAAGCCCATAATCGAAAATACACATGAAATATAGATGCACAGAAAACCAGGAAAATAAGACCAGCACTGGGAATTGAATAGTTGTTTCAGTTTGTACTTTCGATTTCGAAAGTAAAAAAAAAATTGTTTATTCAGCAGCAATTATAAAATAAGTAATATACTTCTGAGTTTGACATTATATAGTATCTTAATGTTATTTAACATGGTTCAAATCAATAGTTTAAAAATAAGTAAAATTTGCATGCTTGTTTAAGTAAAATGTACGCACTCAAAAACTCTTCTCCAACTGTATTTACTACTACATTTTCGCAAATAAATGTTCTTATTCTTATTCTTTGAACACGCTGTATCCCACTCTACTTTTAAAGACACACACGCTAAAACCCTAACTACCTCTGGAGTTGATCCTATGAATAAATCCCATTCATTCATTCGTGGGACTATAATAATTACTCAACTATAAGGCCTCTAACAACGTACGGAGCGGCGAAAGGTTTACAACCACTGCCTTTACGACCGCACGCGACTTTGAACTCTATTTTTTTATTTTTAAAATGTACTTTGAATTTTTCGTTCAAAGTTATACAGGGCGTGTTTTTTTGAGCGTTGTAAAACAAGATTGTGTTGATTTTGATACTGACGGTATTAAATTTTGATGGGTAGCAATTAGAGCAATTATGAATGTCTGTGCGTATGTTTGGTTGTTTGTAATTAAATGCGTAAGATTTAAAGTAAAAAAAGAGAAGTAAATAAAAAGTTTTTTTCACTTCTAATGCTCTTAAGTTCGTGTTTATGCTGTACCTAGGAGACATAACATTACTTTTTATGCTCTAGTGCATATTAATAAAATCTTTGTCTAAGACCATTTTAAGACCAAGGTAATCAGGTGTCAACAGCCACAAACAAAAAAAGTTTCTTATATTATTAAATAAATTTTAATTTATATAAAACTAAAAATCATTCAAATCAATCATAATAAATCAGTAAAATTAAAAAAAATATATATAAAAAATATGCATAACAAATAAAAGGTACTTATATAGAAAGTGAATCATTGTTTCTACAGTTGCTATTTCATTTCCTCGCCATCGAAGTGAAAAATAGAGTGTAAAACTCGAGCATTAAACCCATTTTTCCCTCGACGTGTCTATCCACCCTCGCTGTACCGGCTCGGGTGGCTATATGAACGCCTCGGGTAAAATGACTCGTTTTATGCTCTTATTGTACAATCTACTATTTTAAATTTGTTTTTTGTTTGCTTGTAATTTTTGCTATTGCCAGTGATCAGATTTTTGATTCGTAGATAAGAATGTTTATGAAAAAGTAAGATACAAATGAAAGAAGAAATACAAAAAAAAGCTATTTCTATAATTCAGTCAAGTTTTTCTGTAGCTGACTGCACATTTTAATAAATAAAATGGCAAATAAAAAAATACTAATTTTCTATGTCCTATCTTACTACTCCACAACCATGCGCAGTCGCTACATCTGTGTGACTCATTTGTGTTTTCATGTAGAAAACCCCTTACGTACATATAATAAAGATTACCCAAGGATTTTTTTTAATTACGTTTAGATATAGATATATATATTAAGCCGTGGTGGCCTAGTGGTTTCAAGCAGAGAGTAGTGGGTTCAAACCCCGGCTCGCATTCATGTTATTCATGTTATTTGTTATGTTGTGTTTTGAATTACATTTGAAATTTATCACGAGCTTTGCGGAGAAGGAAAACATCGTGAGGAAATCTGCACAAACCTGAGAAGCAATTAAATGGTGCGTGTGAAGTTCCCAATCCGCACTGGGCCAGCGTGGGAACTATGGCCCAAGCCCTCTTGTTCTGAGAGGAGGCCTGTGCCCAGCAGTGGGACGTATACAGGCTGGGATGATGATGATGATTAAGTAAAAATCCTCGCTAAAATAGTTATTTAAAATGAATAATTTATATTACACGCGCTTACTTTGGTTATTTTTTTAAAATTTTGTTTTTATTGCTGCTGTGAATACTAATTGTATTTAGACTAAGGTTAATGACTTGTTGAAGGAAAAGATAAATATTTGTACGCCTACTGGCAAAACATAGATATACCTGAATGTTATGCTTTTAAGATCGATTATGTACACCTAATGTTCCACAAATAAACGTAATCGTATTCTATTCTTTGCTATTCTATCATTCCAGCCTATATACGTTCCACTGCTGGGCACAGGCCTCCTCCCAGAACGAGAGAGCTAATAATCCATACTGATGTTATAAATGCGAAAGTGTGTTTGTATGTTTGTGTGTTTGTCCGTCTTTCACGCCGTAACGGAGTGACGGATCGACTTGATTTTTGGCATAGAGATAGTTTATGGGCCCGAGAGTGACATAGGCTACTTTTTATCCCGGAAAAATGTACCGTTCCCGAGGAAACAGCGCGCGATAACCGAATACAACGCGGGCGGAGCCGCGGGCAAAACCTAGTAGGGATTTAAATAACATTTGCAGATATTTTGCTAACGGCACTAGGTTATAGCACTGTCGCCAGTTACATGTACAAAATTTTAAACGACCAAACCATTGGAACTATGTTACATCTGTGCCTCCTGTGATCAGTGATATAACTCGACTTGTACCCTTTTGTGTGTTTTTATTTAGAAATAATCAGAAAAAAATAACGAATTTTTGGGTCTATCTCACGTACTTGTAGGTGTTATAGTTTCGGAGATAATTTTGTGAAAAGTGATACAACTAGCAGAAAAAATCGTGCACATTGATATATATCAAGTTGTAATCCCTTTATGTAATTGCTCTAGAGGCTATTTTCGTGCTTTGTGGTATAAATGAAATTGAACCTATTTTGACATTTTATTTTTCGGTATTTTTTTCGGAAATATTGATATATCTACAGTTATACCACTTTTGACCAACTTTCCTAAAACCAGACCAGGGTACAACTCAAAATGTACGTAACAATGTGAGACAAATTTGATATATATTTTTTTGTGATAAGTGATACATCTCGTCTTGAATCACTTTTCACAAAAACATTGTTAAGTGTAAAGGTATACAAATTGAATTATATCTAAAAGCCAAACTAATCCCATAAAATATTAATACAATAACAGTCGTTGTTAAGTGATACAAGTATCATAAGTGCGAGCATAAAGAGTGTGTTAGGAGGGCGCGAGGATGAGGTGACGCGGGATCGGGGTGTGGGCGGGACCTGCTCACCTCAGTGTCGCTGCAAACTGATACACCTAAATTACTTTTCTTTTTGCAAACTGATATAAGTTAGGTATTTTTTTTATAATAGGATACAAAGTAAAAAAAATATTTTTTTCAAACATTTTTTTTTTTCAGAGGTGTTTTGATTTACTTCAGCAACATTGAGCTGGGAACATACAACGCTGAGTTATAGGATTTTATAAGTTTATGTATATCATATCAGTTTACACCAAGAGATATTATGGGTGCTCCAGGGGTGTACCATGATATAACTGAACTTGTATCATCTAACACTTATTATTTACTCATATTAGACATTTCAAAAGGTACAACTCACAGGTTTTTCGCTATTTTCTTCGAACTTATAATATTTACCGAAAAACACTAAATGCACGTTTATAGAATATATTTTTATGAATAAAAAAAAGTGCTTCGGTAAATGCTAGCCCCCTTAGCTCACAAACCAGAATTTTTTTAAACTTGTTTTCGCTCTCCTGTAAAATGACGATTTTGCACTTGTATCACTTATCACAGGAGGCACAGACATAAAAAGGCGATTTACATATTTTTTGTTTATGTTGTCACGTCAGTTAGTTCAACAAGTGTGTAAAAAATATAGAAATGTTATCCACAGACTATTATAGTCCGAGATCCCGATGTCAAAACGTTAATCACATAGTTCATCCAGGTGGGAATCTAACCCCCCTTCCCATGACCTAACCACCACTTTACGCACACAATTAGTGGGAATGGCCCATCGAGTGGTCATTTGTATGGGAATGCGGATAATGCGCAGTTCTGTTCCGGGTTGAACATCTTTATTCAAAGGTCTGTTTGTGTATCATCATCATCGTCATCAACTCGAGTTTTGGTTGGCCGCCATCTTGAAATGAAATGAAATGGTTTATTCGCTAGATAATAATTAATATTATGTTATTATATTATACTATTAATATTATATTATTATATTATACTATTAATATTATATTATTAGACGACCAGATGACCTAGTGGTTAGAGACCCTGACTACGAAGCTTGAGGTCCCGGGTTCGATTCCCGTCTCGGGGCAGATATTTGTATGAAAAATACGAATGTTTGTTCTCGGGTCTTGGGTGTTTAATATGTATTTAAGTATGTATCTATCTATGTTTATCCGTTGCTTCGTACCCATAACACAAGCTTTGCTAAGCTTACTTTGGGACTAGGTCAATTGGTGTGAATTATCCTGTGATATTTATTATTATTATTATATTAATTAATATTATTTATTATGTTATATAGTCAGTTAACAATCCTATAAGGCCTGATTATTTTAATCCCCGACAGGTACGATAATAATCGTGAGTTGGAAAATGAAACAGTTTGGCAAATAAACTCAAACTCCAAAGTCTTTATTGCGCTAAATGTTGTCTTAGAAATACACCAAAAAAAAAAGGTAAGCTTAGTTAAGTTATTTTTAGGATATTTTTTATTTCACATGTAACTCTTAAAATAATAAAATAATATTATTTTTAAAAAAACATCTGGGAATTTTTATTTGGGAAAAGGTAGAGAATCTTAACACACATATCGTTGCAAGCTTCCTCGTGATGCTCCTGGGTTCAAAAAAAAATCGATGCGAAAGTATTTCTCGCACACTTTTAAAATACTTAGTACCCACTGTCCGTATTAAATCTGATAGGTTAACTTTAGCACTAGAAGAACTACAGGAACACAGCGGTGAAGTCGATGCCATTTGTTTGTCGGAGCACTACCTGAAAAATGATCAAGCTAATCTACTTAAAATACCAGGCTACAAAATGGCTGCGTGCTTTTGCAGAACAAAAGAAAAAGGGAAAAAAGAAAATAGGGGAGGAGTATGTATAATGCTAAGGGAAAATATGGAATACAAATTACTAAATAATATTAATGAACTGTCAAAGAATCATCTTTTTGAATGTTGTGCAGTAGAAATACCAGACTTTAAATTTGTTATAGTATGTGTGTATAGAGTTCCTAATAACTGTTATGACATTTTTTTTCAAAACTTAGAGGTCATCTTGGGTTATTGTCTTAACAAAAGAAAACAAACAGTGATTTGTGGAGATTTCAATATTGATAGGCTCAAGGAATCAACCACAAACACTTACTTTGAAAGACTTCTGTTATCATATAATTTTGAATTGAAAATATCAAATCCAACAAGAGTTACAAAGTCTAAACTGACTTGTATTGATAATTTTGCGACTAACTGTAACATTAAAAACGTTGATACAATTACCTATGAACTAGAAATATCGGATCACATGGGTATTTTCATAGCGATTCCTTTAAGAAGAGTCGTGAGGGAAAAAATGGACATGATGGTGTATGTACGAAAATTGTCAAGCTTTGTTCGGAAGAAATTGCTGGACCTCTAGCACATATCTTCAATCTCATGTTTGAGCAAGCGAAATTTCCTTGTCATTTTAAATTGTCTATTATAAAGCCTATTTATAAAAAAGGCGATAAAAATGATGTAAGTAGTCACAGACCGATATCAATAATATCTATTTTTTCTAAAATTGCCGAAATTTTGATATATGACCGTCTATATAACTTTTTGGAAAGTTTTAACATACTTAAGAACGAACAAAATGGTTTCAGGAAAAATAAATCGACTCAACTGGCGGTATTTGATAGCCTTCGTCATATAATGGACTGTATAAATAAAAAAGTACATACAGCAGCAATATTTATGGACATGCAAAAGGCATTTGACTCTGTAGATCATAAACACCTCTTAACTAAACTACACTTGTATGGAATCCGTGGCAATGCCTACAACCTGTTAAAGTCTTATTTAGAAAACCGGGAACAAGTATGCGAAATAACAGCTATTTGTCCTCAAACAAAAACCAAGATCACGCACCAATCTCAAGTAAAATCTGTTAGATTTGGGGTACCTCAAGGGAGTACACTTGGGCCCTTATTATTTCTTATCTACATCAATGATCTACCAGACTACATCTCTCACCCAACTGTCCTGTTTGCAGATGACTGTACAGTAATAGTAAAATGCACTGAAGTAAATTTGCTAGAAGCAGAGATAAAATCTGCCTTAACATGCGCGGCGCAATGGATGGAAAACAATAATCTAATATTAAATACTGCCAAAACTAAAATTATGCGTTTCCACCAGCCTCAGTCCAACTTGCCTAAAATAGAAATTAATTATAATAATATACCAATAGAAATAGTTGATAAATGTTTGTTTCTGGGAATAGTACTTGACCAAAATTGTAATTGGAAATGTAATGTCGAAAGAATATGCTCTAGAGTGAATAGTTTTGTATATCCTCTAAGACAATTGGTTAAGTTAGTTAATCAAGAAGCTGCTATCACTGCTTACTATGGACATGTGCATTCCATTATCGCATATAGCATAATGTTTTGGGGCAATTCATCTAAATGGCACAATGTATTCCTGATGCAAAAAAGATGCGTTCGTGCAATTACTGGAATAACCACTAGGGAAAGCTGTAAACCATATTTTAAAGAACTTGGTTTATTAACCGTTCCTTCTCTTTACATAATTGAATGTCTGACTTTTGTAAAGAAATATAACGATCGTTTTCAGAAGCATCAACCTAACCCTGAACTTAATCTTCGACTAAGGAATAGACACATATTTCCACGAGTACACTGTGCTCTGTTCAGAAAAAGTGTATTTTGCATGGCAGTCAAACTATTTAATAAATTGCCAGAATATCTAAAGAGATTACCATCAAACAGATTTAGAAATAGAATATGTAAAATATTGAAAGACAAGTGCTATTATGACATAAAGGAATATTTAAATGACATAGAATTGAACAATGCATGAATTATATTTTTTATTATTTTTTATTTTATTATTGTTATTATTATTATTATAATTTTTTTTTATTGTGTAATCTGAATAGTGAAATTGTAATTATGTAATCATAATGTAATTGTGTAAATGATAAATTTTAAAAATAGCGTACCTACAAGTAGATGAAAATCTTTTGTTATAAAATTTGTACGCCGTGTAAGCGGCAAAAAGTGGAGAATCTTAAAATGTTGGCATAACACCTGTTCACTATGTAACCTACTTTTTGAACAAATAAACCGTTGACTTTGACTTTGACTTTGACTTTATTTCAAAGAAACCACTTACTTTTTCCGAAGAATGGACTATATCCAGCAAAAACTGCGGATGACAGTTCACAGTAAAAAGTATGAATAATAATGAATTGTAATTACATGACTTCCTTTTTTCCCGATCAGTTTTTAATTAACTTCAGTTGCATTAAAATTGCTGCTTAATTGCTATGGATTAATGAAAATATAATTATTAATAAAACTAGCTTTTGCCCGCGGCTCCGCCCGCGTGGTATTCGGTTATCAGGCGTTGTTACCTCGGGAACTGCATTTTTCCGGGATAAAAAGTAGCCTATGTCACTCTCGGTCCCATAAACTATCTCTATGGCAAAAATCACGTCGATCCGTCGCTCCGTTTTGACTTGAAAGACGGACAAACATACATACGCACTTTCGCATTTATAATAGTCCTTAAAAAGGATTTATTAAATAAATAAATAAATAATAAATAAATATCACGGGAAAATTCACACCAATTGACCTTAGCCCCAAAGTAAGCTTAGCACAGCTTGTGTTATGGGTACTAAGCAACGGATCATCATCTCAGCCTATATACGTCCCACTGCTGGGCACAGGCCTCCTCTCGGAATGAGAGAGCTTGGGCCATAGTTCCCAAGCAACGGATAAACATAATTATATAAATAGATAGTATATACATGTATATATATGTATCTATTTATCTATTTATATCTTTGGTGGTTAATATCTATTTAAGTATGTATACTTAAATACATATTAACCACCCAAGACCCGAGAACAAACATTCGTATTTTTTATACAAATATCTGCCTCGACACGGAATCGAACACGGGACCTCAAGCTTCGTAGTCAGGTTCTCTAACCACTAGGCTATCTGGTCGTCTAAATGAAACCATCAACTGATCTCATTTAGACTCCATGTGGCTGCAAAGCACCAGCAGATGTTCCTGCGCTCCAACTGCTGGAGGGCGAGGTGTTCCGTCGTTTTAGGGTACCGACGAAGAAACCATCCAAAAATCCGTAATTACTTATTGTACGTCTTTTTTTTATTTTTGTTTAATTTAAATTATACAGCGTAGCGCGTACGTGACATAAATAAATAAATCAGCAAAAATATATTCTTATTCTTCTTTAAAATATGGCTTCTGTCCTAATTAATAAGACAATTTCGCCAGTGTCTATGTATTCTCTTTCGAAAGGCAACGTTGTACGGTGATTGTAGTTTCTGCAACTTGATAGTTAAATTCCAGAAACAACGTGGAAACAACTTGCGCATTAAAAAATGTCAGACACGAGAGCAGTATAGAATTTTGTGATCACTGTTCACTGTTAAGGTTAATCGCCGCATAAAACACTATCAAAATTATACTTCAACCAGCCAAAGAAACAGAAATAGCAGAATTATACACAGTCCACATCCGCCATGTTCGAATGCCACAAATCGAATCCAGCAAAAATATATATTTTTTTCGCTAAAATTAGGGCGCGAGAGAAATATTGTACCAAACAAGCATTTGATCAAACTTATGATTAGGACAAAAAGTTACGCATGTTAACACACATCAAGAAAAAAAGTATGTAAAATGTTTCTCGTTGAGAACTTAGTACATAGATGGCGTTAGTGTCGCTGCTAAAGTGACTATGAAAAGAATGCAAGTTGAAATATTGGTGCATAGGAAAAAATCGTGTCTAATCTCTTGTCCAGCGGTGGTGTAAGGGAACAGCACGCAGCACGGAATGCTGAGGACCTGGGTTCGATTCCCAGCGCTGGTCTATTTTTCTGGTTTTTCTGTACATCCATGTTTCGGCTTGTGTTTTCGTGTTTAGGCTACAGGATAGACCAGAGAATACCATACACCGGTGGAGTGGCATGTAAGTTTTGATAGACAACCCAGGGCAAAAAATACAGTATATTAAAATTGCAACGACATATTTTGACAACTAACTTGGAGGGACAATTGTAGGGCGCACGCCGCCCACATGGCCTGCTACAACAATATTTGAAATTGACATAGGCTTGGTGCGCTCGAAGTTTTGTGGGCGGCCGGCGTACCATGTGGCGATTAGAGTGTTAAAGCGGACAAGATGGAACAGAGAAAACTATTCACACCAGTGGCGTGGCATGTCAATTATTGGTAGACAACCGGCCAAAAATACAGTAAATTAAAGCGTCAACTGACACTATTATAGGCCAGTGGGTAAATTAAGGCAACCTGATGGCAATCGAGTTGTTATCAAGCTAACATATAATATGTTATTTTTATTTTTATTATCTTGCTTTGTGCCTTATGCCCGTCACTTGGTTGAAACGTAGACTTAGTCTTAGCTTTGTGGGTAATATTTAAATACTTACCTGTTTAATTATATTATAAATTTATAATGTAACAAGTGGAGCAACACATGCTGAGTGGAGACCCTTTTTCGGTGACAATTGGTGTCGCCACTATACAATTTATTGCAAATTATGCTTGTATAGTAATATATATTATTGTTTTTGGGTTTGGTGGTGGTACTGTTGGGACCGTTAATAAATCATTTTCTTTCTTTTAAATAAAATTGTGTTAAATACTTGTAATGTATAGTATATAGATATCATTTATATTAATATTGTGAATCTGTTTAAAAAAAAAAGTACCTCGTTGAGTTTCTTGCCGGATTCCTCTCAACAGAGGTTTTTTCCGAACCGGTGGTAGATTTTTTGTCGTTCATAAGTGCTTATCATAGCCTAAATTGAATAAAGAGATTTTGACTTTGACTTTCGACTTTTTGACTTTTCTTTCTAACATAATCCTCGTTCAGACAGTCAGCTAAAAAGTAAACTCAATTTTTAACGTAAATAAAATTGACTCTAAACCAAATTGTCTTCACCGCTTTCTTGAGCCCGGCGGGGAATCGAACCCTAAACAAAAGGCGGTAAAAAGCGGCTCCCACGACAGTCATACGCGCGGTGACCCGCAACGTGACTCAACGGTGGGTGCGCGTGCGCCTTTTGGGGCTTCTTACGAGTACAAGTGTTTCAACTGGTACTACTCATCATCATCATCATGTCAGCCGAAAGACGTCCACCGCTGGACATAGGCCTCCCCCAAGGCTCTCCACTCAGACCGGTCTTGTGCTTCTCGCATCCACCGCGATCCCGCAATCTTAACCAGGTCATCACTCCATCTTGTTGGAGGCCTACCGATAGCTCGTCCGCATCGGTCCGCGGACGCCATTCGAGAACCTTTTGACCCAATCGGCCCTCAGTCCTGCAAGCAATGTGCCCCGCCTACTGCCACTTCAGTTTCGCAATTTTTCGGGCTATGACCTTAGTGCTACTACGTTTATCATCATTTCTGATTCTATCCCGCAGAGAAACTGGTACTACTGATTTATTTGATTTTAACTCCCGCTTGGGGACAACGGCTTAAACCCTGTCGTTTCGAGAGGAGCCATGTGCTCACCAGTGGGACGTATGCTGGGTGACCTTAGCCTCTGGATAAATAAGATCAGAAGCTGGAGGCTTAGCAAGATATTTTAAACCAAACTGCAAAATATCATGACAGTCAGTCCAATATTTACGATTTGTGCAAAAATTCTTTCTTCTTCTTCTTAAATTTAAGAGCTATGCTGTTGTCGGTGGAGTAATCGCCACTCCGCACGGTCTTCGGCCAGCTGTTTGACTTCCTGATACGACACGACACCCACCCTTTCCTTCACCTGGTTAAAATAGGTTAATCTTAGTCTTCCTCTACCTCGTTTTCCTTAAATTTTGCCTTCCAGTAGGTTTAAAAAGAAATTGTCGTGTCGTATCAAGTGTCCTATCATATTTCCCTTTCGGCAATTTATGGTCTCCAGTAACATTCGTAAAAATGCTTTAATAGTCTGTAATTTTCGTGCAAAGTTGACATCTTTTTTTGTCGGATTTTGAGCTCCTGTAATTCTGATATTACACATTTATACGTCTAGTCCATACTTACAAAATTTCATCTACTTCTGTTGCCTGGTTTTCAAATGAGACCGGGACTACGTTTGTATGGAGAATGGAACAAAGAGACTTCTCTTAATTTGCCGATCAGAGGACATATTGTTTAACGCACGTCAGTTCGCGATCGGATTCACTATCTCTTTCGTAGTCTTATACCGTGTGACAGAAACAAGTGAGGAAAACGATTGTGATTACAAGGGTGTTTGACAATTAGGTCTCCGAACCCCACCACTGCGGTGTGGAAGGCTAAGGGAAACCACCATAGGTACTACTTTCCCAAGAATGTCGACATAGCAGTTCACTATACTTGGTTTGGATAGCTATTTAACTAAATATAAAGAAACTTCAACTGCCAGATTTGGTACAAATACAAATCCTTGAAATATTAAAGATTTTACTTATCTCTCATTGTAATACAGACTACACTAGTGTATTGCAATACAGAAATGAAACCATTGTATCAGCCGAGAGTGTAGTTACTTAAGCAGCGTTTCCACCAGCGATTTCATTAACCAATAGAAACGCTTCATTTACCTCGCCTAGCTCCGCTCAGCTGTTCCCAACAGAGACGTGCTGTGCGAGGATGTAAATGAGACGTTTATTGGTTTATGAAAAACACATCGCGACACATCCCCACACATTATTGGTGGAAATTGGAAATGCTGCTGAAGAAAGAAAAGTTTCAAGCTATTACGGAGTTTCAGATAAAATAAATCACCATGAGAAACGTGTGATAGTTCTAACAAAAACTAAGTTAACATGCAAATCGTCATGCAAATGCATAACATTCTAAATGAGCCTGTAATGATCGCTATGAATAGATTAGTTATGGGAACTGATATGGAAGTTGGAATAAGAATTATTTTTAATCACTTTGAGAAATGCATGGTATGATGGGAACGTTTAGGAAAATAAACGAGGTTTTCTTGAAGGGCCTATGTCTTTTTGAAAAGCTCAGAGTCAAGAGGACAGATAGAGACACATACTCGTATCCGATACTCAGCGTTAAAATTAGAGATGAAACGGATAGTGGTTTGGCCGGATACTGGATACCGGATATTCGGCGGGACCGTTGGCTGGATAGCCGGATATATCCGGCCGCCGGATATTCGGCCTAGTTTTACGTAAAATTGAAGCTAATTCGAACATGCGCATGACACTCCGTGAAGGTTGTAACTTGTAGAGTATAATTAATTAACTTAGGGGCTGTTAATTTTAACTGACGGATAAATATGATGTCGTTTCAATTTGTTTTTTTTGAATAGACGCGAGACGGTATCACATTTATTCCTCAGTTAAAATTAATCAATGGGTGGTGAATCAGCCCCTTAAAAAAATAAACTGATGTCAATAATTGATAAACTCATAAATAAATACCAGTTTTTAATCAAAACTACAAGTTTTTTACCATCCGGTATCCGGCCGGATAGTACGCAACTATCCGGTATTCGGCCGAATAGTAAAATAGTGGCTGGATAGGCCGGATACCGGATACTGGCCGGATATCCGTTGCATCTCTAGCTGAAATACATTAAAATGGTAAACACTTTGAAAGAACATCGAGTAATGTAGGAAGCGGCAAAAACTGTTTTAACACCAAATAAATCTATTCTATTCTCATCATCATCGTCATCTCAAGCCTCTCTCAACCAATTTGGTGTAGGCCTCCTTCAGCTTTCTCCACGTTGCTCTATTCTGAGCCGTCTGCATCCAGTTGCTGCCTGCAACTCTCCCGATATCATCCCTCCAACGCATTTGAGGTCTTCCAACGTCTCTTGCACCCCCACGGCCTCCATTCCAGTAAAGCCTTGCACCACGAGTCTGTTTTTCGGGCAACGTGACCAGCCCATTTCCACTTCAGCTTGGCTACCCGCTATTCTATTCTATTCTATTCTAAAAGCTAGTAATCTATATATATAAAAATCAATTGCTGTTCGTTAGTCTCGCTAAAACTCGAGAATGGCTGGACCGATTTGGCTAATTTTTGTTTTGAATTATTTGTGGAAGTCCAGGGAAGGTTTAAAAGGTGAGTAAACATGAAAAAAAAAAAATGAGGCGGTACGAAGTTAGCCGGATCAGCTAGTATATTATAAATGCGAAAGTGTGTTTGTATGTTTTTCCGTCTTTCACGCCATAACGAAGCGACGGATCGACGTGATTTTTGGCGCAGAGATAGTTTATAGGCCCGAGCGAGAGTGACATAGGCTACTTTTTATCCCGGAAAATGCACAGTTCCCGAGGGATCAGAACGCGATAACCGAATACCACGCGGAGACACTGGCAAAAGATAGTTTTTAATATAAGATTTTTTAGTGACTATACTTTTTGTTGACTATACCTGTATTATCATCCAAACTACATTGCCGTACCAAATTCGAAGTTATTGCCATTAACCGTTCAGGGTTCCGTCCTGCGGAGTCGATCCGGGCCAAGCTCTCAAGATGTCACCGCCAGATTATTACATTGTCACCTTTACATAAGTATGCCAAATGTCAAGTCAATCCGACCCAGGAAATGGGTAAAATTTAGCTTTCAAGATTTGACCCAAATAAACAAACAGGGTAAGATCGCGGGATCGCGGTGGATGCGAAAAGCACAAGACCGGTCTGGTGAAGAGCCTTGGGGGAGGCCTATGTCCAGCAGTGGACGTCTTTCGGCTGACATGATGATGATGAAACAATCAGGGCAAGATTAATGAAAACCTGATAAAAAATCTGCCACCGGTGATAATAATACTAAATACCAATGCTTAGGTCCTGCCCCGTTACCGGCGGCAAACTAGGTTAGGTTTTTGTAATATTTTTTTTGTACTTTTTTGTATTTTACTTTTTATAACTATTATAACAACCTTTTTTTATTTTTTTTATTCGACTGCAAGGCAAACGAGCAAGTGGGTCTCCTGGTGGTAAAAGATCACCATCGCCAGGGGTATTGCAGATGCGATGCCAACCTAGAAGCCTAAGTTGGAATACCTCAAGTGCCAGTAATTTCACCGGTTGTCTTACTATCCGCGCCGAAACACAACAGTGCAAGCACTGCTGCTTCACGGCAGGATTAAACCTATTCTAAGAATAAAAATAAATAAAAGGATTAATAAGTATCATTGCAATTTTTGGGAATTTCCGTGGAAATTTAGTACTTATTCCTGGAATTTCCATTTAACTGTCATTAAGAATAATTCATGCAAACAAAGCCGCAATTGAAGCCTATAGTATCTTTTCTTGTATGTAAATGTTTGTTGCAATTGCACCATTACAATGTTACACTAATACTTGCATGCTTGCATAATAACTATGACATTTAATTAAAAAAGTGTTAGTGCATTTTAATGAAAGGGTCCATTGGCTTGTTTTAGTTTTTCTAGTCTCAATTATTTTAATTCTTGTATGTGAATGCGTTTTCTGTTAATTTTTTTAACCCCCGACGCAAAAAAAGGGGTGTTATAAGTTTGACCGCTATGTGTGTCTGTCTGTGTGTCTGTCTGTGTGTCTTTGTGTCTGTCTGTGGCACCGTAGCTCTTAAGCGGGTGGACCGATTTGATTGCGGTTTTTTTTATTTGAAAGCTGGTTTTCTAGCGATGGTTCTTAGACATGTTTCATCAAAATCGGTTCAGCCGTTTCAAGATCATCAGCTCTTTTGTTCGCTGCGGTAGGAATCTTAGACGCATAATGGGTATTTACTTTACTTTCAAGCATATTTGGGACCTAAAACTTGAAACACCCATGTATGCTATGTAACTATGCAAGATTATGCAGTTCTCGGCCTGATGCTGCAGCCAGGATATCCAGAACACTAGTAGATCCCTACACTCTTGATAAAACCATAGCAGATATATCGTGTTTGGATTTGTTTCGATCAGTATTAGATTCTACATACAATGCAAAAGTGGCAACAGGATGAGCTGATGCTGCAGCCAAGATATCCAGCACATTAGTACACTATAAAAAATAATAGCACATATGTCGTCTTTGGATTCGTTTTGATCAGTAATTGATTCTACATACAATGCAGTGATAGCAACATGACGAGCTGTTTAAAAAACATGAAATAAAAAAAATTAAATTGAAAATTTAAAAAACCCCCGACAAAAAAAGCCGCCAAAAAACGACAACTAAAAAGTAAAAAATAATTATGCACTACCTAGCTGTTGCCCGCGACTTCATCTGCGAACAATTCGTTTATCCCTATCCCGCTGGGACTATTATGCTGATTTCCCGCAAAATTAGCCTAAGTTAATTTAGTACAAGTACCTAGTAATATTCTTTTTATCTAAGCGTCGTCGATGTCGGGGGACCGCTAAGGTTAATACTTAAAAAAATACAACATATGTACTTTAGTTTCTGTTAACCTTAGCGGTCCCCCGACACCGACGACGCTTAGATAAAAAGAATATTACTAGGTACTTGTACTAAATTAACTTAGGCTAATTTTGCGGGAAATCAGCATAATAGTCCCAGCGGGATAGGGATAAACGAATTGTTCGCAGATGAAGTCGCGGGCAACAGCTAGGTAGTGCATAATTATTTTTTACTTTTTAGTTGTCGTTTTTTGGCGGCTTTTTTTGTCGGGGGTTTTTTATGTGGTGCTTTTAACCCGTGACGCAAAAAAGGGGTGTAATAAGTTTGTCGCCAATGACTTTCAGGTTGTGCCATTGTAGCTCTGAAACAGATGTACCGATTGCAATGCGGTTATTTTAATGTGAAAACTATAACGGTTAAGTTTTGTTGAGAATTATTAGTAGTATAAAATATACCTAAACTTGGAATATTTCGTACAAAATACGAAATCCTTAGAAAAATATAACTTAATTTTTTCGTAATGGCTACGGAACCCTATTTTGGTTGTGTCCGACAAACTCTTGGCCGGTTTTTTGATATTCAGATCCATGCCCATTTGTAACGTAGGTTTGTTTTTGTTTTGGACATTGTGTGATTCTATATTTAGATTTTATGTTGTCTTTCTGTTATGTTAATTCAATTTTTTTATGTGACAATAAACGACTTATTTTTAATGTATAAACAAATAATTTTATTTACCATGACAGGGTTCCATGGTCGCCTAAAAATCAAACTGGATGAGTGTTTTACGCTTAAAGGTTAGTCTGTAGAATGTGTAAGGACGACCTGATCACGACAACATATTATGCCTCCAATAATTATTGAGCACACATCCTTTCTCAGGGACGCAGGCTAACGCAAATCGGATGCGCCGTCATTTTTTTCTGCAACCAGATTAGGGGTATCACCGGTATTAAGCGGACAATGTAGCGCGTTTCAGCTAGTGGTGTAAAGTCAAAGTCAAAGTCAAAAATTCAAAATAAATTTAGGCTATATATAACAAGCACTCATGAATGTCAAAAAAAAGCTACCACACCGGTTCGGAAAAAACTCTGGTGAGAAGAATCCGGCAAGAAACGCAACAGCAAGAAACTTAGCAGATTTTTTTTATTCGACTGGATGGCGAGTGTGTTTGTAAGTCTTTCACGTCGAAACGGAGCGACGGATCGACGTGATTTTTGGCATAGAGATAGTTTATGAGCTAGAAAATGACATAGGCTACTTTTTAACCCGAAAAAATGTATAGTATAGACGGAACAGCGTACGATAACTGAATACCACGCGGGCGGAGCACAAAAAAATAAAAATAATTACACACTTAAATTTGTTATTTTATATTTTTATAGAGACTGTATCCTGCATACAAACTGTGTAAACAGTTTTGCAGGGCTATGTGCAAAAAAAAAAGTCAAATAGATACTTTTTCATTCATTCATTCATTGTTGCATTTAAAACATTTGTAACGATCAAGGAGCAACCCTCGTTCCTTCGAAGAAACCGCACAAAATGAACAAAATGGCGGCATTTAATACGTAATCGCACACGCACCTCGAGACAGAGCGAGAGAGGTACCCGAAACCTCTGCGTCAAAGCAGAATGGACGATATTCGCCACCGGATTCGAAAAAAGTGAGACCTAGTTTCGAGGTTCGAGTAAATTGATGAATGAAAACTGGATTATTTACAATGAAGATGAGCTTGTGTGTGTTTCATCATCATGATCATCATCATCATCATCAGGTTCTCCTGTAGGTTAGGTATACATAGGTACACATTTAGTGATTAATGCTTTTCAGTAGTAGGTACCTAATTAGATTAAATCTAAAAGGGTGGGTGGAAAAATTTGAAAAAAATTCAAGATGGTAGTAAGTATTAAAATAAAAACTATAACGGTTAAGTTTGCTTGATAATTATTGATAGTTTAAGAGTAAATAGCGTACAAAATACGAAATCCTTAGAAAAAAAAATCTTTTTTTTTCATAACGGCTATGGAATTCTATTTCGTGCATGTCCGACACGCTCTTGGCCGGTTTTTTGTGTAACTGTCACGAATAATTTTTTTTTTTCCTTTCTAAAGGTCCCTTTCGCTCTTTTAACAAGGAACCCAAAATATTACGCAAGTAGCTATCAACAGTTCTGTTGCCATTTTCTTGTATCCCACGCCATCAGCACTATATTGAATTCGAAGGCCACGAAATGTCAGAAACCGTTCCACCGTTAGTTCAAGGGACAATCTCTTTAGAAGGGTCCACCGTCACTTACAATCACTAATCTAACTGCTTCATTTTAAAGATTCTAAAAATTATGTCTAACCATCGCTAGAAAACCTGGTTTAAAATAAAAAAAAACCGCATTCAAATCGGTTCATTCGTTTGTGACCTACGGTGCCACACGCCACACATAGCGGTCAAACTTATAAAAAGATAAAAAAATAGATAATTCAATCAATGTTCAACATGACTTTGAAAAATTGCGAAACTGAAGTGGCAGTGGGCGGGGCACATTGCTCGCAGGACTGATGGCCGATGGGGTCAGAAGGTTCTCGAATGGCGTCCGCGGACCGGGAGACGAGCTGTCGGTAGGCCTCGAACAAGATGGAGCGATGACCTGGCTAAGATCGCGGGATCGCGGTGGATGCGGAAAGCACAAGACCGGTCTGAGTGGAGAGCCTTGGGGGAGGCCTATATCCAGCAGTGGACGTCTTTCGGCTGACATGATGATGATGAGTTTGAATACATTATAGATGACTTATATAGATTTTCTATCCTTCTTTCTTCATTTCTTTTTGCGTCGGGGCTTAAAATCGTAATCATAATCAAAATTTATAAATAAAATTCAAATTCAAATCATTTATTCAGTAAGTAGGCCGCAATGGGCACTTTTACACGTCATTTTTAAACTACCAGCGCTTTCGGAAAGACCATCATTGCCAAGAAGAATGCGCCGCAAGAAACTTGACAGAAAGTCATTTTTTCAAAATAAAATAATTACAAATAAAATACTTAAAAACTACAGTTTAATTTAAAGAGAAAATTACAATAAAAATAATATAGGGATTTATGTTAATATTACCATAGACAATTTTTTTTATCCATGATATTACTAATGAATTCGGACTTGCCCTTGACTTTGTCCCATAATAGTCGTAAGGTGTGTAGCAGGTGGAGTGATCACCTGCGCGGCGCTCGCGCCAGGAAAGGTGTAAGTTTGACCTTTTACTGTTTTAGTACTGGTTAGTGTTGCCTTGTATGTACCATCAACAAAAAACAATACAATACTATGGGCTCTTTATTGTACACCACAAATAGTAAGCACCAGGCAGCTCCCAACAGGTGGACTGACATCGTGAGAGTTGCGGGAAACCGGTGGATGAAAATAGCGAGTTGTGTCATTGTGGCGTTTTAAGGGGGAGGTCTTTGTTTTTTTTTTTTTTTTTTTTTTTTTTATTCTACTGGAAGGCAAACGAGCAAGTGAACAAAGACCGCTGTTGTGAACGCTGCTGAAGCAGTGGATCTCTTCCGGCTGATGATGATGATGACAGGAAAGAGGTACACAGAGAGAAAATTACAAGGTAAGCACAAGGCGGCTTTATCGCTTAAGAGCGATCTCTTACAGGCAAACTTTTTTTACAAAAAGAAGTACGAACTAGAAGCCTACTGTGTGTGTGTGTGTAAACTCGAGATTATGAGTTCACGGGAAGTACCCGTAGGTTTTGATTCTCTTGCGAGTTTCGAAAATTTGCGAAAATTTGCAGCATAAACGGCTGCATCTTTTGATTGCGTTGGCTTAGAAGTTTGATTTTTTCACAGCTCGAAGGGACAGTAGACCTGAGTATTTGATGTAAATTTCAGCTTGATACCTCTACGCGTTCCCGAGAAAAAGGGTCTCGACAGACAGACGGACAAAAAGTGATCCTATAGTGTTTTTTTTTTTATAAGGGTTTCTTTTTTCCTTCCTTCCTCTTGTGAAAATGCCCATTTGCTTATAGTATTATAAAAGGGATATTATTATTAGGAGGCCTGTGCCCAGTAGTGGGACGTATATAGGCCGGGATGATGATGATGATGACGACAAAGATGATGATGATGATGATGTTAAAAAAATAATATCATGGGTCACTTGACACCAAATGACCTAGTCCCAAACTAAGCAAAGCTTGTACTAAGGACACTAGGCAACTGATAAACATCCTTAAATATAGATAAATAAATACTTAAATACAATATTGAACATCCAAGACCCGAGAACAAACATTCGTATTATTCATACAAATGTCTGCCCCGGCCGGGATTCGAACCCGGGACCTCAAGCTTCGTAGTCAAATTCAAATTCAAATTCATATTCAAATTCAAATTCAAATTCAAATAATTTATTCAGTAAATAGGCCGCAATGGGCACTTTTACACGTCATTTTTTTTAAACTACCAGCGCTTTCGGAAAGACCATCATTGCCAAGAAGAATGCGCCGCAAGAAACTTGGCAGAAAGTCATTTTTTCAAAATAAAATAATTACAAATAAAATACTTAAAAACTACAGTATACGATTAAAGAGAAAATACAATAATAATAATAATACAGGGATGTATGGGGTCCCTTAGTTACAAAACTAAAAACTGAAAACTAGTCTAAAACTGAAAAGTCAGGTTCTCTAACCACTTGTGTGAGCTAACTTTGGGGGCGGCAGACGTGAGCTTGCCTTCGGAATCCAAAAGCTTAGTGGTACTTGACCTGAAATGCATATTTCAGTTTTTTTATTATTATTATTTTTTTTTTTTTGTTTTCATTTATGACAGTGGAAGCATTCGACACTTCCGCTTAACGTAGATATAGTTAGTGTTTAATTTTGTAACTAAGGGACCCCATACATCCCTGTATTATTATTTTTTTTTTTTTGTGATTTTTTGTTTAATTGTTTACTGTAGTTTTTAAGTATTTTATTTGTAATTTTTTTTTCTCTTTAATATGGGAAAATGTTTATTATAATACAATCAATTAATAAATTACAAATTAAATTAAAACCTAAATGAAAAATTAATAAAGGAAAAAAAAACAAAATATCAAGAACCAAAAAAAATTAAAATTAAAAAAACAAAAGGAATAAATCATAAAATAAACTAAACTAAAAACTACTCAACACCCGTCCGCATCGTACTTGGCCCAAACGTACCCATTACCCCAGCGGCATTGCCCCGTTGTATGGCCAACGAGACCCGCTGGACCAAGTACGATCCGGAACGGGGGTCACCTCCTCTGTCCCTCATCCTGCGCCCCAACTCCCCAACCAACGACCTGGCGTCCACCCCCCAAGGGCCAGCCGTCTCGACCGCAAATGGCACAAATTCGTACGTCGGTTCCAAGACTGAGTATTTCAGGCGCTTCGACCGCGCGGCATTTCCAGCCGCGGACCCAGCTGCCCTCAATGTGTGACTCAGGTGTGATGCCGCAAAGGTACTTACACACGTGGCATCCCACAAGAGACACCGCCCCCTCCGCCAGGGAACCAACGTCAGACCATCAGGCCTCTTGCCGTCGCTACGGCTCAAACCCGGAGGCTCCAACATACAAGGCACGTTAGCTGCACTCATTGCCCTGTGAATCAGGTCATTAATTGAGTGATGCCTCGAGAATCGGCCAGCACACCTTTGACAATTAAGTCCATGGTGACCATCCTCCTCTACCATCGCCCCGCATATGCAACGATGCCGCTCGCAAACCTTGCATCCCAGCCTCAGTGCAACGGCTATCCGGAGAGAGTCGTTATCGAGCAAAGTGCCAAGCTGCGGAGACGGCAAAGCCTGCAGCCACTTTTTGTAATTATTTTATTTTGAAAAAATGACTTTCTGCCAAGTTTCTTGCGGCGCATTCTTCTTGGCAATGATGGTCTTTCCAAAAGCGCTGGTAGTTTAAAAAAAATGACGTGTAAAAGTGCCCATTGCGGCCTATTTACTGAATAAATGATTTGAATTTGAACTTTGAATTTGAATTTTGAACTTGGCCATCCGGTCCGGTCCGGTCGTCGGTCCGGTGATGATGATGATGATCATGATGATGATGATTTTTAGGATATAAGATTAAATCAAGTCGGATTAGATGTCAATGGACGACTTGCTATTAGATTAAGTATGAGTGTGGGCGTGCAGACACACAATAAAATCATTTATGTCCGATGTATGTTAATGACGTTTTTATTTAACTTCGACTGGTTTTTTTAATTCATCAATGATTCCGATTTTGCGTTCGTTAAAATTTCATTCATACGAAAGGCTGTTTAAGTTTAAAATTATAGCAAGCGATTAGAACGACAAACAATGTCAAATTTTAAACATTAAAACACCGTGAGACTCACTCACTCATCCATACTTATATTATAAATGCTTTGTGTGTTTGTCCGTCTTTCACGCCGTAACGGAGCGACGGATCAACATGATTTTTGGCATAGAGATACTCGTAGTTTATGAGACATAGACATAGGCTACTTTTTATCCCGGAAAAATTCACAGTTCCTGAGGGAACAGCGCGCAATAACCGAATTCCACGCGGGCGGAGCCGCGGGCAAGAGCTAGTAAAATTAAAAATTAAATTACCTACAACAATATCACAGTATTTGTATTTATATACTGTGACAATATTGTTACTACCAGGGGATCGTCCAACTAAAATACATAAAAAAATTTGAAGAATAAAAATGTCAAGGATTCCTATTTCACTACGGAACTCCAAAAAGCTGTCTAAATATGAACTTACCCGACAAAATCCCGGCAGGTGGTAGGACCTTGTGCAAGGTCCGCCCGGATTGTCACCACCATCTTGCTCGCTAATTCTGCCGTGTTTGCAGTGCTTGCACTGTTGCATTTTGGCGTGGAGAGCGACAGCCGGTGAAATTACTGGCACTTGAGGTATCCCACCTTAGGCCTCTAGGTTGGCAATGCATCTGTAATACCTGGTATTGCAGATGTTTATGGGCGGTAGTGATCTCTTACCATCAGGAGACTCACTTGCTCGTTTGCCATCCAGTCAAATAATAAAAAAAAATACGACTGAAAAACTGTATTCATTCGTTTTGTAAACCGCCCCGCGTCACACCAGCCAGGCTCAAAGGTGCCCAATGCACTTGGCGCCTTGCACCGTTGACCTTTGAACCAGAAACGAGCGAGGGTCAAGAACTTTCTCATAAAAACGGCGCACAAATATTCTGCGTATTGATTATTCTATCCTCCCAGCCTATATACGTAACACTGCTGGGCACATGCCTCCTCTCAGAATAGAGGGCTTGGGCCATAGTTCCCACGCGGGCGCAGTACGAATTACTTCGCAGGTTGATGCAGGTTTCCTCACGATGTTTTCCTTCACCGCAAAGCTCGTGGTAAATTTCAAATGCCGCACATGAATTTCGAAAAACTAAGAGGTGCGAGCCGGGGTTTGAACCCACGGCCCACTGCTTGAGAGGCGATAGGTCAAACCACTGGGCCACCACGGCTGTTTTCACGGATTATTCTATGAAATGAAAATAAATTATATTTTTTTTATATGAAAAGAAATTCTATAAAATTGTCGTACTTTATTTAAACTATTCGATGTCATTTTTATTCTTTCACTGTAATGAGTTTTTCTATGTACCTATAGTGTAAATAAATGTTTTTTATCCTCTTCTCTCTCTTTCTCGGGGTAGACATAAGAAAGTGCAGGTGGATTTTAATGTTGCTTAGAACGAAGTTCCTCTACCGTCATTCTTGGGCTATGGTTATAAAAAAAAAATTAATAGGATTCATAAATTAAAAATCAACCCTTTTCTCGACTGACACTTTTTAAATGCCCACGAAATTACTTAAGTGCATTCACATAGAACATTCCGGTCAAACTTTTTTCCGCTTTCCCGATCAAATAAGGAATCTCCAAACATCACACAAAAGCGGCAGGCATACAGAAAAAAAAAAACGAAAAGTACTGGCACAAAACACCTGTGCATCCAGAAACCACAAACTTCCAAATTCGAAACTCAAACGAATTTAAACTTTAAAATTTGAAATTCAAAGGACTGATTCTATTAGTGAGGTGCAAGGCTAACTTCGTCTTTCGGTATCCAAAAAAACGGGTATCGAAAAAAGTGAAACCTGTTCAAGATGCGTGTGAACAAAAAATCGGGGCACGTCGCTACTTCATATTTTTTTTAGATCGTAACATTGTAATTTATCAGTAGTTGGGTAGTATAAACATCGAGATATAACCAGTTCACTGGTATTGTTTTCGAGTTTTAAAAGGGTTAATTTTATGACGGTTTGAACGTTTTTGTTGGACATGTGTTTTACAGACGCGCAAATGATTTTTTGTACGCAACATGGCTTTTTAACGACTTAAATATGAACTGCAAAGGTTAAAAAATACAATAAAAGTTCGTTACGGAACGAAATAATATGAAACGTATTAAGAGTTAAATGTATTTACGGGTTAAATGCATTTACGAAGCTTGAGGTCCCGGGTTCGAATCCCGGCCGGGGCAGATATTTGTATGAAAAATATGAAAGTTTGTTCTCGGGTCTTGGATGTTTAATATGTATTTAAGTATGTATTTAGCTTTATACGTATGTTTATCCGTTGCCTAGTACCCATAGTACAATCTTTGCTTATTTATTTATTTATTCACAAAATTACAATTATAAGCTTAACAGTATAAAACCAAAGCGCTTACAATGTAAATTAATGACTAACTTAATTCAGGTAAAAATATTGCATAAGCTATTTATTTTAATGAGCAAAGCATGCCAGCTATCTGCGAATACGTCAGCATCCTGTGCCCAGCAGTGTTACGTATATAGGCTGTGATGATGATGATGATTTATTTTTTTATTCAGTTAAGAATCTTCCGTAAAACACTGTTAAACAAAAGGCTCCCTCGTAGAATGCCACAAATAAATAACTCACCCACTTGCATCCCGTTGCCGACAAGTCTCGCAATGCCATCGATCCTCCTAGTGGGAGGCCGGCCATGCTTTGCTTTCCGGTTGGTAATTGCCACTCAAGAAGCTTTCTCCTCCAACGGTTATTTAATTAATAGGTCAAATAATTATTTTTTTAAGAATTCTCAAAATTATTTTGTTCTTGTTTGTTTTCAGAATATGAAAGAATTCGCTTTTGCCCGCGGCTCGGCCCGCGTGGTATTCGGTTATTGCGCGCTGTTATTGTGTTGTGTTTGTGTGTGTGTGGTTATTGTGTGTTGTAAATGGATTTGAATTTGAATTTGTTACCTCGGGAACTGTGCATTTTTTCGGGTTAAAAAGTAGCCAATGTCACTCTCGGGCCATAAAATCTCTATGCCAAGAATCACGTCGATCCGTCGCTTCGTTCCGACGTGAAAGACGGACAAACACACACACTTTCGCATCTATTCTATAATATTAGTATGGATAGGTACGTACGTAATCCGGCCATGTGTAGGTATATTTTATATACTTACATATTTTGTTATTATTATTTTATCTACACAAAACTGACCGAGTGCTGAACTGGCTGAGCACAGCCCTTCTCTTTGAATGAGAGGACTTGGGCTGTAAATCAGAAGTGGAATCCGTTTGACAACTTTGATATTTGAGTCATGCTTGTGATTATTGTATTCCTTCACCCTTCATGCCTATAATAATTAAAAAAACAAAAACCGGCCAAGTGCGAGTTGGGCTCGCGCTCAAAGGTTTCTTTACTTACCATTATCAAAATTAAACATTAGCAAAAAAAAAGAAGTTGGTTGTATTCCCATACAAATCTTAAATACTTATTTTATTTTGATCATGAAACTACCGTGAGACTCACTCATATTAAATTATATTGACCGGATTACTCACGTATTATTATATTATGATTAATACGTGAGTAATCCGGTCAATATAACTTATTTTATTCTGTTTTTTTTTAGTATTTGTTGTTTTAGCGCCAACAGAAATACATAATCAGTGAATATTTGAACTGTCTAACTATCACGTTCCTGGCATACCTACAGTCTGGTGACAGACGGACAGACGGACAGCGGAGTCTTAGTAATAGGCTCACGTTTTTACCCTTTGTGTATGAAACCCTAAAAACATATCTATGTGCGTTCATCAGACTAAATTAAATTCGCTATTGAGTTGCCACGACTTAAAAACTCGAAGCTGTAACCCTTGCATAATTACGTAGACGTTTCAACAAAATTCCAACAACTCATTTACAAAAAAAGCACCGTAACCCAATGACGTGGCGCAAATTTTTCCCATCCTTATTAAATAGGGAGGAAAGTACCCTCAAGTATCAAGTTATGTCTTATAAACAATTCTTCTTCTTCTCTTTTAAAAAATGGCTTTCTGTCCTTATAGGACAATTTCGCCAGTGTCAAAGTACTCTCTTTGAGAGGGACGTTGTTCGGTAGCCGTAGTTTTTGCAACTTGATAGTAAAATTCCAGAAACCACGTGGAGACAACTTGCACATTAAAAAATGTCAGGCACGAGAGCAATATAGAATTTTATGATCACTGTTCACTGTTAAGCTTAATCGCCGCATAAAACACTATCAAAATTATACTTCAACCAGCCAAAAAAACAGAAATAGCAAAATTATATATTGATTACATCCGCCATTTTCGAATGCCACAAATCGAATCCTTATAAACAATTTCTCGGGTCGAAATATCCTGAAACATTGGGTTATTGACGTTACCTTTTTCGTTTGACCTTATGGCTTGTGATTTGGACGTATGGCAACACAGATTGGGTGAAGTCGGGACGTGCGTCACTTTGAATTACGTTGGGTGAGGTTGAGATTGAGTGAAGGCCGAGTGAAATTAAATGTTTTTTTTTTCTATTTAGTCCAACAGGCAGATTAAAAATCATTGTACTTAGGACACGTAGGTATATTTTTTTGCCAATAAAAAAAATACAAAGATAAAGCTGCGTACCTATTGCCTAATGTTTTTGACACTCATGATCGCAATCAAATGACATATTTCGCATTCAAAAGCTGTCATTTTATTGCGATTGCGAGTGTCAGAAACGTTAAGCAATACGGCCTCTGGTTCGAAACTAGGGAGAGGCTTTGTAACACCACACCTTTTGTTATATTACTATAGTGGCTTGATGTCATCATCATCATCATTATCATGTCAGCCGAAAGACGTCCACTGCTGGACATAGGTCTCCCCCAAGGCTCTCCACTCAGACCGGTCTTGTGCTTTCCGCATCCACCGCGATCCCGCGATCTTAGCCAGGTCGTCGCTCCATCTTGTTGGAGGCACCGACAGCTCGCGGTCCGCGGACGCCATTCGAGAACCTTTTGACCACATCGGCCATCAGTCCTGCGAGCAATGTGCCCCCCCACCGCCACTTCAGTTTCGCAATTCTTCGGGCTATGTCAGTAACCTTAGTTCCTTTTTTTATTCGATTGGATGGCAAACGAGCAAGTGGGTCTCCAGACGGTAAGAGATCAACACCGCCCATAAACATCTGCAACACTAGAGGCAAATATTGCAGATGCGTTCTACTACGGATATCATCATTTCTGATATGATTCTATCCCGCAGAGAAACCCCGAGCATAGCCCTCTCCATAGCCCTTTGAGTGACTTTGAGCTTCCTCATGAGGCCCATCGTTAGCGCCCACGTCTCAGATCCGTATGTCATCACGGTAAGTTTGCCATGCGATGCTCTCCACAGTCATGTTATGACCAATAACGGTATGAAATTGAATAGTTATGACTAATGAAATGGGGCGAAAGAAGATTATGACTATTGAAATTATGACGAGCAAGGATTATGATATGACAAACAACAGTATGGATAAACCAAATCAAAAATTTAACGTTTCGATCATATTGTGCCGGCGGCCGGCACGAGTTGATTGAAATGTTGGGTATCATAATTATAATTCATTTAGCTGCGCAAGTTTTCAAAATACCCGCATAATTTACAAATAATATTTTACAAAAACCTTACTAAGTTTATGAATTGTTATTTTAACTGTCAGACGATGCTTGTTTATGTGTAAAAATATTATTTAAACAGTAGGTACCGTATAATATCATTGATTTAAACATCACAACAAATGAGTTTTATAAAAGTTATGGTGAAACTGGCGACATCCCTTATGTTTTAATTGGGAATGAAAACATTATTTTTTGTATTATAACCCCCTTATTCATAAACGACAATCAAACCTATTTTAGTTAAAATGCCGCTAAAATTCTTTTGTCCTTATCTGTCACTTCGACATTTGTATTTGTTAGAAAGGGACAAAGCATTTGTTAGTTAACATAGGCTTGTTAAGTTTTATGAATAAGGGGGTAAGTAAATAAATATCTGTTACCACATATGTGGCCTTATCACTTTAGAGCAATCTCTTCCAGTACCACTACTATGCGTTTACAGCGACCGTACTCGATAGCGACGGCGTAAATTAGTTGTAGAGGCGCTGTAAAATTCTCCATACAAATAATTTACGCCGTCGCTATCGAGTACGGTCACTGTAAACTCATGGTAGTGGTGCAGGCAACCTCTTACACAAAGAAGTAAGGAATAGACGTCTATGATTTACGTGTACATACATACTAGGTTTTATACTGAAGTAAACATTTATAACTTTTCATTTCGCTCCATAAAAATACGGGTAGGTATGATTTTACTGACTAAACTGTATGCTGAAATACATGTCGTCACTACTTTAAAAAAAACTCGTATTTCAAATATAGTCAATTTTTCTTAGTGCACTTTTATGAACATTTAATCAACGTTCAATTTTGCTGACATATTGATTTTAGATACGAGATTTTTTCAAAGTAGTGACGATATTTTTCATTTCATTCGTTTCCAGGCACCTACAAACATAAGAGTTGAATCAAACCTTTTTTTAAGCCTGTTGAAAACCAGCCAGCAACATTCATAGATTTTTTGTGGCTAGTTAAAAACAGCCAGTATTAATCAACTATTAATCAGTATTATTTTGATTCAGTACTATTTCTTCAAAGCCGTAAATCTGCCACTATTACTTAGCTTTTCCCGTTCAGAGTTGAATGGAATTTAAGTCAGTTTGAAACAGCCGTTATTTTGATTCCAGACACTATTGTTTTAATTCCTTTTTTAAAAGCCACTTTAAATAAGCCAGTATTATTTCAGGCCTATTTGAAGTCAAATTAAATCGGCCAGTATTATTTTGATTTTGAAGCCTGTAGCAAACTCCTCGGAGTTTTGTACCTTTTTTGGTGTATTTCTTGTAGTTATTTTTTGTATATTTTTCTTTTATGTTACTTGTCATTATTATTGTTTTAGTTGTCTTATTGCTGTGTGTCGTGCGGTTGTTTTTGAACTCAAAATATTATACCTGTTTCAATTTTATCATATTATTTCTTCGTTTGCCTTTTAGTTTATACTTACAGTCCATTACCTACGTTTCAAAGCCATTTCAAATCAGTCTATTCTTCTTCTTCTCTTTTAAAATATGGCTTTCTGTCCTAATTAATAGGACAATTTTTCTAGTGTCAAAGTAATCTCTTTGAGAGGGACGTTGTACGGTGATTGTAGTTTTTGCAACTTGATAGCAAAATTCCAGAAACCACGTGGAGACAACTTGCGTATTAAAAAAATGGTAGACCCGAGAGCAATATAGAATTTTGTGATCACTGTTCACTGTTAGTTAAGGTTAATCGCAGCATAAAACACTATAAAAATTATACTTCAACTAGCCAAAGAAACAGAAATAGCAAAATTAGATATTGTCTACATCCGCCATGTTCGAATGCTACAAATCGAATCATTATTAGGTATTGTTTTAGTTGTCTTATTGCTAAGTGTTGTGCGGTTGTGTTTGAAGTCAAAATATTATACCAATTTAAATTTTGACATACCTATTATTTCCTATGTTTCAAAGCCATTTCAAATCAGTCTATATTACTTCGATTCCTTTTTCAAATTATTTCAAATCAGCCAGTATTATTTCGATTAATTAAGTTTTTTCCAAGTTCTACCTCATTTTTTAATCCAGATTCCATATTTAAATCAGCCAGCATTATTTAAACTATTTTTTTTTTAAGTAGTGTTACAATTTTAAAATTTCGATTCCACATTCAAATCAGCCAGCATTACGATCATAACAAGATAACCCAACAATTGCAATGATACCGCAGTGTCGGAGGCCTCGCTCAGATCTCACGCAGCCCGGGACTGCTCTGCGCAGATCCCCCCCTCCCGTCCTCAGATGCTCGGAGGCGCTCGCGCGCTACGGTCGTGCCGGTCCAACCAAAACAACCTGTGGCGGTGTCCGTGTGGATCACAGTGCTAGTGTTGTGAATGAAACCGGTAGAGGTAAGCTTCCGCTAATACTGGTTTTGCGTGGGAGCTTTTTTGGTTTTTTAATTTTAGTGTGGGAACGAGGGTTGATATGGTTATGGTTGGTTTGTTTTGTGATTTTTTTGCGGATGGATTTTCAAATGGTGGGTGAGTAATATCGATTACAAGCAATATACAATCAAGAATTAAGCCAATTACATTAAATCTTACTACACTTTCGCTTAAAAATAAATAGACAATTTCTTAAATCAAACTTTGCACAAGAAAATGAAGACACTATGTAAATCTAAGTCGTAGTAAGTTCTACGTCATACTATCACCATTACAAACATTTCCACACTTTTTAACACAGACACAACTCGCGTTTGACAATATTCACGCCTGATTTTAGAACCGTGTCATTGTATCACCATCAGAAAGAGTTAAAGCGATATAGTTCTAACAGGCATTTGTCATTGTGACACTTCAAAATGCATCATAGAACGAGCCCGTTGCATTTTAGGTATAAAACTACAACCCGCCAAATAAGACTGATCACTGCGTTAGAACAATTTTATACATTGAAACCTATTTATCTGTGATCACAATGCACAAAATAATTAGGTATCTATTTCTGTGTGACACTCATGTTTTTAAGCAACAAATAAATATTAATAAGTATATAAATATACACACAGCCGGTGAAATTACTGGCACTGGCATATCCCATCTTAGGCCTCTAGGTTGGCAACGCATCTGCAATCCTCCTGGTGTTGCTGGTGTCTATGGGCGGTGGTAATCTCTTACCCATCAGGAGACCCACTTGATCGTTTGCTATCCAGTCGAAAAAAAACATACAAAACATGCGTTACTTAGGTATTAGCTCGTTTACACTTTCAAACGATTTTGTTGAGCTTATATACATATTATGTTTGTTTCATACTTAATTATAAAAAGTTACTATGTATTTGTCCAAAAGTATGTTTATCTGGTACCTGCTTACTTATTACCTATAGTAAAATCTTTCTTTAATATAAGAAGAAAGTCTATTTGGCGCCATTTTGTGCCATGATTATTTAATTTAATTTATTTAACTTTACGCGGCACTGATCTCAGTGCCATTCTGACATTTACTTGTCTATTATTAACTTAAAGTCGCACTCTGAGTCATTAAGTGTAGCTTAAGTCGCACCCTTGTGTCTATTTGTCAGGGACGTTACCAAGGGACGACTTCAGTATAATTTCCGTATGAATTATTATTAGGTGAACACATGGTTAGACTTGCCTATATCTTTAGCGAGAATTTAGAATTGTTTTTATTTCTTACTTTTCTTTCGTATCATGATCAAGTCCATGAAGAAGTCTATATTTTTATGATTAATTAATTAGTAAAAAAATAAATAAATCGGTCCTAAATCAAACTATAAATTGCTAAGTACCTAATTGATTTTGACGTACTTAGTGCTTTCTTTCGACTTAAAAACTTTGTGTTTATCTCGTATTACATTTTTAACTAGCTGACCCGGCAAACTTCGTACCGCCTCATTTTTTTATATTTACTCACCTTTAAACCTTCCCTGGACTTCTACAAATAATTCAAAACAAAAATTAGCCAAATCGGTCCACCCGTTCTCGAGTTTTAGCGAGACTAACGAACAGCAATTAATTTTTATATATATAGTAGATAGTAGATATATAACATTTACTGGAAAAGATTATTTATGTTCATGGGGTTCTATAGGTAATATAAATGTAAAATTAATTAGTTATTTGAATGTTCTAGGTATCTGTAATTATGACCATAATTATAATATATTTCGTTAAATACTTATAATTCCGCGCAAACCTATTTCCTATAAAAACTCAAGGTTTTAAAATTATCTTTATACCACCATTTTAATCGATTCAGTGGTTTAGTTCTGAACATACGTACAAACTTAGTATCGATTTTTTTATAATAGTAATTAATTCTTGTTGATCTAGTTGTTGTCTAGGAACAACATATTTTATATTATGTTATAGCTCGATATCCATACATTCCTAAAAAAAGGGATTTAATAGACAAACGAACAAAGTGATCCCAGAAGGGTTTTCTCTCACCTTTTTGGGGTAGATTATCCTTAAAAACGAAGTTTAGATATTTCTACAAGGTTTATTATTAGACCGACAAAGTGAATCATTTGGAATACTGAAATTTAGATATTAGGAAGCGGTGATATTCAAAGAATGTCGCTTTGAATTTTACTGGTATTATAAATGCGAAACTTTTGTGAGTGTGTATGTATGTCACTCTATTAAACTACTAGATTTTGATGAATCTTGATATTTAAAGAAATAAACTCGGATAACTCACGTTTAAATCGAATTTAGCACATATTTTTTAATTTATTCATGTTCCTAGAGGAATGGCTATGAATCAGCCCGAAACATGTCGAGTTAAACTCGATTTAAGACGTGGGCTAACCGGGTTTATTTCACTTATATGTCACTAGTCTCACGATAGATATATTGTCAAGAAGACATTAATATCTAAGGCGTATTATAAAGTTAATGGTTATATCATGGACAGGGATATTTGGAAATAATTCCGATCCGCATTGGAGATCCCTTCAAATATAACCTACTGTGTCGAAAAGTCGTGATGTGTATTAATAATATTGTAAATCTGTTTAAAAAATATATATGTATACCTCGTTGAGTTTCTTGCCGAATTCTTCACAACAGAGGTTTTTCCGAACCGGTGGTAGATTTTTTAACATTCATAAGTGCTTGTTATAGCCTAAATTGAATAAAGATTTTGACTTTGACTTTGACATTTTGATATCAGTGACTGACGATCCTGCTCCAAAAAAGTCACATTGTAAGGTCATCGTGACCATTGGTAGAAAACTTTCTTTCAATTAAAAATAACGGCATTCAAATCGGTCCACCCGTTTAAGAGCTACGGTGCCACAGACAGACACACAGACATACATAGCGGACAAACTTATTATTTCTCTCCCCTCTTTTTGCCTCGGGGGTTAAAATGGGCCTCAGACAAACATGTGGGTTTGCTAGTTTAAATGGTGTCATGTTAATAGATAAACCGAAACTCAATACAGATATGACGTTTAACAGATTTCGTTTACGCCCCTAAAATTAATTATTTTGCCGTATGTATTACAGTTATGTAAGGTCGATAATTACTGATTGAAATGTTATATTTGACTAGCTTTTGCCCGCGGCTCCGCCCGCGTGGTATTCGGTTATCGCGCGCTGTTCCCTCGGGAACTGTGCATTTTTCCGGGATAAAAAGTAGCCTATGTCACTCTCGGGCCCATAAATAAACTATCTCTGCCAAAAATTACGTCGATCCGTCGCTCCGTTAAGGCGTGAAAGACGGACAAACATACAAACACACTTTCGCAGTTATAATATTAGTATGGATTTGAATTGGATGCGCTGGTAGTGTAGTGGTTTAGTCTAAGCCTCTCAATGATAGGATCGTGGGTTCGAACGCGAGCAGGCACCTCAGACTGTTCGAAATATTTTGTAAGAAGTTAAACCTAAAATTGACAGTGAGCTTTTTAGGATAACATTTTTAGGAGAAATTTGATAGAAAAAAACTTGTGTTGTATTGTAACTCTTTATTGTACATAAAACAAATAAAAATTACAATTAACAAGAGAAAGAGATGTACAAAAGCGAACTTATCCCTTCTTGTATTAAAAATCTTTAGTTTTCTGTGTGAACTTTATCAAGTTTTGTAGACGTCTGTCGACGTATTGCTTTAAATTTTTTACAAAAAACACTTAGTCTTCGTATTTCTAATCATCATCGAGTTTCCGGAAACTTCTTGGAAATTTCTTGCATATTCGAGAATATTCTGCCACTTATACATTGCAAGTCCGAGTCAAATCTTAGAAGTAGACTAGAAATTTGGTAAACATGTTTGATTTGGACAACAATGCAAGTAAATTCGGCAAAAACTAGATTTGGATTTTGAACTCTCACTCGCATAAAAAATCGGCAATTTTATAACAATTGTACCTATAACACCAAGGGCTGCTAAAAGTACGATAGCCTTTTCCACTGTGTGAATTCTTGATTAACCTAACTAACAAAATGTTGGAAAACCCCTGACTTTGTCAATTCAAACTTCAGTATCTCACAAACGGCTAAACCGATTTTGATAAGACGTATCTAAGACCCATTGCTAAAAAACCTGCTTTCAAACAAAAAACCGCATTCAAATCGGTCCACCCGTTTAAGAGCTACAGTGCCACTAACACACACAGCGGTCAAACTTATAACACCCCTCTTTTTGCGTATTTTTTTTCATCAAAAAATGAAGTTAATCGAACCAAATCAGTATGTTCTCAAAGCTTGTTTTAAAACTATGAATATAAGCAGTTCTGATGCGGTTGCGCAGGTTTGAGCGGATGCACTGGCCAGGGACCGGTTGCGCGGGAGTCGATGGCGGGACCCGATCGGCCACTTTGACAACATAGTTATAGACTCAAAACGGACTTTAAAAAAGAATCCAATCGCATATACATATGGAACTTGACTGAAAAAAAAATAGTATACTGTCGATAGTTGTGCACAAAGTGGTGTTATTTGTAAACTGGCTTTAGCCCGCGATTCCGCGAAAATATTTATACAGATACCTACAAATACAAATCATTTATTGCGGACTTTGAATCCATAGTGTTAGTATTTACAAATCTTATCGCTATGGTTAGTATTTATAATTAATTACACTAGCTTAACTTAAATAAAAAAATTAAAGACTAAAGACGCCTGGGCATTGGTAAAAGAGAGAAAGAAAGACTGAGATTAAAATATCACACTTTATTCCAAATATAACCTAACCAACAAAAAGTCGGAAAACCTCTGACTTGTCACTTTAAAGTTCAATATCTCCAAAACAGCTGAACCGATCTTGATGAAACATGACTAAGAACCATTGCTAGAAAACCTGCTTTCAAATAAAAAAAACGGCATGCAAATCGATCTTCTCATTTAAGAGCTACGGTACCGCATACACAGACAGGAAGTAGGTTTTTTAGCCGTTTTTGAGATATTGAACTTTGTAGTGACAGACTGAAAGGTTTTCTAATTTTTTGTTGGTTAGGTTATTTACGTCAGCAATTAATAGGAGCTACGGTGCTACAGACAGACACAAAGACACACAGACATACAGACACACATAGCGGTCAAACTTAAAACACCCCACTTTTTGCTTCGGGGGTTAAATAATATTAGTACCTAAACACTGACCTAGATCAATTTTAGGGTTGAGCATCCAGCGTCGCGTCCCCCACCTTTTTCTAAATCAGGTATAAAAATCAGAGGCGACACGTGACTCCAGACTTTTGACCTGTCTATAAATATCTACGAACGTTCCCTCCCAGAGAGCACGTGCCGAATTTGTAGTCGCGGTGGTCCTTCTGGCCTAAATTTTGCTTGTAGTAAATAATACCATCTACGGAGACATGCAACAAAGCGTCTGAGGAACAAAAATAATGTCTTTAGCTTTTTTTTTATTATGTATATGTAATTTTGATCATTGAAATGACATGTCTTATCTAAAAAAAAAACAACATAAAAATTACCCGAAGTTAATAACTAATAAGTTTTTGGTAAAGATTTCATTTCTAATATATATTTCTAATAAAATAGCTGGTACAAATAAAGTAGGTTAGGTTACACTGAAAAAAAAAAAAGATATGTTAACAGTAACAAAAAAAATGTTGCTTGTAACATTACTTGAGTGACTACAAAACTAAGGCCTATAATAGCTACAAAATCGTTTTGTATTATTAGCATAATTTTGGTTCCTAATTAGTAAATTTTGGTGAAACGTCAAGTAGCCAAACTAGTTCAGCTATCCTTTTTTAGGGTTCCGGAGCCAAAATGGCAAAAACGGAACCCTTATAGTTTCGCCATGTCTGTCTGTCTGTCTGTCCGTCTGTCTGTCTGTCCGTCCACGGCTTTGCTCAGAGACTATCAATGCTAGAAAGCTGTAATTTTGCACGGATATATAAGTAAACTATGCCGACAAAATAGTACAATTAAAAATTCAAAAACAATTTTTTTTAGAGTACCTCCCATAGACGTAAAGTGGGGGTGATTTTTTTTTCTCATCCAACCCTATAGTGTGGGGTATCGTTGGATAGGTATTTTATTTTAGGGGTTTGCTAAAACGATTTTTCGATTCAGTCATCTGTTTGCGAAATATTCAACTTTAAAGTGCAAATTTTCATTAAAATCGAGCGTCCCCCCCCCTCTAAAATCTAACCCACACAAGAAGGAGCTGCTATCAGAAAAAAAAAGAAATAAGTGATAACACCATTTTTCCCAGTACTAGAATATAATTCTATAATAGTACTGTCAATAGAACTAGTGGGAACAAACCCAATACAGCGGTAGATGATTAACGTTGTACCTAGTAAACACGCATTTTGTATCTTTCTCCCTGGTTTGTAGCAGCAGTATTATTTATTAAGTTTAGTAATCTTTTTCTAAAAGTTAATTTTCCAATGCGGCCAGCCTTCTTGGCACCTTGTCGATTGATGGCGATTTAGGCCAAATCTTCTATATAATAATATAATAGTTTAAGTTTTATTATGTTTGTTTTTGTTTATTCTAGTGTTGTTTGTGATCTTTCCACTTTCCACTAAGCAAGATTTCTAGACTTTTCTAAAGCAAACTACAACATAAAAAAATGCCACAATTTTTTTTTTCTAAAATGCGTATCTGTGTATGAGCAACATTGCAACAATTTCGTGTCGCAGGAGATTATAATTTCATTTTCCAACCCAAGTGTATATATGAAACCATCAAATTATCACAAATCCATACTTATTTTATTTATTTATACTAATTAATATTATAAATGCGAAAGTGTGTTTGTATGTTCGTGTGTTTGTCCGTCTTTCACGCCGTAACACAGCGACGGATCGACGTGATTTTTGGCATAGAGATACTTTGTGGTCCCGAGAGTGACATAGGCTACTTTATAACAGCGCGCGATATCCGAATACCACGCGGGCGAAGCCGCGGGCAAAAGCTACTCTTTTTCTAAAAGTTAATTTTCCAAAACAAGTAGGTATAATGAAACGATGGAATTATCACAAATACGATTATATTTAGTGCGCTCTGACCGTCTCCCGCGTCGTGGCATATGGCCCGCACGTTTCAGAGTACAGCTTGTAGTATGCTATATGTCGCTATGCAAACGTTAGATTTAATTATATCGTTTATATAACTGCAAACACTTGCAAAATTAACGGATTTTTTAACTGCTTGGGGGTAATACTACGCTAGCCTGATGTTTTTGAACAACTTGTCCCTTGTTCTTACTTATTCTTTATTGTATTGTTTACTTAGAACTAAATCTATTTTTATATCTTAGTTTTATTTACCTATCATAAGGATAAGTTTAGTATATTTATGTATCACTAGCTTTTGCCCGCGGCTCCGCCCGCATGGTATTCGGTTATCGCGCGCTGTTCCCTCAGGAACTGTGGATTTTTTCGGGATAAAAAGTAGTCTGCCACTCTTGGGCCATAAACTATCTCTATGCCAAAAATCACGTCGATCTGTCTCTCCGTTACGGCGTGAAAGACGAACAAACATACAAACACACAAACACACTTCCGCGTTTATAATATTATAGTATGGATGGATTCCGTGGGTCACAAATGATTCTGACAGAATGTCAGCGCTGTAGGCGTCTAACTTCGTCTTTTTTATTTAAAGTTGTGTTTGCTATTTATTGTTTTTTTTTTCTGTTTATTTTTTTTTCTATTTTTGTGTCTTTGCAAATGTGAATAAAAGAATGAATTGTGTTTTGACAGCTCATAAAAAGTACGTCAGTTGATTGGTGGTTTCAATCTCCCTACTATAATTATATTTATTAATACAGCATATTTTTGATCGAGTGATCGCTCGATATCATAATAAATAAGACAGTATGTATGTAGTATGTAGACTCTTTCTTGTACAAAATATAGGAAACAGAATAGAAACTTGAGATACAGGTCCAAAGGAAACTTATCCGTTTAAGTTCATATTAAAATACCTCGTATTTGAATATAAATACTACTTAATAAACGTTTTCCTAGAACCTACACCTGCTAGACCGATTTAGCCATCCCTAAAGCTTACATAATATTTTATAACAAATTTCTACGAAGTCATTAGAAACATTTTTGATGTAATTGTTCAAAGAGAGAATGCCGTCAGCATCTCCCGTACCATGCCCAGGGGGGCATGTTATTAGATAAAACGATTCAGTCCCCGTTTTTGGGATTCTGTGTCCGCAATAAGCAAGAAGAAATCCTTAATGTTGAAAGTAATAGTAAACTCATAAATGGCGTTTCTTTATATGCAAATTGTGGGAGAATAAAACTAACATAAGGTATTTCTAATACTCCTGGAAACTTGGAATTTGGTGTAAAGGCAGCTCTTATAATACAGTCGGTGCCCTAACATAAGTACCTATCCACTTTTCCATACAACTAGTATGAAAAAGTGGATACATAAGTTAGGGCACCGACTGTACAACCAAAGAAAAAGTAAGTAAAAAAATGCAGTTGCAGATGTTTTTTTTTATATTCCACTGGAAGGAAAACGAGCAAGTGGGTCTCCTGGTGGTAAGAGATCACCACCGCCCATAAACATCTACAGACATGTTTATGGGCGATGGTGATTTTTACCATCAGGAGACCCACTTGCTCGTTTGCCATGCAGTCGAATAAAAAAAAGCTAAAGGTAATCCAGTCGAAAGTGTCCTACATGATTCAGAGTTATTTGGCAACAAACATGACGTGTTAACAAACAAACAATAATGGATTCCTACCTTTGTTATTTAAACAATACCTAGTTGGACCAGTATAAACAGTTCTAGGATGTAAATAAACGCGAGCTAGACAAAGATGTTAAAACCCTAATTAGATAATACTAGAGTTCTAGAGTTGTATATATTATTTCGTAGGTAGATGTATTTTTGTTACGTTTTAATTTTCTGATCTACTTTTGATGCACCACCTGTTGTAAACTAGTTCTTCCTTCTTTCTGTAAAAAGGTTGCCTGGAAGAGATCGCTCTTAAGCGGTAAGGGCGCCTATTGCTTACCTTGTATTTTTTTTATCTATGTATCTGTTTTCTGTATCGCTTAGGGTCTCTGGTGTATGTATCCGTAAAAGTCCAGCGGTGGTGTAGCGGTATAGCACGCGGCACGAAATGCCAAGGACCTGAACCTTTACCATGAGTTTACAGTGACCGTACTCGATAGCGATGGCGTAAATTATTTGTATTGATAATTGTACAGCGCCTCTACAACTACCATGAGGGTAGTGGTACTGGGTTCGATTCCCAGCGCTGGTCTGATTTTTCTGGTTTTTCTGTGCATCTATATTTCAGTTTGTATTTTCGATTTTGCCTTTTCTGTTAATCAGTAATAATGGCGACATACGAAGTTACAAAATCTTTACAGCATCTATGTTTTCAATTTCGCCGTACAAGCGTAGATCGTCAATCAAGGATCTTGTACAAATAAAGCAAAATAAAATAAACATTACCTCTCGACATCATTACATTGCCTTTGATAGACCTCGTAAATATTATATTTGTCATGGTGACGTCAAAATAAATTTTGATGTAGCTTCAGTATCATAATCTTAGTAATATTGCAAATGCGAAAGCTGTGTGTTTGCGACTTATTTGATAAAATATCTGGAAGGAATCTATACATATCAGCCGTAAGACATCCACTGTTTCTCATGAAACATGGATGCACAGAAAACCAGAAAAATAAACCAGCGCTGGGAATCGAACCCAGGTCCTGAACAATCCGTGCTGCGTGCTAGTAAATAGATGAATAATTATAACAACAAATGCTATAACCCTACCAGGGTTCATGTTAACTATAAGAGCTGATGTTACATGTATGCAATTAATAAAAATAAAATAAAATATTCCCCTACACCACCGGTAACGCTAATTATATAGATTTACGGAATGACCGTAAAAGATAAAAAAAAAATTGGAGTTGAAATAAAATAGGTATACAAAAAGACTCCAAAAAGTATTCTTAATCCCCTGGTGGACCTCCAGTTGCTTCGGTGGGAAGGGGTCGGCATCCCGTGGCTGTAACCAGGTCATCCGTCCGTTGGTGGACGTCCTACGCAGCTCTTGCTGCTCCGCGGTCTCCATTTGAGGACTTTTGGAGGATAACATGCATTAAAAAGCTTTATTAATTGATAAAGTATTGTTAGATACCGTATTCTAGCGGGTTCATGGTGGATGCAGGCCGCTTCCAACCGAAGCAACTGGAGGTTCATGGGGGAGGCTTATGTCCAACAGTGGACGTCCTACGGCTGAGATGATGCTAATGATGATAAGAAACCGTATTTGGGTGACATCTAGTACCACACCTACCACAGATATAGATTACGCAAATGCTTCTACTTCGCGTGTCCGAATCCCGACCAAACCTAGCTAACTACCTAGTTTATATTATAGCATAAGTTTGATAGGATTGCATGAAAACTGAGCGCGTCTCGCCATCAAACGTAACAGTTTGGCGAGAATATATAATGTGTAGTACCTAAGTTGTAATTTGAATATATAAATAAATTGAAATTGAAAAAAAACGTTGAGTTTGGCCCCATACAATGACTGACCGCTAATTGACTAATCATGACTAGTGACTGACTCGAGCCCCACAGCGCGGGCGGGATTTTGCGCGGACATCGGGGAATTCACATCGCTAATTCGCTCTTAAGATATCACAGTAGATATAAAAAAGTGACACGGTTAGTTTTCATACAGATTGAGGTGTTTGCGTTATCTAGTGTTATCTATATCTGTGATACCTATATATAACGTATAGTTATGTAGTAAGTACCTATAAAAATGTATGTTTATACCTCCACATACTTATACTGGTTGCCGGTAATAAAATAAAAGACTATCGTAAACAGCATTCGCTGAACACATGTGTTACGTTCTCACGCACATGCCTTATTGCATATACATTACGTTTCGTAAGTGTCTGGTATATGCCGCATGTATAAATGTTTGAAGTTTTTGCGATGTAATCCTTTTTTGGAGAAAATCTCCAGCATATTAAAAGGGTATTTTTTGTTAATTAAACTTACAAACAGTTGCCAATGTAAATAAACAATTGGGATTTCTGCTGTTAATAAAATTACCCAACTGAATAAGAGGATTTTTAAATATATAAGATGGGGAAAACGAGCAGACGGGTCACCTGATGGAGAGTAAGGTTTTATTCAAAAATATTTTTGACCACCAAGACGGAGTTTCTTACATTACGAATGTAACTACATAAGCACTTATGGCTGCGTCCATTCTGGGCTCCATGGTCCATTCCATGGAACGCCAATTTCTTCTGATGCCCATTTTTTAGAACCATCCATTTCGTCTAATGTCTATTTTTTCATTTCTTCGAACGTAACTTGAACCGTTTCTTGGAACGTCCATTTATTTATTTAAGGAGAGCAAACAGAAGTAAGTGTTAACATTATTTTCTGACAAAATAGTTTTAGAGACTAACATGCACTCTCTTCCTACCCAACTCCCACTAAAACATCCACATTTCCTGGCATTTCCATTTGCCTGCAAAGTCCATTTCCCCAAATGTCTGATTCCCTACGTCTTATTTTCTCTCTTGTACACTATCACAAAACCTCATTATAGTATTCATATTCGTATACCCAATGCATTGCATTATACAACATTTAATACTATCGCAACTCCTCTTAAACCATGTAATTCCTCTCATTTGCGTAGCTTAAAAAGCTCTTTTTATGCAGATTGCCTTTCAACTGGACATTGTAAACATAATTTCTTTTCGCTGTTTGAAATTTATGCAAACTTTTCGTCGTTTACGCTAAAATTAATTGTGTTGTAATAACCATTTAGCTCTTAATTGGTATATAGTTGCAGATTTTGTTAGTTCGAAGGGTGTCAAAAGTAATTGGTAATATAGTAAAAAATAAATTTCAATAGGTTGCAGTAATGTTTAAAGTAATTTTCATTACATAAAATATTTTTTTTTTTAGGACAAATATACGACAGTGTCAATTAAAAATGTCGTAAGAAGCGAATGGCAAAACTTTTACTCAACAATAAGAGTTCAACATTCTCGTGCTAGTTTTTCCTTCAGCATCTCTTCCGTTTGTCAAATTAGAAATTACAATATATCTAATTCATCTAATTCTAATTTATCAAAAGCAAAACCGCTTAGCGCATAATGTGAATTCTATACTAAATTATATTTATGGAGTGGCCCTTTAGACGCATCAAAATATGTGTTTCATTACTATTTTATGCTGCTCATAAATTAAGTAATACACAAAAGATACTTTTATACGTCGTATAATGTTTTATTAACAAATAAAAGTAGTCATAACGCACAGTTTTAGTTAAAAGTATAGTATGCTGCTTATTTTTTGACTTATATGCGTTAACCGTTAAGCATTAGCCGTTTAAATAATATTAACGAGATGTGAAAATTTTGTGTCGTAAAAAATGTAGTTTCGATAATTTTCTTTTGGCGGTTACGACAATTTTATTTATCCTCCATAAAAATATTTTAAAACCACAGAAAAAAAGTAGCAGACTGTTCTTTTTTTAAAACAGAGTGACTGCCCGGAGAATGAGTGATATTCATAAGTAAATCAAATCAAATATGAAAAATTTACATACACAACGGAAAAATTGTTTGATTCGACACAAAACAAAGGCTCGACGCACGCACTGACGGACAGACAAAATAATTGCCTCTCACAAACATTTTGCCGCCTACATAGGGTTTCATGATGTGGCTCAAGTTACAATAAAAAGCGTGTTATTAAAAACATTCTATTACATACATTCAATGCCGGCAATGCATCAGCATTTACAATGGTACTATAGGTGCCCATTATAGACATAGTAGTAGTGTTTAAGTCCGTAAGTATGGGTGAGAATAGCAAAAGCTTAAAACATTAACATTATTATTTTTCACACAGAAATCTGGATCGAACCTGGGACCTCAAGTTTTGCAGTCAGCTCAGGCGAAGGCTAGATGCAATTAACACTGTGATGTTTTCAGTCTTACATAGCTTACTTCGTAAATACTCGTATTTGTCAATATTTATGCTGGTCTACATGACCAGTAGATACCACAATGTAAATATCTTTAAACCGAAATATTTATTGTAAGTCTAGCCTTCGCCCTAAGCACTAAGCTATTTGATTGTCACAAATAAAGGGTCCACGGAAAGAACATGTCTAGTCACCTAAGCAACTTTTTGAGTTATAGCGGTTTGAAAGTTAGTCATCACGAACTATTACTATGGTTACAATTTCTTTAAAAGTCAAAAAAATACATTTTATAATGTTTTCAGATTATTAAATTCAATGGTAAGTCATAGTACTTTGTGAGCTCTACATTTCGAGATTAAAATCTCAATAAGAAAAAAAAGTGACTAGACATGTTCTTTCCGTGGACCTTTCAAATGAAAGTAGTCCATAGCAACCGCTGTCACTAGTGTATGAGACCATACAGCCGGCCCACGTCGTGTGGGCAAGACAGTGTCGCAACAACCAGTCGGTGAGCTTTTCGAAAAACGCCACATAATGGGCTTTACGAGGTTAGTCACATTAATTAGAGGCGTAGGAGAGTGATTCACTAAAAAATGGACTACTTGTTAACATTACTAAAAACGTGTATGTATTGACAAATAATATAATTTAAACAATGTAATTACAAAGTTAAAAAGACTGTTAAGGGAACCGGGTCGGATAGGTTATAATATAATAGTTTGATTTGTCAATATTTCAATAATTTGGATGACACAAGATCATTGGTGTTTAGTGAGATTGTGCAAACGCACAGCTATGGATTTATAATAGACTTCTCATAGATGTTACTATGTTTCTTCACGTTCCTTTTTTAAGCGGTGGAGCAAGGCAAATTGAAGTATTATTTTTGATAATATACTATATAGTTTAAAATAACAGTAGGTGCATTGAGAAAATAATAAAATAGTATGAAAATCAAGTTCTCCTTTGTACATGTCTTTCTTACAGCTAATTTCTTATTTTGACGTGTTCATTTACTATATTCAATCGTTAAATAAGAATACGATAAAATTAAAAAATCCGACTGCGTAAAAAGCTTTCAATATAGGTACTTATAAATAAAACTAACAGTTAATCTTAAAATTATGTTGAGAAATAAAATAGTGAGTTCAAGTAGAAATATTAATATCAGCATCAAAAGTAGTTAGTTACTTTTTTACTCTGTCACATTAAGACATTAAATTTTGTCAATCTTGTATGGCGCTTAGTACGTGCCTGCAAAATGACAAAGTACAAAAGTAACCAGCTAAAACCATAATCATCCTTTTAAGCTTCACCAATAGTCGGGTAAAAAAACAACTTGCACTTTTTTTTTTTAATCTGTCTGAATACTAGCTGAAGCTTTTCAATTAATAACGTCCTGTCACACGCATGGCTTGAACACATACTTAAATCAAACTGACCTGTATTGGGCCAAATATGTTGGATAGTAGCCAACCACTATGTATGAAATGATATACAATCTTATTTTTTATGAATCATGCAACAGGACAATTGGCCTTGTTTTTCGTATTGGCTCTGATAATGTAATTATACATTCATTCTAATATTACAAATTCCATCGAGAGTTTAAATTTTCATTTATTCATTTAATTACAACCATGGTATTATAATCTCATCATGTAATCGTAAATGTGTAATCAGGGTATTATATTGTTTGTTTGTTGCATGTTCACGCTTTAACTACTGAATCTTTTGCCATGAAATTTCCCGAGAACGTGTGATAAATTAATTCTTCGTAGAAAAAATTGCGGGCAACAGCTAGTATTAAAAAAATGGCGTATAAGACAAAAAATGTTTTAATGAGTTGTTCTCGTATGATGTCGCATACGACAATTTGTTTCTGTTTGGTAACCAACATGCATTAATATGTTTCTAAATTACATAGAATTTGTAACAGGGCATACGACAGATTTCATTTGTCGAAAATCATTATGGGAAGCAACGGAAAATTGGTATTGAGAAATGTGTTCCCAAAAAAGAAAGAAACGCATTTTTTTCCTGCGTGTAATGATTTTCTTTCGATAGGAGTTTGAAAGAATAGAAAATATTGTTGCAAGTTGACTGCACTACCAGATAAAGGGGCGAAACAAAATGAACTGCCTCCCTCCCCCACCCCAAATGAACTGCAAATAATAATAATAATAATTTATTTTTCGACCAACTTGGATCATTGAGTTAGTAATACAATTAAATTAAACTTAAAGACAAAGACAAAGGCAAAGACGTTAAAATATGTTTAGCTAAAAAATGTAAAGCAAAAATAAATTGTACTTATTTATCTGAACGAAATTTTACGACACAGGGGAGACCCTACATGCCGTGTTTTACAACTATAACCCAAAATATAATACATTTTATCTACGAAATTAATATGTCGTTCCTGTTTTATGGGCTACAAAAGAAAAATTGTGAACGTACTTTTTATAGCGTTATCGTTGGTTCCGTTACTTTTTAGTAACGTTATTAAATTAAAAAGTTGTATGTATTTATGGAAGAAGATGAAGTGTTGGCAGGCCTCCTACCAGGTGGACTGACGACATCGTGAGAGTTGCGGGAAACCGGTGGATACAAGTGGCGAGTTGTCGTTCATTGTGGCGTTCTATGGGGGAGGCCTTTGTCCAGAAGTGGACGTCTTCCGGCTGATGATGATGATGATTTATCGGGAGAGACTGTGTTTTTTTCTTTTCTCACTTGGTTTGTTTGGTTAGGTCCTATGGATTTATAATGTTTGCCGGCCAAATTGTTTTAAGACCCGTATTTACGTTAGTTAAGCAGAGCTCGACTTTTTAATTTGATTTTCGTTACCTTACACTTTGTTTACAACGTGTTTTACAATTTCTGTATGACTAATTTGTACCCGCGGCTTTGCTTGAATTATAAAGGTCACTTTTGCAGCGTATAATTCTTGATTGACTTATTAAAAAAAAAAAATTGCTATCGATAATGCTTGTTTGTTCGCAGGTCTTGGATGTTTAATACTGGGTGATTCCGGGGTCATGAGCAGGAGTAAAAGAGGTGATGGGGACATTCACACTGAGCAACTTCTACTATGGGAACAGCCACGAAATCGCGAAAAAAAACCATCTAATCAAGAGATAATCGATCGCAAACTATCCGAAATGTATGGAATAGCAGATTTTTTTCTGCCATTTCGTGGCTAGTCCCATAGTAAAAGTTGCTCAGTGTAAATGTCCCCATCACCCCTTTTACTCCTGCTCATGACCCCGGAATCACCCAGTATGTATTTATGTATTTATTTATATTAGTATGTTTATCCGTTGTCTAGTATCAATACTAGCTTTTTTTAGTTTGGGACTGGGTTAATTGGTGGCAAGTGTCCCATGATATTTTTTTATTTATAAGGAGAGTCTAAATTAAGCTTTAGAATTCTGTTTAATATAATTAGATTTTACTCTTACTACTTTACTGAAATGATAGTTTTCTGTAAACTGACCAAGGACATATCCAACAGTTGTCCTAGTTATTATTATAAAACCCTAATACTTTTTAGCCTATGTAAGTTAAAATCAATCCATACTAATATTATAAATGCGAAAGTAACTCTGTCTGTCTGTCTGTCTGTCTGTTACGCTTTCACGTCGAAACCACTTAACCAATTTTGATGAAATTTGGTATATAGGTAGTTTGAACCCCAAGGATGAACATAGGATACCTTTTATTCCGGTAGAGGGCGCCACCGCGCGATAACCTAGATCCGGGCAGACGAAGTCGCGGGCATAAGCTAGTATTCTATAAATTAAAATTAATTTGTATCACAGCGATTCATTAAGTTTCATTTCTAAATTTAAAACCTATGAAAATCGTAAGCAAACATAAAATAGCACCACTTAAGTATTTTACTACTCCTCCTAAAAGGCAAAATAAAATTTTATTTTTATTAAGTCCAAATATTAACAAAATCGTTCTTACTTTTGATTTGTGAGCCGAGGGAAACTGCCATAACTCAATTTGAGACGTTTATGGGCATAATTTATGAGAGTTATTTGATTTAAAAATAATAGTGTCGTATTTTCGCGTCCGCTCGGGATAATCTTATTTTGAGATGGTTGTAATGTGATAGAATACGCTTTACTGTCTCATAGGACGTCGGTTATGTCATTTCTACAATTATACGCTGAAAAGATCGTAAATGGTTGTAATTACATAATCAAAACTTAGAAATTTCAAACACCCGGGAAAAGCTAGACAGACTTTGAAAAAAAAAATTTTAGGTACATACAAGATTGGTTTTTTGGAATCTTTTTGTATTTTTTTATTTCAGTTCCAAATTTTTACTTTTATGGTCATCCCGTAAAATCTAAATTGAAAATAAACCTAAATAGTATTGTTGTCTTGTGTTGTGAATAAATTTTCTTTCTTTTTTTCTTTCTAAAATACAAACTGAAATATAGATGCACAGAAAAACAAAAAAGTAACCCAGCGCTGGTCTTATTTTTCTGGTTTTTCTGTGCATCTATATTTCAGTTTATATTTTCAATTTAGGTACTTACAAAAGTTACAATGTACGTACTCGTATGTTGGTTTTGTAAGTTGTCTTCAAACCCCTGTGGTACATGTACGATAAAAAGTTATACATATATACGTCATTATATCTCCCGTAAGACGTCCACTGTTGGACAAAGGCCTCCCCTATAGACCTCCAGTTGCTTCTTTTGGAACCCGCGTCTTTGACTAGCACATACATACATACGGTAAGAACCAAAAAAAGGTTGAATTAAAGTTATATCTTCACCACAAAAACTTATTTTTCCTGATTTGTACTTTACCAATGTTTCCATGCCATTAGAAATTAGTAATTAATCACAACCTACGTATTTTATCGAATCATAAGCACACGAGACTATTGCTTACGTCATCCAAAGCACACGGCTCTAAAACTAAAAACTGTGAGGTTAAGTGGTTTTGCCTTAAACCCGATATGTTCAAGTTTCTTAGAAAAAATAAAGCGTGGGTGACTTGACGACGTATTTTTTAGGTTTTACCGTTGCCCCGCACATTGTGACAGAGAAAGAATATAATTTATCTTTAGGTAATTTGTATACAACAAATTGAATGATTTGGCGTATAAAATGACGTATAATTGGCATATTTATATGAAATTAACTTTTACTCACAGTTTTCTTCACTTGAATTATCCAGTCTTACTAAATTCCCATTTATTCTTGTCCAAAATCAAACATCCTTGTGTACATTTACAGCGAGTAATACTAACTTTTTACGGAAATTTCACGCTGTAACTACCAAGTATACGCGTGATGCGTATATTTTGGGATTTTACATTGATAGATCCAAAACAAACCAACCGTATATCCATAATCAGGTATTCTACAATAAAAATGTGACAATTACGACAAAATTAGTAACGTAATTTACTTAAACTGGGGTCCTGGCGCTTTAAAACTTTTTAAAGAAATTTCTAAAAGATTAGTAGACGTCACAGGTGACCGAAGAGCTGGCAGTTTCCTCGGACAAAGAATTAGCCTAGCTATTCAAAGAGGAAACGATACCAGCATCTTCGGGACCTTGCCTAAGGGGTACTCTTTAGGTAATTCGTTTTAGTTTTAGGTTCTATTTTTATTTTATGTAAGTTTTTTATTTTATGTAGGTAAGTTTAGTTAAGTTATTTTTAGGATATATTTTATTTCATTTGTACGATCAGTAGGATTGCATTATTTAACTTGAATAAATCAAATTGCTTGTACTCTTCATTAACATTTTTTTTGCATTTGAATGGTACTTCAATATATCAATCGATAACTTATATTAACTTTACTATGCCGACCATTTTCGAGACATAGCAAAGCGCAATTGAAAACGCTCACAAAATAAAGTTCTCCGAGATAATTCGTAATTCATTTATTGCATAGTAATCATGTCGTACATTAGGTCTTACATAGTATAACTAGATTCAAGACATGAACCCTGTCAGGGCACAGCAATTTATCCATAATATTTAATAAGAATCATAAAGTTAAAAGATATTAAGTCGTGCCGTCCGTTGCATACATTATTATCTTCGTCACTATTCCTTGTTTTTTTTTCGACCAGTTGCTGTGTATATTCCTTGGGGTAGGTGCACCTGTCGAGAAAGTGAGCAAGATGGAAAATACTTGCTAAGGTATCTCGCTCTATCTTAAGTCTAAAGCGACAGGTGTGAGACATCGTATAACAATTTTTAACTAAAATACAATTTTAACTTGTTCCTTGTCTTTAGGCTTGAATGTTCAACAACCAATAACCAATTCTGTGCAGCTTTCTATGTAATCTTTATGTAATGAAAAAAAAAATGGTACAGAAAAACCAGAAAAAGAGACCAGCGCTGGGAATCGAACCCAAGTCCTAAAAAAAATACAAAAAGACTCCAAAAAACCAATCATAGTAAGAGTTAGAGCACTAGTATCTTAGAGAAATTAACTTCATTTGACCTGTAAATTGTCCCCTTAAAGTTAACGGATATCAAAAATAACCATCCATCCATCCATCCCAGCCTATATACGCCCACTGCTGGGCACAGGCCTCGTCTCAGTACAAGAGGGCTTGGAACATAGTTCCCACGCGGGCCCAGTGCGGATTGGGAACTTCACACGCACCATTGAATTGCTTCGCAGATCTGTGCAGCTTTCCTTACCATGTTTTCCTTCGCCGCAAAGCTCTTGGTAAATTTCAAATGTAATTCCGCACATGAATTTCGAAAAACGCAGAGGTGCGAGCTGGGGTTCGAACCCACGACCCTCTGCTTAAGAGGCGATAGGTCAAACCACTAGGCCACCACGGCTTGATCAATGTCAAAAATAACACGATGTATATTTTCTTAATAAATGACTAACGTATTTTTTTTCTTTTTCAGATATGCAAGTGTAGATGACGAAACCAGTCGGTAATAGTGTAGTGTGGTGTTTGTGACAATGTGCTGTATTTGACAGTGTTTGACAGTGTTTAACAGTGTTTGACAGTGCTTGACAGTGAGACTATGTGTAGTGTGTTTGTCGGGAACAAAGATGTGTGCCACAACGAGGACCTTGGTTGCAATTTTATGTGGTAAGTCCAAAAATCTATAAAACATTTTGTCGTATGTCACATAGAAAAAAAAGTGGCTTAAAATAGTATTTTACAACAGTAACAAATTTCAAGATTCTGAGTTTAAGGGAAGTAGGTTTTGATTCCCTTGCGAGTTTTTAATTACGAGTGGTCTTATAACCTCAAATATTCCTTCTTTTTAATAAACAAAAAGTGACGTTTTAAAAGCACTCCAATTAATTAACGTCGAAATATATTACAATGGTTTTTGCTGAAAACAGCTTTAGTAAAACTTTTATTTGCCAATAAAAGTAATCAAATAGAGTGCCTGCCATATTTTCTTTTGTTAGAATCGACTGTGTTTAATACCTGGGGTTGTTAAACTAAGGGGCGCTAGTGATGTGCTAATACTCATATTCATACTCAACATTTGCTTACACTAAACAACAGCAAAACTTATAGCAAAATGCTAAATTATAGCAGTTCCTTTCCATATGTATTCCAACTTCACATGTACCTATAATTAACAATAAATCGTTTAGTTTGAGTTTGAGTTTAAATACGTAATCGTGACGAGTTCTTGAGTGGCGACCACGGATCGGCAAACGTAGCGTAGGACGTCCTCAGACTCGGTGGTGCGATGATCTTCGCACGGTGGCTGGCAAGAGCTGGATGAGAGTGGCCGAGGGTCGTGCTCAGTGGCGTGCCACGGGAGAGGCCTATGTCCAGCAGTGGACGAACATATGCTTATGATGATGATGAAATTCATAATTGAAAGTAAATTAAATATCATAGGACAACTGACACCAATTGAGCCAGTCCGAAACTAAGCAAAGCTTGTACAATCGAGTTCATAAAGTTATGACCAAAAATTTGATCAAAAATATCTGAACATGACTCTATTGTTAACGGCGTAGAAGCGTGCTCAGATATTTTTGATCAAATTTTTGCTCACATACTTATGAACTCGACTTTACTATGGATATGAGTTATAAGTACTCAAATAAGGTCCAAAACCGAAACACAAACATTAAAATCTGGGACCCGAAGCTTCATAGGCAAGTTCTCAAACCAATTGGCGATCCGGTCTTCAAAAAATTAGACTTACTAACAGATAGCATACCTACATCCTATGATTTAGAGTTTTGATGCTTTATTTTGCAAACTTTGAGCACTGTAGATTCTAATACAACAAGTGGGCGTTATATTCAAACTTCTATAGAGACCTATCCGAGAATATAAACCAGTTTCTTATTAGTCTTAATATTATCTTCATTGTGATGTTTCTGAGAATATACTTCAAAATTGGTTTTATCAAACATGGCTTCAATATTGTTATGTAGAATATTATATCAAAAGAAAATAGAACTACTCGAGTTTCATCAGTAAAATGAAATCAAAAATACATTCGCGTTTTTATCTGAATACATCTAATTGAATTTTTGTATGTATTGTGTGATGTATTAATAAAACAATTTTTCAGACAGCAAAATTTATTTATTAGCACCTACATTTATGTAGTGTTAGGCTTCCTGTTAACTATTTTGCTTGCTAAATTATAAAATTTTAATATCATCTTACTTGATGAATCGAAATATGAATTTCGGAAGCAAATGAATTAAAGAACCGAAATTCATACAAATAATTGAGAATATGAATATCGTTCGTTCGTTACTTTGTTAGATCAATGGTACCTTCGTTATAGGCTTAAGCATTACTGTAGTGTTTTGTGTGATATTCCAACCACAGAATATGAGAATATATAATAGTACTGACGTACTGATTCCAATTTTACCTAAATTGTACTCCGCACATATATTAGACGTATTACGCAATGTCTTATTGTGGAATAGATTACGTTTTACTGGCCAATGGTTTAATAATATAATTAATAGAAATGTGATACAATAGAGGTGCTGGTTTTGTTATAAGGCCATGAGCTTATTATTTTTTGAAGCAGTTTCTGCAAAATTCGTTGTTTGAGTGTAGTTCAAATTTAATGTAAATTTATACTTCTGTAAATTAATAATTTGATAAGAACCTTTGAATAGATTTTCCAAAAACTTGTGATTGTGGTCTTATAATTATTTTTAGTAACATCTCTTGTCTGGGTGAGCGGTTAGTTCCAAAAGAGTGTACGTCTCTCGATGAGAGCAAAACAGATGTCGCTACACTGTTAAAAATTTCTGTAGTAATTTTACAAAGAAAGTGTTGGAAGTTTTTACGCACAACAATAAAGTAATAATATAATTCCGTTTTGTAAATTTACAATACAATTTATTTCAACTCAATTTCGAAAAATTACAAAACATTTGTTGAAATTTACCAAACGACTATCGGAAATTCGTTTAGCAAAATTACAATACAAACAATGTAATTTTGCCAAACAAATTCTGTTGAAAATGGTTTGCAATTTTAAAATGATGTGTTGTAAATTTACTACACAATTAATTTCAACTCATTATTGAAAAATTACAAAACATTTGTTGAAATTTACCAAACGACTATCGGAAATTCGTTTAGCAAAATTACAATACAAATAATGTAATTTTGCCAAACAAATTCTGTCGAAAATGGTTTGCAATTTCAAAATGATGTGTTGTAAATTTACAACGTAATTAATTTCAACTCATCATCGAAAAATTACAAAACATTTGTTGAAATTACCAAACGACTATTGGAAATTCGTTTAGTTTGAGAACACACATGTCAAATAATATTTAATATGGAAAAAAAGAAATACAAAGGTAATCGTTATTTGATTTTGTGACTATCTTAATGTCTGGTAAACCGAAAATCTCAAAGATAACCGGAAAAATCTAAGTTTGAAGTAAAACGTCTTATATAAAAGTTCTGTCTATTATATAAGTCTCAAAACTTTCAATATTAATATATTTCTATAGAAATTACAAACTCTACTTTTATTATTAACGTTTTGTTGATTGGACTGCTAAGAATTCATGTAAAATATCATGTTAAGCTATCGAAAATTTCACTGCGTTCATAGTGCAAACGAAATACATTTAATAATTTTAATTTAGAATTAAATATAAACTCTGTGCAGATATGAATTGCGATATATCTAACCCAAGACAAAAAGTTCTACCTCTCACGCAGGTAACGTTTCGCTCTGAAAATGATGATCTACAGCTTATTTAAAGACTTGGTTTGAAAATTCAATTTATAGATTATAATACTACAAATATTTATAGATTTTTAATGACTTCATGGTAATTTCAATACTAATAGTTTTCTGTAATTTTCCAAAAAAAAAATATTTTAGATCAAATTGCAAACAGATTTCAAGAATTTTAGAACCTTTTGATTCAAAACTAATTAACTGTGTGAAAAATTACTATACGTGTAAGAGAAATACACGTTTTTAGTAGAATTACAATGTATAATGCAATTTCGAACTTGCGTTATAAAAATAATAAAATTATAGGTAAATCTTTAATAATTTCATCTTCTACATTTTTTCATAATTTCACAAAATAAGTATTGTAAATCAAATTATAAACATTTTTTAAAAATTTAAATTTTTTTTGCTTGAAATTAATCAAAAATTTGAAAAAATTACAATACGTGTTAGAGAAGTAAAAACTTTGGGTAGAATTACAAAACGTAATACAATTTTCAAATTTGTGTTACAAAAATGATAAAATAGTTTGCAGATTCTTAATAATTTCATTCTAATTTGAGTTTCAACATATTTTCAAAATTTTATAAAAATAGTATAGTAAATCAAATTACAAACAATTTTTGTAAATTTAAATCTTTTTGCCCGACATTAATCAAAAGTTTAAAAAAATTACAATACGTGTTAGAAAAATAAAAACTTACGGTAGAATTATAATACGTATTGTAATTTTCAAATTTGTGTTACAAAAATAATAAAATTATTTGTAAATTCTTAATGATTTCATACTAATTTGTGTTTCAACTTTTTTTGTAATTTCATAAAAAAAGTATTGTAAATCAAAATACAAAGAGTTATTCTAAATTTCAAATCATTTTGTTCAGAATTAATCAACAGTTTTAGAAAATTACAATACGTGTTAGAAAAATAAAAACTTTCGATAGAATTATAATACGTATTGTAATTTTCAAATTTGTGTTACAAAAATAATAAAATTATTTGTAAATTCTTAATGACTTCCTAGTAATTTGAGTTTCAACATTTATTCGTAATATCACAAAAAAAGTATTGTAAATCGGATTACAAACAATTTTGGTAAATTTACAACCTTTCGTTAGAAATTCACCAACAGTTAGGAAAAATTACAATACGCGTGGGGTTATTGCATAAAGCTTCCAAAATTACAACTCATTATAGTAAGTTCCTTCACATGTCTTGTAATTTTACTCAAATTGTGTTATGTTTTGTATTAGTATACGTTGATTTGGAATTTTGCTGATATTTGTTTTGTAAAACAATTGTAATTTTACAAAAAAATTTAACAGTGTAGTGTTGCTGCATTAGTGTAGTGTCAAAAATCATCCTAAGATATCCTGTGCATAAGAGAAATTCGTGTCTACACTTCTGTCCAGCGGTGGAGTAGGGGTTATAGAACGCAGCACGGATTGCTGAGACCTGGGTTCGATTCCCAGCGCTGGTCTCTTGTTCTAGTTTTTCTGTGCATCCATGTCTCAGTCTGTATTTAATTATTTTAGAACATGAAGTCAATATATCAATAAAAGTGAAATCCTTCTCACTTCACCGCGATGTTTTGTAAATGGGCCAATCAACTATTTCACACTTTGGGCGTCTCCAGCGTTACCAAAATTGTCTCTGGCTTTACCAAAAAGTCGTACTTCCAACAAGAATTTCAAGGTTTGGTAGATTGAACTTACTTAGGACGACATGTATTCATAATACACCATTTATTAAATTACAGAAAAAACACGTTTACTTACAAAAATATGTAATTGTTTGAAAAATGTCGCGGACAGATTAGTGTCGGTAAAAAAGTTAATTGGCCTAAATACCATGGCAAATTTTGTAAAATCCTAGAATTTCAATCAAATGGTCCCTGAATGTTCTTGTGAGGAACGTAACCATAGTCCATCCGCATATTCATACTCGCGCAGCAAATTTCCCTTCCCTAGCTATTTATTAGTTGAGAGGCCAAAGTTTAATTAAAATTAAACAAACGACGTCTCAAGTGTCAGTAAAAAGTTTTATATTGTTTTATTCCTGGAGTTAATTAAAATGGTCGTAAGCGACTAGCAGCTGCTTCTAAGTTTGCGGAATGTTACCTTTGGGAGTGTAATTACGGGCGTATGTTAACTTACTTTAGAGTACTGTGACGATAAGCTGTGTCCGTGATGTTTGATACAAAATAAACATAGTAATTACTCTTGTGACATTTACATAGTATAAAATAAAGTCACTTTACTCCGTATGTACAGTGGGGGTAGAAAAACCTTCGTCAGTTATTAAATTGATTCCTTTACGAAGCCATAGACTCTTAGTACGTTTTGAAACCAAAGTACTAAGTAGACAAGTGCATATCAAATTATACTTACTTGGCATGACAACAAGAATCAAAATACTATATACCTCTAACATATGTCTAGTTTCATATCAATACAAAACCTTTTTAATAAACAACTACGTAAAAGTTTCAATCAAATAATGTTCTATTTAATTGTCAATGTCTGTCAGTGCCAAGGTTTAGTTGTAGGGTTGCTATGGTCACCTGATTATGTTTAGCAGGTTGACAGGTTGGCGCAGTATGTCCTACTCAATCGGTAAAGCAGATGAGCGCTTATACTGAGCAAAGGAAAATAGATCTTAGGGTGACGAACCTTTTTTTACTCCGACTGTACGCTTAGATGTTATAAAATGAGGCAGTACTAGCACCGCGTCCCGCCCCGCGCGGGTATGGCTTTTGGAAAATGGAGTTAAAGATATAAAGTACCTTTATTAAAGATGTTTATCTGCATATGCAGATTGAAGTGGCAATGGGCGGGCCACATCGCCCGAAGAACAGATAACCGTTGGGGGAGAAAAGTTCTCGAGTGGCGACCACGAACCGGAAGACGAAGCGTTGGCAGGCCTCCCACCAGGTGGACTGACGATATCGTGAGAGTTGCGGGAAACCGGTGGATGCAAGTGGCGAGGTGTCGTTCATTATGGCGTTCTAAGGGGGAGGCCTTTGTCCAGCAGTGGACATCTTCCGGCTGATGATGATGATGATGATGATCTGCAAACGGCATCCGTGCAAAGCCAGGGCGAGTCTGGTGGCTGGTGGTGAAGCCGTGGTGGCCTAGTGGTTTGACCTATCGCCTCTCAAGCACAGGGTCGTGGGTTCAAACCCGGCTCGCACCTCTGAGTTAATCGTCCCATGATATTATTTTATCATCATCATCATCCCAGCCTATATACGTCCCACTGCTGGGCACAGGCCTCCTCTCAGAATGAGAGGGCTTGGGCCGTAGTTCCCACGCGGGCCCAGTGCGGATTGGGAACTTCACACGCACCATTGAATTGCTTCTTCGGTTTGTGCAGGTTTCCTTACGTTGTTTTCCTTGACCGCAAAGCTCGTGGTAAATTTCAAATGTAATTGGGATGTCCCAATTTTTTACAAAGTATAATAAATCGAAAACCATTTGGAGAAATAGGCTTTGTGAAGCGTTTTCAGAAATCAGATTCCAAAAATATGATAATCTGAATTAAATAAATAAAATTTAAGTAATGACCTTCATTTGACCCCTGCAGTGTTACGTCACAAATGCAGGTCTAAAGGAAACTCTACACTTTAAAGCAAATTGACAGTTTGAAATGTTGCTGTCCTGCTTATAATAGCAAAGAGTGACAAAGATGGAAATTTAATCACATGATGCGCATTCGGCTTTAAACAGTTGTCATTTTATCGTAAAGTCCGAAATGTATACGAGTATTACCAATGTATTTTCACAAATAAAAGTATTAAATAACTACGTTAAAAGTGAATATAAAAGAATTTAAATATCAGATTTTAATAAAAAATATGTATTTACTATCGCACCATTAAACAAACCTACGAATAATCGAAGCTAAAAGAAGAGAAATAAATGAAACTATTTGTCATGGTTCATTTAGGACCGTGCCGTGCTTGTATGATTGTTGACTGTCACTTGACTTTCAGTAATGCCACAGATTATTTTATGTACAAACTGAATTTGTCTAGGCAATGGAACGTGGCTGTCTCACTGTGACGTCATCCAGCTTATTTCGTAAAAAAATTATAAAAAATTAAATACTCATCCAAATTCAAAATCGATGAAAAAAGTATCTTAAAATATCCTATTCTTTCCAAAAATAAGATAAAAACTATAGGTTATTTTTTTTGGGACATCCCAATTCCGCACATAAATTTTGAGAAACTGAGAGGTGCGAACCCACGACCCTCTGCTTGAGAGGCGATAGGTCAAACCACTAGGCCACCACGGCTTCTATATATTATTTACTAGCTTTTGCCCGTGGCTCCGCCCGCGTGGTATTTGGTTATCGCGCGCTGTTCCCTCAGGAACTTTGCATTTATCCGGGGTAAAAGTAGCCTATGTCACTCTCGGGACCATAAACTATCTCTATGCCATAAATCACGTCGATCCGTCGTTCCTTTACGGCGTGAAAGACGAACAAAACAAACATACAAACACACAGACACACTTTCGCATTTATAATTATTAGTATGGATGTGTGTCCATTATCTACTAATAGTACACGTTTTGATTAGTTTAGGACGAGGTCAATTAGTGTCAATCGTCCCATGATATTATTTATTTTACAATAACCCCGTTCTCTGGTGTAATCAAACAACCTAATGACAAAAGCCTCTGAAGTCAAAACCGATTCCAAAAATCCAAAGCCAATTCATCAACAAACAAATTACTAAAATATTGGGGTTCAAACAAGAAATTAATTCAATATTTTGGGCATAAAAGGCTTATCGGAGTTACGGTGAAGGATGTACTGATAATTTTAGTAGGGGTAGAGGGAGGGATGACAAAGAGACAGTAGGCGGTTTATATAACAGTGCCAGAGAATGGTAATTTAACATGGCGACCCTGAGATGAGATCAAGATCAAATCCAAACAACTCAGTCAATTTAGAAAGTAACATTAAATCAGTACGTAATTAGGAATTCATGGGATTAAATGGGAAATAATATGGACCCCCATTAGGTTAGGTTAATTTTGTTTAGAAGACCGGATGGCCTAGTGGTTAGAGAACCTGACTATGAAGCTTGAGGTCCCGGGATTCGATTCCCGGCCGGGGCAGATATTTGTATGAATAATACAAATGTTTGTTCTCGGGTCTTGGGTGTTTAATACGTATCTAAGTAAGTATTTATATATATAAGTATGTTTATCCGTTGGCTAGTGTCTATAGTACAAGCTTTGCTTAGTTTGGGACTATTATTATTATTGCCTCTCAAGCGGAGGGCCGTGGGTTCAAACCCCGCCTCGCACTTTTGAGTTTTTCCAAATTCATGTGCGGAATTACATTTGAAAATCACAAGCTTTGGGGCGAATAATAATAATAATAATCATAATAATCATAATAATCATTTATTGTGCGTGGAATTCAGGTTACAGATATAGTTGTACAAAAAATAAGAGTCTCACCAAACCCTACCCTTTCACGTGTTCACACATTAAAATTTATACAAATTGAAAATATTAAATTAGATTATTACATTAAGCATAAGATCAAAATTAAATGTCCAATATTGATATACCTAATTACCTACAAATTATTTAATACAATTTACAATGTAAGTCAAATTAAATGTCAAATATTCAATTAAAACTCCAATGAAATTTACAGCCAAATAAAAAGAGACCTTAACCTAGCCTAATTCTAATTTACTCTTAAATTAAATAGATTCCATTCTTAAATAATCATTAATACAATAAAAACATTTTTCTGCAAGCCAATCTTTTGTCCTTTTTTTAAAAACATTTAATTTCTCATCCTTAAAAGCATCTGGTAATTTATTATAAATAATAATACACATAATATAGGAATTTTTTGAATTCAAGGCCAATCTAACAGGAGGCTTGTACAATTTATGTTTATACTGACTTCGCACAGCACGAGTGCTCATGTCTTGCATTTGAATAAAAAGATTTTTGTGTTTATGTACAAAAACGCTAATCTCTAGGATATACAAACATGCAAAAGTAAGAATTTTATGTTCTAAAAAATATGGGCGGCATGATTCTATCTGTTTAATGTTAAATATTTATCTTATGCAGCGTTTCTGAATCATAAATACTCTTTCCTTATCCACGCTGTTAAATAATTATGCCATAACGTAGAGCAGAGTTAACATAACCGTTATATGCAATCAAAGCAGCTTGCGTGGATACAGTCTGCCTTATTCTCTTAAGAGCAAACACCATACTGTTAATTTTAGAACATACATTATCAATGTGACTCTTCCAGTTGAGGTTACAGTCAATCGTCACTCCTAAAAATTTAGCTTGACGCACTTCCTCCACTGATTTACTTTCAAAGCTCACAGTTAACTCTTGAGGGTTACCCTTACATGTGTGGAATTGCAAATACTGTGTTTTACTAACATTAACTTTTAAATTATTTGCTTCTAACCACCTAATTGATTTTTCCAGACTATCATTTATGTCATTATTGTAAGTCGCTAAATCATGTCCTTTTATAATGATAGATGTGTCATCTGCAAATAGAACACACTCATGATTAAGATAATTCGGTAAATCGTTTATGTACATAAGAAACATCAGCGGACCCAAAACACTGCCTTGAGGCACTCCATAGTTATTATTATTATTAGATGATCTATATGTTTTTAGTAATTTAGCACTAGGATAGTATCGTACAGTCTCAACACACTGAGTTCGATTATCGAGATATGATTTTATCCAATCAAGTGCAGGACCACTTATGCCGTATCGTGATAATTTAGTTGCAAGACGTTTGTGGCACACAAAGTCAAATGCCTTACTAATGTCCATGAACAACACTGTTACTGGGAGTTTGTTTTCCATGCAATCTATAATAGTTTTTGTTATTTTAAAGATTGCGAGGGAAGTGCTATATGATTTTCTAAAACCATGCTGCTCCTCATTAATTATATTGTTATTTTCAAAGAATCTAATCAATCTAGAGTACATCACTTTTTCATAAATCTTTGAGAACACAGGTGGGAAAGTTACAGGTCGATAGTTATCTGGTTTATCCCTTTCTCCTTTTTTAAACATTGGCGAAGGAAAACATCGTGACCGCACAAACCTGCATCACAATACATGCTCAAACAATTACGTATGACGCTTGCGGGCTAAAATAATAAATAGGGCTGTAAAAGTAACGAAAACCTTGGTACCCGTATGTTTTCGTTACTTTATCAGCCAGTATTCGTTACTATCGTATCGTTACTCGTATCGTTACTTTTGATGCGACCATGAAGCAGAAACACCGCATCCCGTCACCGTACGGTATGAACGAACGTACTTTGTACAAAACAACCGAACTGTATCGTTATCGTATCGTCGGTCTAGATGTGACGCACCGTAACTGATTTGTTTTAATGCGGTTCGTAATGTTCTGCTGTATATTTGAAGTGATTTTTATAATAAATCTAAACTAATATTTAATTTATAACAATATTATAAAGCTGAAGAGTTATTTTATTCGGTTGAATGCGCTTCTCTTAGTAAAATAATTAAAGAATGACAGTTGAACCAGAACAGAGTACGACCGATACGGGTTATACGGGTAACAAGACGTATTCGTGAGTAACGATTCGTTACTTCAAATCAGGTGAAGTACTCGTTACTTAGTAACGAATACATACGGTTTGCCACAGGCCTAATAATAATCGAATTGGTCAACTGCACGAGCCTACTGTATGTTTGTCCTCTATTCCAAAAGGTCCTCTGCCATCCAATTTTAATTACATCCCTTAATTGGTAGCCCTTTGGTCTAATCAGACGGACATTTATCCTCCGACATTTGTGTGCCCGAAAAAGGTTTTTTTTTTTATTGAATTCTGTAATCTGTCGTGTTAGTTTGCTTTTGATTAAGTGTTTTTCGTCAAAGGATTTGGTTGAACTTTAATTTTTGAATGTCTTTACGTCACTTTTTTAAATTTCAGAATGTAGTTTACGGATTTTGTTACGGCTATTTGCTGGAAACGCATAAATTTCGAGTTAGTGTTAAGCTCAGTTTAGTAGTGTCAAAATGTCAGGAACTGTCAAGCTTAAGCCAGGTTTAACTACTAAATCTAAATTTATTTTTTCCTGCAAGACGGCCTGTAGAACTGTAGAACTGATGATATATATGCTTAATTTAACACATAATAAGCTGTTGCCCGCATGTTATTGTGTTGCTTCAAACATACTTACCTAAGCCCATATTCAAAATTTTAACAAGCATTTTTTATTTATAAGATTATTTAAAAGTATTAGATTTCATTGACCAAGCGTATTGCTAATAATTAAAAAAATAATTGTATTAGTTGAAAAATAAAAAAAAAAACTCACAACTCGTAGAGAAAAACTTCTGATCAAAACAAATAATATGCATACGAAAACTAGAAGAGATATATTCTTATATTAAAATATTGACCCAGATAACTCACGTCTTAAGTCGAGTTTAGCTCTACATGTTTCGGGCTAATCCGTAGCCCTTCTTCCTAGGAGCAACGCGACTCGGCGGCTGCTGCTACACGCGCACACCACACGCACCACGCGCAGATATCTTCTCCTAAAAACTTTTTGACGCAATTTGAAACATGACTTGTGATTTGTGTTAGTTTCGCTAGATGGCACCACTCGTTACTATTGACGTAAACAAGCGATTACGTTATTTGAGTGAGTTGGTTGTTACGGTGTATTTTAACTGAATTTAGCATACGCATTTAACATTGAGACTTCAAATCCCGACAACCCAAAACACTCTTTCATTTTTACAAACTTTTTTTCGCATGTTTTGCATATATCGAGAGTATATTAAGGTACGGTCGTGAGGTTTGGGGTAACAATTTTATTTCATTTGACATTAAGTACTTAGTTTAATTTAATTTTGCTTAATTGATAAAATTTGTAATTCTTTTAATGAAATTTATGCGACATAATTGACATGAGACGTAGACATATTATTTATACTAAGACTTTTGCGTGCTTTTATGGTGGAGCATGCATTCATGTAACTGCACCCATCTAACATGTACAAGTAACACCTGTGTTGTTCCAGCAAAATAAAATCATTTCATTTCATTTCATACGTCAATACATTTTGTCGTATACGCCAATACATTTTGGCGTATACGCCACCTATTCATAAACTGTCACAATCGACCGTTCGATCATAGAGTACGATACATTCCAGAGGCGACTATTTATCATGCCTTTACCCTAATTCCTGTATTAATGTTGCTCTCTGGTGCAAATACAATGAGTGATCTATGCCCCTACTACGGGTTCAAGATGGCAGAAACAGCCACAATCAATATGTTTATTTGAGTAGCTCACAAAGATTTATTTTACATTATTTTGGGTTTTTACCTCAAAAGGACAAAGGTATCCTAAATGGATCAAAATCAAAACGGACAAAGACAAAATCGAAATCTCTTTATTCAATTTAGGCTATAACAAGTACTTATGAACGTCAACAAAAATCTACCACTGGTTCGGAAGAAACCTCTGTTGAGAAGAATCCGGCAAGAAACTCAAAGAGGTTTTTTTTAAAAAAAAAAACAGATTCACAATATTATTCTATAAATAGGTTACAAATGGTTCATTTACTAGATGGATATCATCCATCTTTTTTTAAGTGCGTAATAGGTTTTTACGGAAAAAAAAATAAGAAACTTGCGAAGAAATTTAGAAAATTGAAGAAAACCTAATTGAAAACTATCTACATTTATCTAAATCGGTTCAGCGGTTTAAACGTCAAGAGGCAACCAACCAACAGACTTACAAACTTTCACATTTATATAGGACTCACTTATTTCTCACTCTTCTCATTACACGGAACCCTTGGTAATGCGAGTCTGCTCCTAATTGATGGCATTGCGTTATTTTTCCCGAGGCATTAATTGTTCCGTTTTCCTCGACGTTAATCATCGGTTATAAACGAAATTTGACTTCTGACTCGAGTTGTTGGTCGAAATTTTGTTTAGACATTTTTTGTATACTTAATTTTAGTCATTTTAACGCTAAAATGCCAAGGTTTTATATTCAATTGATGATTGTAATTGTAAATGAGTCAGTTTTTTTCATTTCAATTCCTTTCTTTGTTTGTTCCATGTTTTATCAAAATTGGTTTATCCATTTTTGAGATATTGAACTTAAAATGGAGTGATAAAGTCAGGAGTTTTTCTACTTGTTGTTGGTTAGGTTATAATTTAATATTTTATTTTTAAGTTGCATGTACGACTAAATATTTTATGAATATTTCAAGCGTACCTCACACATATAGATTAGAAACTAAACCAAAAACCAATCTTAATTTGAAAGAAAGAAAAATGATTTATTGACGGTCCCAACTCCCAACAGTACCACCACCGAACCCAAAGACAATAATATATATTACTATACAAGCATAATTATAATTTGATTGCTTAGTAACGATATATCTTGTTCGGGTGAGCGGTTATTTCCGATGGAGTGCCGAAAGTTTCTCGATGAGGGTTACAGCATAGATGTCGCTAGCGTCACTGCTTAATTGGCTAAATAAGAAACAAACAAGCAGCAAGGCTACCACGAAATTCGAAAATCGAGGTTCGTATTGTACCGTCCCGCCTACACTTATGTTATTTAATACGAGAGTGAGAGGGATGGTACGACACGAACTTCGAATTTTGTGTTTCGGAGTAGCCTTCCTGAGATATGTGGTGCATAGGAGAAATTAGTGTCTGTGCGGTTGTCCAGCGGTGGTGTAGCGGTATAGCACGCGGCACGGAATGCCGAGGACCTGGGTTCGATTCCCAGTGCTGGTCTTATTTTTCCGGTTTTTCTGTGCATCTATATTCAGTTTGTATTTTCAATTTAAGTTTTTGTTTGTTAGGTTATTAGGCACGGTAACCTAAAAACATTCAAATCCGCAATAGGGTTTAATTTGATATAGGGGAAATTTAATTTGCCCCCAAAATTCGGGAGCGATCGAGGACGCAACTCAGCTGTCAGGCGCAGTGCTCAATAAAATTTCTCATTAAAGTCAATTTCTTGGCCACGGAATACTTCTGGGGTTCCGCAATCTAAATTAGGAGGCTAATCGTTAAAAAGTTGGTATTGATTTTTAATTGAGGCCGTCAAAGTTTAAATTAAAAGCGCGTTGGAATTTAAGAAAAAAGGATTTTGCAAATTGCCTGATGATTACCAAATTTTAGGTACTACAAGCACCAATGCCGTGCCGAGCCGTGGTGGCCTAGTGGTTTGACCTATCGCCTCGCAAGCAGAGGGTCGTGGGTTCAAATCTCGGCTCGCACCTCTGAGTTTTTCGAAATTCATGTGCGGAATTACATTTGAAATTTACCACGAGCTTTTTGGTGAAGGAAAACATCGTGAGGCAACCTGCACAAACCTGCGAAGCAATTCAATGGTGCGTGTGAAGTTTCCAATCTGCACTGGGCCCGCGTGGGAACTATAGCCCAAGCCATCTTGTTCTAATAGGAGGCATGTGCCCAGCAGTGGGACGTATATAGGCTGGGATGATGACAAGCACCAATATCTGACACAACAAGCGTGCATAACTATCTGATACGACTTCATTTCTAGGACCAGAAAGACGTGTCAGATATTTTTGCACGCTACTTTGTGCTATGCATTTACAACTAATGCCGGTATTTAAAACTCTGATAGGGTAGAGGAACATTTTTTTTATTTAACTGGATGGCAAACTAGCAAGACTCCTCGCCAGACTCCTGATGGTAAGAGATCACCACCGCCCATAAGCATCTGCAACACCAGGGGTATTGCAAATCCGTTGGCAACCTAGCATGGGATACCTCAAACGCCAGTAATTTCACCGGCTGTTTTACTCTCCACGCCGAAACACAACAGTGCAAGCACTGCTGCTTCACGGCAGGATTAGCAAGCAAGATGGTGGTAGCAATCCGGGCCTGCGAAATGGTGAGCGAAAATGATGCGTGTAAAGTTCCTAATCTGCGCCGGGCTCGCATGGGAACTGCGACCCAAGTCCTTTCATTCCAAGAGGAGACCTGTCCCTAGTGAGACGCGCACAGGTCGTCTCTTAGAACGACTGGACAACTCTTAGAAAGAACATGATGATCGAAAATACAAACTGAAATATAAGACCAGCGCTGGGAATCGAACCCAGGTCCTCGGCACTCCGTGCCGCGTGTCATACTTACCGCTTCACCACTGCTGGACAACGGTACAGACACGAATTTCTCCTATGCACCACATATCTCAGCTTGTTTGTCATATTTGGCCACTTAAGCAGCGATACTAGCGACATCTATGCCGCAGCCCTCATCGAGAAACTTTTCGGCACATCATCGGAACTAACCGCTCACCTGGACAAGAGATGCAATCAAATTCAAAAATAACAATCGATTTAGGTTTTACCGGATGACCGTAAAAGTAACAAAAAATTTGGAATTGAAATAATAAATACAAAAAGATTCCAAAAAACCAATCTTGAGCATGATGGTGATTGATGAAGGAACCCTTCAATCCTTTCAAATCTCGCTCTTGACTTCCAAACAATCAATATTGGTAAGTTGTCGTCCTAATTGACTTAGCAAACTCCTGGACAGGCTAAATACTCAAAAACTCCATCGGTAAGGATATTTCCAAGTTCTTAACTTCTTTTTTCCGACTCAAGTACTTTAGAAAAAGTTTTTTCTTCGAGTATTTTTACTTGGTGTTTTTACCTGGTATTTTTTTGGGCTGGTTAAATATTTGAGTACACGTTTCAAGAAGAAGTTTCATTTTATCAAAGTCAAAGTATCTTTATTTGTTAACATAGGTGTTTGAATATGAAATAAGGTGTTACATGGTATTTGAGATTACGTAGGTTTAAAACTCAGGTTTTTCAACTTTTTGTTGGTTACGTTACAGTATAAAGTGGGCGCGCGAAAATTCATAGGTTAGGTACAGTCAATTCTCGTCCTGCCTAACCGGTGCAAAATCACCATTGAAATGAAATGAAATTAATTTATTTACTAAGAACACAGTATTCAAATGGATGTTATTATTGTTTGTCCAGTACTCAGTCGTGTATTCAGCCCACATACAGGCGAGCAAATATTTAGATTAAAATTGAGAATTGCATAAAATATAAATTAACCGGTCAAAAATAATCAAAATAATACAAAATTTTCCAAATTATCTAATTTTACATGTCTCGAGAAAATATTTCACGCTATAAAAACATTCGTCAAGAAGCCAGCTATTTAATTAGCTTTTAAATAAATTCCCCTAAAGAGATCGTATCTCTTCGGGTACTCTGTTATATAAATCTACTAGCTTTTGCCCGCGGCTTCGCACGCGTAAACTAATCGGTCTGGTAGTGGCCATTGAAATATCCCGTGGGAGTATAGGGATAAAAAATAGCGTATGTGTTATTCCAGACGTGCAGCTACCTACATACCAAATTTCATGACTTTTAGCCCAGCGGTTATTATTTCAAAATTTTATTCCTATCCCGTGGGAATATCGGGGTAAAAAATAGCCTATGTGTTATTCCAGAGGTTCAGCTACCTACACACCAAATTTCATGGCTCTAAGCCCAGTGGTTGTTACTTCGAGATTTTATCCTTTGATATCCCGTGGGAATTTCGGGTCAAAAAGTCGCTTATGTATTATTTCAGACGTGCAGCTCCCTACATACCAAATTTCATGACTCTAAGCCCAGAGGTTCTTATTTCGAGATTTTATCCCTATCCCGTGGGAATATCGGGATAAAAAGTAGCCTATGTCCTTTCCCAAGGTCTATTCTATCTCTGTACCAAATTTTATCCAAATCGGTTCAGCGGTTTTGGCGTGAAAGCGTAACACACAGACAGACAGACAGACAGACAGACAGAGTTACTTTCGCATTTATAATATTATAGTATAGTATATATATAGTATATATATAGTATATATAGTATATAGTATATATAGTATATAGTATAGTATGGATGCACATATTAAAGATATTGCGCTTATAAATTACTTTGCAACATCGCGGTTTTAGTAGAAGGTTCCTCCCTTTCAGTTTCGTCTCTCTTTGCGTAGCTTTCCCATTATAAGGTAGGATGATGAAGATAACACACGCCCCTTTCAACTGAAACAACTAGAGGCCTCTGTCCAACAGAGGACGTCCTACGTACGTCTGATATGATGATTGTAATATCAAATCATCTCAATACCTACAGGCGACACAACGTACGATGACACACGACACGACATGTCGGCTGAGTTGGAACAGATCCTATTCATTTCTCGTCCATCACAGACGTAAGGGTTCCGTAAAGCAGAGGTTCTTCATTTGTCCGTAGAACTCTAATTGATCACTTTTTAATGAAAGCATTTTTATAACTAACTAGCTTTTGCCCGCGGTTCCGCCCGCGTGGTATTCGGTTATCGCGCGCTGTTCTCTCGAGAACTGTGCGTTTTTCCGGGTAAAAAAGTAGTCTGTGTCACTCTTGGGACCATAAACTATCTCTATGCCAAAAATCGCCGTCTATCCGTCGCTCCGTTACGGTGTGAAAAACGGACAAACACACAAACATACAAACATTTTAATGTGTTTGCATGTGTATAATATTAGTATGGATTATTTTTATATTTATAACAAGCCGTGGTGGGTCGCGTTTCAAATGGATTGCTAGTATAATAAAATTGCGCGATATTAAAAATGTTTGTGTCTTCGTCTAGAACGCTCTGACTACGGAACCCTAGTTGCGCGTAAACCTGTCCGTGCCCATTTACGATCCCTCCTAAGGGAGTGATTTGCCGTCTCCCTCCCTCTACTGATTTAAAACACATTCCCGTACGAGTATTGACTTTGTTTTATTGGTTCACCGGATTCGGTGGAATGAAAGGACAGTGCGACGAAATTGAAATATTGTTTACGTCATCGTCATCATCATCATCGTAATTTAGGAGGTTATTTTTTTTTTCTTTATTGGGAAACAAACAGCATAAAATATTACAAAATACACTAACACACATTTTTATCAAAAAAGCCAAAAACAGTTTCCACTAATAGGTTTGACAGATTTGTTCAGAGAGGAAAGATTAACTAACTAGATATAAATTTAAAGTTAAAGATGAAAATATTAAGATATTAAGAATATACGCAGAATATATGCAGCGGTCTTACACAACTCATACTGATAGAGAGATGAATACAAATCACACTACTTAAACATTCAATGTCACTGCATAACGACTACACAAACAAACATTAGAAAATTACGAAAAAAAATATTTCAAAACAAAGTCAAGATATCTTAATAAAATTTAGGCTATAATAATTAAATTAAGAGGGTATATACCAGTTGAGCTGGCGACGTTGCATTTTTGTTAGTTTTTCTCGATTATTCCATAAAAATTTAATGAAAATTAAAAATGTTGTCTGATACCTTTAAAAACCGTTTATAAACATTAATTAAAGAATATAAAACGTCTATCATGAATAATTATTGAAGTAGACACATTAACTTATATATTAAGAAGTGTTCTATCAGACAACATTTTTAATTTCCATTCAATTTTTATGGAATAATCGAGAAAAACTAAAAAAAATGCAAGGTTGCCAGCTCACCAGGTATCCTTTTGGCTGATGATGTTGACTTTTACTTTTCGATAATTGTACCAAAATAAAACAAGAAACACTAATTCTGTTAATTATTTTGTTTTTTTTTATAAAGCTTCCATGCGTATAAACAAAACAATTTAATTCCAATTCAATCCCACACAAAATTGTATCCCAAAACAGGAATACCAACATAACAACTTAACGATTGACACAAAAAGCCACTGGCCGGTGATAAAATTCAAATACCCTTCTAACGTTCCAAATTCAAAAGTAATAATCCTGCGCCCTGTTTTTTAGAACTTCGATCTTGTTTGTTTCAAAGTGGACTTTATTTTGTTAATGGTAGGGTCGGATTCGGGATAAGGGTTACGGGTGCGTGTGTGTGCGTGAATTCTTCACATGTAATAATTATTGTCAAAGAGATAATAGTTGTACAGTCCAGTGCATTTTAATTTACCAATTAAAATACACATATCTCTCGGATTGCTTTTAATATATTTTTTTTTCTGAATAAAACGGGAATAGAAGACAAGCTTGCCCATTCTCAGAGCAGGCTTGTTCCTAGCAGTTAGACGTTTGTTTTGTACCTATGACATCTTGCATTGTCAGTATTCAATTTAATATAAAAAAATCACTAATAGAAATAGGTTTGGCTTAAATTTTACCTAAATAAACAAAAACATATTTGCAAGTACGGGTACCTATCTAAATATCGAGTGTTAAAATATCGAATGAATTAAAATGTCGAATGGGTCATAATATCGTAAAGGTATTTATTTATTCATTTATAAGTCACGTTCATTACATTAGGTGACATATTTATTAAATAGTAGGTAGGTTTTTCTTATGACTTTTTTTTTTAGAATAAGTATTATAAATCTAACCTAACCTAACGTTTTAATGAATCCTGAGAAATTTACGGTTTCCGAAAAAAAAAACATTTCGATATTATGACCCATTCGATATTTTAATATATTCGATATTTTAACATTCGATATTCAGATGCGTTCCCTACAAACACACATTGCAAGCTAAATGAGATCTTATAAAAATTAACAAAGTAAATAGGTCCTTACTGTACAAATAAACATTAAAAAATTAATTAATAGTGCAGTATTTCTCACATTAAAATTAAGAATACTATAACATCCGCCCGACTGTACTTATCAATTGCAACAGTGTGTGTATTCTGGTTCCTAATTACCGGTTTCTAGTTACTATCGTTGGCGTATAGGGTTCCGTATAAAAGAAGACCTTATTTTTTTTAAATTCGATTGGATGGCAAACGAGCAAGTGGGTCTCCTGATGGTAAGATAAAAGATAGTAAAAGATGCTCTTTTGCCATCCAGTCGAATTAAAAAAAAAGATAAAAGTAGGTAAATGAAGCGTTTCTATTTGTTCATAAAAAACACACACAAGTACTAAATTATTTACGGATTGTTCTGCAATTAAAGGTGTGAGGGGGGGGGAGGGTTACTTAAATAAGTTTGTTGGTTTAGTTACTAATAAGGTTCCTGCTCACGTGACTCAGACCACCTAGTATGTAATTTTCTTCTTCATGTAACATATTCATAGGAGTAACGTAAAAGAGGTCCATATCGGCTCGCATACTCATTTAAAGTCCGAATGTAATGTTTATCAGAATGATAGTTTGTCATAACTCTTTTTTCTCTGAATCCAATAATTGTTCACAATTGTTATAAAACTAACCTAACCTATACTGTTCTATAGGTGACCATTTAAAAATTCCAGAAAAATGTACGGTTTTCTGTGAGGAAAAAAATATGACAAACGATGATTTGGACTAAACTTACGACATGACTATCGAAGAGTATGCAAATTGTGACGCTCCCTTGTAAAAGTTCGTCATTTATGGATTTAAAACTCCGCAAAATATCGCCAGAACAGAATAGATCAACATTTACGGTCCTCTCATTAAATTTATACCCACAGAACCCGCCGGGTTCTGTTCAACTCGCACTTAGTTTTTGTTTTTTCTCTAGAGCTGTACCAATTAACTGATACCGGTTCTAGAGAAGGAAGTCGTCCGGTTATTTTTAAAGTGTTTTTTAGTTCACTAGTGTTGTACTATACAGCGTGTATTTTTAATACTACCTCAAACTGTAAGGGCAGTTAGTGAAGGCCCTAATAATCACATTTTATTATGTTTTAGTAAAAAAAAATCACTTATTATTTTCCTTACAAAATTAATTAGCACGCAATGTATCGTTACGCGATACTACTTTGTTTTTATTCAAAACGTCGCACTTGTTGACGTGACAGCTGTCACAGAACGCTTCTGTCTTCTTGTACGCATTACATTGCTGCTCGAAAATATTTCAAAAATTAATTACGCTCTGTTAGTTAATTCTAAATTAACAATTTGTTTTGATATCTGTTTACATCACTTAAATCTTCGTCTGGTTACAGTTTGAGGTAGTATTAAAAATACACGCTGTAGACGTCGGTTCTTAGACTTGCGTGGGAAAAAGAAGTATCGTATAAAATTAATTACAATAATATGACAGTAGGTATATCCTACTAATACTGAGCAAGTGTTGCCATACATTCTTCCGGAATATAACTTTACGAACTTTTGCTTGCGGCTCCGCCCGCGTGGTATTCTGCTATCGCGCGCTGTTTCCTCGGGAATCATGCATTTTTCCGGGATAAAATGTAGCGTAGTGGGATAGGATGGGATGGCTGAACCGATTATAATGCAACATAGCTCAAAATACGTAAAGAAATCTCATTAAAATCGGTTAGACAGACCGACAGACATACATTGGCGTTTAACTAATAACACCACTATTGTGTCCGGAGTTAAAGTTACAAAAACCTAACATCCCTCACGTGCATCTGCACACAGGCCTCCTCTCAGCATAAGAGGACTGAGGAGCGTCACAAAAATGTCGCGGAAAGCTAAAACAAGTAGGTCTAGCTCTCACGACAAAAAAACGTCTAAGGACGTCCTCGAGTCGAGTCTGTTAGGCGTTGAGCTCCATTGCGGCTAATATAAGAGGCTCCGTGGGTGGGGTGAATGACCTGAGGGCATAGCAGCCTATAGTATGAGACTTTTCGCACTCCCAAACCAACAATGCATCAACTCAAAGTGATTAGATTATTTATTCATTCAGTATAAAACTACATCATAATTTGTACATGTCAAAGTTATGAGAATTTATACTGAAATTGTCAAGAATACACAAAAGATTAAAATGTCACATGTTACAATTTGAAAATAAAAAGCAATAAAATAATTAGAAATAAAATAATTTTAAACAAGTTCTCCGCTCGGGATCGTCATAGTAGTATGAATAAAAATATAATTACAATAATAAATATCACTACCAGGGGATCGTCTAATTAAAATACATAAAATAATTTGAAAAATAAAAATGTCAAGTAAAAACAAAATAAAAATTAAAAATAGTCAGAAGTGAAAAGTCAAAAACAAAATGTAAAATACACCATTTTAATTTATTTATTCCTTCCAGATATTTGATTGAAGTCTAAATTAAAATGGTGTATTTTGAGTTGATGCGGTGTTGGTCTGGGATTGCGTTTTGTTTTACTTTCAAATCCATACTAATATTATAAATGCGAAAGTGTGTTGTGTGTTTGTCCGTTTCACGTCGAAACGGAGCGACGGATCGACGTGATTTTTGGCATAGAGATAGTTTATGGGCAGAGAGTGACGTAGGCCACTTTTTATCCCGGAAAAATGCAGTTTCTGAGGGAACAGGGCGCGGTAGCCGAATTCCACCGCGGGAAAAAGCTAGTAATAATATATAGTCATATATTGCTTCTTCGAATAAACTTAAAAGTGTAATAAAAAATAAAAATAAAACTTTTTATTTTTAAAAATCGCTGAACTAATGTTATTCAGTTTAAGGAGTATGATCTGAGTTTTAAATATTTGCTGATATGGCTGTTTTATTTTATTATAAATTACTCGAACATCTTCATTCTTTATCTCAATTTACCATCAGGTTTGAGATAGGATTAAAACTGGCCGGTTTTAAAACTAAACTAAAATTAAAATTGCATTCCAAGTTGTTACGTAGTTAGTTGTTTTTTCCTCTCGCTCGTAAATATTGCATTTACGCTGGAAGCTGTATAAATAAAATTGCATTCCGTCCATACTTAATATTATAAATGGAAGTACATAGTTTAGCAGAAAGGATCCAAAGGACTATCATCATGTTATTTTTAAAATTCGTTTTTATCTATACTGAAAGTCCAATAATAATAAAAAATGTTGAGGGATGGCTCCTTGATTAACTACATCCAAATGTGAAAGCGTGTGTTTGTAAGTTCGTCCGTCTTTCACGTCGAAACGGAGCGACGGATCGACGGAAAAAAAAATAACACAGGGATGTATGGGGTCCCTTAGTAACAAAACTTAACACTAACTATATCTACGTTCAGTGGAAGTATACAATACTTCCACAGTGATAAATAAAAAAAAATGATAATAATTTAATTCTGAAATAGACATTTCAGGTCAAGCAACATTTCAGGTCAGGTTTTGGATTCCGAAGGCAAGCTCACGTCTGCCGCCCCCAAAGTTAGCTCACACGCACTCATGTCATGCTCTGAAAGCAGAGCGGTACCGAGGACATGGTATTGCTTCCATTCCCATAAGCTATATGGGATCGTCTTGGGTAGGTACTTCGACGTTGCGAGCTTGTGTCTAGAAATTAAACTAAAAATATCATCCACCGCGATCCCGCGATCTTGACCAGATGATGATGCTAATGATTGTTTTTCTTTTTTTTCAGTGGTGTCGTGCGCGGCCTTCCAGCAGCAGTACTTCAGGGTGGTCCCGCGCAGCTTGCGCGTGCGCGTCGGTGAAGAGGCTGTTCTGGAATGTTCCGTGGCCAACCTGGCCGGCCAGGTGCAGTGGGCCAAGGATGGCTTCGCCTTGGGTGAGTGAACTGCGATACAAATAGGTATAAGGTATAACCTGGATACGATGGACTGGTTCTGGGGGTAAAAGCTGATTCACTGGCTGGCATTTGTTTTAGTTAAGTATGTATGTCTGTCACTGTCGGTTACCTTTACTTTCCCGAATTTCATTTGCCCGAATTTCACTTGCCATACCAACGTTTGCCATAAAATATATAGAACCATGCTGATTTCAGAATTCTTTAAAATGTCATCATATAGAATGCAGTAGGTTAGGTTAGGTTAGTTTAATATCAACTCTGAAGAAATTACAATTTCAAACATAAATTACTTTATGGCAAATGAAAATTCTAGAAAATGATACATTCGGGCATATGAAATTCGGGCAAACGATAGAGAACCCTGTCACTGTAGCACTGCACACAAATTGAGAGTCCAAGCGGTTCACTTCGAGGTAATTAAATGTATTTTTCTTGAAAATGCGGGAGAGAGGAGGTGCACGCGCGATTTGTAGTTTTTTTTTTTCGAAGAGAGCGATGGCGTGACGTCAGACAGTAGTGCCAACACCACATATACAAAAATCAGGTGCGTTCAGGAATAAGGACAAGGAGGGGAAATTGTGTTGTGAAAGTGTGTAGCGTGTGGTGACTGCTTTATAAAATGTAATTTAATTAGGCTTGATCATCCTGATTTGTGCAGGTTTGTGCAGGCTTCCACACGAAGTTTTCCTTCACCGTAAAACGTGGTAAATCTCAAATGTAATTTTGAAAAACTCAGAGGTGCGAGCCGGGGTTCGAACCCACGATCCTCTGCTTGTGAGGCCATAGGTCAAACCACTCGGCCACCACGGCTTTTCATAACATTTAAATTTAAATTATCATATTTTAATGAAGGTTTATCATTAGCATTTGCATTCATTCGCTATTTTAATTGTAATTTATGACCTTTATATTAATTATTATGCTTTTATTTGCTATCTCGAAATGAATAAAATTGATTTAGTTTATGGAGACCCACTTGCTTGTTTGCCATCCTGTCGAATAAAAAAAAATTGTTAGTAAACAGTAGCAAAGCCGCGGACTGACAGACAGGCAGACATGGTGAAACTACAGGGGTTCCGTTTTTGCCATTTTGGCTTAACGGCTAAAAAAAGACTCCAATAACCACTTCTATTTATAAAGCCTACAGTGAAGCACCAAATCACCATTATAAAGGAGTTTAAAGTTATGATTGGTTTTTTGGAATCTTTTTGTATTTTTTATTTCCCATGCAGACTGAGATATGTGATGCATAGGGAAATTCGTGTCTGTGCCGTTGACCAGCAGTGGTAGCGGTATAGCACGCGGCACGGAATGCCGAGGACCTGGGTTCGATTCCCAGTGTTGGTCTTGTTTTTCTGGTTTTTCTGTGCATCTATGTTTCGGTTTCTATTTTCAGTTGAGTTTAAAATTAACTTTCTTTCCCAGGTTTTTCCTCCGTCATACCCGGCTATCCTCGCTACACGATGTTCGGGGATCGACGGTATGGCGTTTACAACCTTCGGATAGTGAACTCCACGCTGGAGGACGAAGCAGAGTACCAGTGCCAGGTCGGGCCCGCGCAGATGCACAAGGTCATAAGAGCCAACGCCTCGCTCGCTGTTATAGGTAAGTTTTATCATAACTTTACACTTGCTCATAATGCAAAGGCTAGAATTATATTTTGCGGGGCTTATTCGTCTAAATTTTTATTATGAAAAAAGTATGTAAAATATGAAAACTAATTACTTGCATAATATCTTAAACGGTTGTCTATCATTTCCCGAATTTCATATGCCCGAATGTATAATTTTCTAGAATTTTCATTTGCCATAAAGTAATTTATTGCTGAAATAGTAATTTCTTCAGAGTTGATATTAAACTAACCTAAAATCCTGAAAACAGCACGGATCTATATATTTTATGGCAAACGTTGGTATGGCAAGTGAGATTCGGGTAAATGTAATTCGGGCAAGTATAGGTAAGCGATCTTAAACTAAGTTAAAATTATCACTAAAAGTAAAATAAAAGTAACTATGGTCACAAAATATAGCTGTCTTGGCGCCCAATATCATTTCTTTGCTTTCGGCGTCGAGACTCTAGGTCCTTGGGGTAAGAGTGCGCTAGAACTACACAGGGAGCTCAGCAATAGGTTAAGAGAGGCAACAGGCACGATTTAAGCGACTGTATGTCCGATCTGTCACAATGAAAGCACACCCTTAACCCTACAATGCTTCAAAGTCCCCTACCTACAAGGGTTCAAAGTGTAAATTTTTTCAGCCGCAGGCAATTTTCGTCTCATAACTATATTTGAGGGCGCATTTTCCCCAACTATATGTTATTAGGAAATTTACGGCGCTCAGAGGTTGACTTCCGGTGCGTTTGAGACGAATGTAATAATATTTTTGTGAGCGTCGTAAAATATACGCAGAGATACGGAGGGCGGTGGGAACAGTCTATTTACCTACTTACAGTTACCGGTCGGTTGGGAAGTTTTTACATTATTTTCGGCTATTGCCTTTGGTTTCAAATGGGTAGTTACATTTGAAATTAACATTGGTTTTTTGAAATCTTTTTGCATTTTTTTGTTTCAATTCCAAATTTGGAAAAAAATTGGAATTGGAAAACAAAAAGATTGCAAAAAACAATCTTAATTTAATTCCTTGATAACGATATCTCTTGTCCGGGTGAGAGGTTAGTTCCGATGGAGTGCCGAAAGTTTCTCGATGAGGGCTACGGCTTAGATGTCGCTAGTGTGTGCGCTTAAATGGCTAAATAAGAAACAAACAAGCTGAGATATGTGGTGCATAGGGGAAATTCGTGTCTGTACCGCTGACCAGCGGTGGTGTAGCGGTATAGGACGCGGCACGGAATGCCGAGGACCTGCGATTCTCAGCGCAAGTCTTATTTTCTGGTTTTTCTGTGCATCTATATTTCAGTTTGTATTTTCAATTTAGTTACAGTTGATCTAAGTTACCTTTCTGTTACGAACAAGGTGCAGACTTGATCTTTATGAAAATTGATAGTGGTTCATACAATAAAGGAATAGGCCCTTCATATTTGGTGCTTCTATGTTGACACAGTATAATTAAAGTACAGTAAATGGGTAAGCAGGGAACGTGAGTAATATGGGTATCAGGGCTCCCAGGGATAGTAGCACATAATGGCATTGAGATATTTACTGCTTTAGGAAGTGGCGCGGTGGCCTAGTGGTTTGGGGTACCGCTTATTATGAGGAAGGTCGAGCGTTCAAACCTCACTAACTTTGGGTATTTTAGGAGTACAGAAAATTATAATTTGTTAGTAATTTAAGCAACTGTATCGTAATAGGAGTCCTTAAATCACGAGTACGCCTCGTTTCATAATAGGGTGACATGAGTGTTTTAAGGCCCTTATTACGTACAGCTGCATACAGTTGTTGTGGTTTGAAATATGTATGAGCAAATGATTAAAAAATAGATCATACTCCTCAAACTTGAACAATATTAGTTCAGCGACTTTTAAAAATAGTTAGTTTCTTAATTTTTATTACATTTTTAAGTTTATTGACAGCAGTATTTAATTTGTACGAAAAAATGAAAATTCAATGACTATTATTTTAAAAAGTAGCTGAACTAATGTTGGTTAGTTTGATGAGGACTGTTTTAAGTTTTTTCTCGAATTACAGGCCACACGCGGTATATGTAATATGTTGGTGCGAATTAGTAAGATTAGAAAGAAATTGTCAAAATAAAGCGTTGCTATCAAGATACATTGTCACAAAGCCGCTTCCATGTAGCACTTTGTATCAACTACGTTTGCAACTTGCAAAAGCTGAGCTTTACGTTGTTCTAGCTTTCAAAGCTTGCCATTTAGCCCAAAGTGATTGGCCTGACAGGATGCGATGTAAGCTAATTTTGCTAGCGCAGGGAACTTAGGACAACAAAAGTCTGTTTTCGTGGTGACACAGGGAGACTGTTTGTTTTGTAGAATATGGGCATACGGCTAGAGGCCTTATTGTTTGTCTTATAACGCACTCAAACCCCCAAAACACGTCATCATCATCATCATCATCAGTCAGAAGACACAAAGCCTACACCTTAGAACGCCACAATGAACAACTCGCCATTTGCATCCACCGGTTACCCGCAATTCACAGGTCCATAAATGGGTTCTCTATAGTTTTGTTCTCTATGTATCGTTTTCTAGAATTTTCATTTCCCATAAAATAATTTATTTCTGAAAAAGTATTTTTTTGTGTTCCACTGGATGGCAAACGAGCTAGTATGTCTCCTGATGGTAAGAGATCACCACCGCGCATAAACATCTGCAACACCAGGGGTATTGCAGATGCGTTGCAAACCTAGAGGCCTAAGATGGGATATCTCAAAAGCCAGTAATTTCACCAGCTGTCTTACTCTCCACGCCGAAATGCAACAGTGCAAACACTCCTGCTTCATGGCAGGATTAGCGAGCAAGATGGTGGTAGCAATACGGGCGGACCTTGCACAAGGTCCTATCACCTTATTTCTTCAGAATTGATATTAAACAAACCTAACCTACTGCATTCTATATGATGACATTAAAAAAAATCCTGAAAACAGCACGGTTCTATATATTGATAATGATACTGTAAGTGATGATAATGTAAATAAAATAAATAAAAAAATTAATAAATATTTTATGGCAAACGTTTTTATGGCAAGTGAAATTCGGGTAAATAACATTCCAGCAAGCGAAGGTAAACGCAATAAACTTCCCAAGTATATTAAGTAAGAAAATCCTAGCCTAGAAATCCTTGGAACAAGCTTTGCGTAGTTTAGGACTAGATCATTTAATTGGTGTCAAGTGTCCCACGATATTTTTATTTAAATCTTTACTTACTGCGGAACCTGCCACTGTGACGCACACGCTTATTACGTTACCTTCGCACAGAAAAAAGTTAAAATAAAAAACTCTTTTCGTTCAAAAAGTGTTGATTTTTATACGACTGCTCAAGAAGTATTTTACCGCTTTTTGAAGGTTTCAGTTAATATTAGTCCTTTTGAAAGTTGTTCTTTGTTGAACTTTGGTCTGGATTCTTAGAGGCAAACAAGGGGCATTTCTATCTACCGTTGTACCCTAATTGATTTTAGGAGTGCCAAATAATATTTTAAGTTTTTGCTATTCTTATAACTAATTCTGAGAGTAAATATATTCTAGTTAACTAAAAATTAAAGAGATTCGCTGTATTTATAGTATAAATACGTTAAAATATTTTTTTAATACGACGAAGGAGGTTTTTGATGGTCCGTTTGGTTACAAATTATTCAGCTCGTAGTTAATAAAAGACGTACCTAAACTAAATATTTTTACCTTTATTGAACAGAATTATGATCAAATAAACTAAAAACAATAAAAAAAACTCAATTTCAAGCAAACTTTTCACATAAAATGGAAATTCAGGCTGTTTGGTTACGGCTTGGGTCCAAACCGTAACTAATCTTTGGATTATTTAATAAATCATCGATATTACTATTATGTGATAAACAAAAAAAGGTAGAACTAAGAACAACACATAGTTATTATCCAAAATAATAAACAATCAAGCTTCGAAACTCTGTAAAATCTAGAAAAACAGTTCAAAAATTAAGGGGACATTCTCCAAATGGACACCCATGTAACTCAACGGACAAAATAAAGACGAGATCATAATGGTCATAAACTTGCACAAAATACTCAATAAATAGCTAGGAGCTTTGATTATGTATTATGATGATCTAGTTTATCAAGAGAACATATCATATTAAAAAAAAATATGACTACGAAGGTATTTCGCTCCCTACCAATACAGGTAACGTGTCATTATGAGATTATGCTAGAGCTACCTTTGGTATGCCACATGTATAAAACATAAAGAAACCTAAATTTATATACTTTACATGAACATTAAGATTTATATTTATGCATCACATTGCCTTTATTTATTGAAAATCACAGTTGGCGATACAATTAATACAAAATACCTATGTATAATATCTTTATTATATAAAATACTAGCTTATTACATAGCATACTCTTAGCTGTCTTTTTAGTAGGAAATTTTCGGTGTTTACTTAATCAGTTTTGATACGCCTACAGTTTAGAGCTCCTTAAATGAACTGCACAGACAAAGTCACAGGAAAAACTAACTATGCTCAATGTGCATGCGACTTTACCGTGTCTGTTTGGTTACGTTTGCAAGTCCGGTTATACGTTACGCGACAAATTGTTACCAAACGGACGTAACGATTTATATAAAGCAGAATTAAATCTATTCAAAACAATACAAAACTAACCGCAATTTTCACCGTATAAAATCAACAAATAACAGCATGAAACACCGTTTTATTCAATATAAACAGTATTCTAGTTACTTAACGTTTAAGCTGCATAAACAGTGAAACCAACCGGACAAAAAATTGGATAAACTGACCGACCACACTCCAGCTCGCCAAAACAGTCGCGAACTGGCTTAATTTAAAATCTAATTCGACGTTACAAGCTCTGTCTATGGTCACAGTATTGCTAGGATCAAAACTTACCTAAAAAGTTGTTAAAAATTATTTCGCTTTCACTGCGAAAATTGCGTAACCAACCTGGACTATGTCCAAATCGTGAATCCGGGGGGACAACGTTTTAATCTAAATTTTACTCTAATAATGATGTTTTATAAGCTATTATTCATTAAAAACGCATTGCTTATAGTTTAAACTATCCCAGAAATGTATTACTTAGTGTTACCGCCATAGAAATATATGCGTAAATTGCCCTTGAAACATGGAATTTTGAGAAGGGGACAGTATGGCGGGACGATTTTACCATATTTAAAAACAAGATTTATGCAGGAAACCAGTGATTTACTCTGAATTTAACTTAATTAAGGATGGGACAATTTTATATATTTTACAGAAAAGCAACATTTAACTGGATAAAATCAATATCTTATGAATAAATCGCAAAAAATATAAGGGGACATCCAAAAAAGTAAAGGGTACAACGGTAGATAGAAATGCCCCAATGTGAGACGAAATTGGGGGCTTGTGAAAATGTTTTTAGATTTTTTAGGTTCCCTTAAGGCTTGTTTTTGTGCGACAAAAAGAGATCTCTCTTCAAAGTCTGTACACTTATATAGGCTGGGAATATGATGTTTTTAATTTGTGTGTAGTGTACGTATGTTGTACATAAAACACAAAAAAATACAAAAAGAAAACAAAAAACCAAAAGAGTACAAAGGCGAACTTATCCCTAAAAGGGATTCTTTTCTTTTTTTAACGCCCGACGACGAAAAGAGGGGTGTTAGAAATTTGACCGCTATGTGTGTATGTCTGTGTGTCTGACTGTGGCACCGTAGCTCTTAAACGAGTAGACCGATTTGAATGCGGTTTTTTTTTATTTGGTAACAAGATTTCTAGCGATGGTTCTTAGACATGTTTCATCAAAATCGGTTCAGCCATTTTTGATATATTGAACTTTAAAGTGACAAAGTCATCGTAAAAATTTAAGGGTAGGTAACGTCAAGTAGCAAATTGTCAGAATACTTCGTCATTTCAGCCTATATACGATCTTTTGTTGGGCACAGGCCTCCTCTCAGAATGCGAGGGTTTCGCCGTGTTTCCCACGTGGGCCCAGTGTGGTTCGGGAACTCCACACACACCATTAAATTTTTGCAAAGGTTTTCTCGCGATATCTTTACCGTAAAGTTCGTAGTAGGTAGGTATATTCCAAGTAAGAAAATTTCAAAAAGAAGTAGCCTATGTCACTCTCAGGCCTCTAAACTATTTCTATGCCAAAAATCACGTCGATCCGTCGCTCCGTTACGGCGTGAAACACGGACAAACACACAAGCATACAAAGACACACACACACACACTCACTTTCGCATTTAGTATGGATGTTGTTTCCGAAACGCATTTTGAAAAAGTCCGAAAAGTCCGGGTTTTGAACCCACGACCCTTTACTTTAACTTTGCCGACGGAAAACTTATTACAGACAAATAGAAGCTACAGCGCCATAAAGAGACCTGTCAATTTCGTTTTACCCGTTATAATCAGAATAAGGATAGTTTTTATAAAAGGTTCAACCCTGCAGGGTCAGGTTTTATAGCAGTTCAAGGGTTAAAGATGATAGCGTAGTGAAGTGCCCTTTTTTATTAGAAAAGGTTTTATCGATTTCTTGTTAAAACTTTACGCCACAGTTTTCTTTTGTCTATGTAATAAAATAAGGGGTGTAGTTTTTGTTTGTTTGGGATCCTTTTAGATATTTTGTTGGAGGTTTTGATGTTTGGGACGTTAGAAATTTATTACGTTACTAGCTTTTGCCCGCCGCTCGGCCCGCGTGGTATTTGGTAATCGCGCGCTGTTTCCTCAAGAACTGTGCTTTTTTCCGGGATAAAAAGTAGCCTATATCACTCTCGGGCCCATAAACTATCTCTATGAAAAAAATCACGTCGATCCGTTGATCCCTTACGGCGTGAAACACACAAACACACTTTCGCATTTATAATATTAGTATGGATTTTACGAGTATGTTATGGATATTAAAGAACCTACATTAGAACCGCGTAGACCCGGCTTGTGACTTCAAATTTCAATATCTCAAAAATACTGAACCAATTTTGATGTAACATGTCTAAAAGCCATTGCTAGAAATCCTGTTTTCAAATAAAAATAAACCGCATTCAAATCGGTACACCGGTTTAAGAGCTACGGTGCTTGACACACAGACAGACATAGCGGTCCCAATTTCAATCATATGTACCTTTTAAGGTAAAAATGTTTTGGTACTTTTTTAGCTTCAAAATTGACAAATGAAGAAGACTGCTTTACAAATTTACACCCACTTTTTCCTCAAACACATTTCATTCAATTCAAATTCATTACGTTTTAGAATACTAAGTTAAATAATCATAAAAAATATACACAAACCCCCTAGAGAAGCGAGCAAACCAAAATTTTACGCACTAAATTCATAACTCTAACCTTTAAATAAACCGGATACCGCAATAAAAAAATCTCATTATATCGTATCGATAAATTTTATCGAGTGGTCCTCTCACTCGTAATAATAGCAAGACCATTTTACGAGCCCCCTTTTATTCAAATAGGGCCTTGGATCCAATAAGCAATTGGGGGACCGATATATCTTGGGCCCCTTTGTGACGTTTGCCTTATGTAAAGCATTTTGGTCCTTCAAACTTTGGTGGTAACGTTGTAGGTTTGCTGGCGGGAATTTCACGGACAGGTGGCCGTGTTTTAGCGTTTTGGACTTTATTGTTTGTGGGGTATGGTTTTAATTAAATTAGCGGGTTTGTTTGGAAGTTTATTATGAGAAGATGGCGAGTTAGTTTTCCCGTACTGTGCTGCAGAGGGACTGCATTGGTTAACTCATCATCAACATGTCAGCCAAAAGCCGTCAACTGCTGGACATAGCCCTCCCCCAAGGCTCTCCACTCAGACCGGTCTTGTGCTTTTCGCATCCACCGCGATCCCGCGATCTTAACCAGGTCGTCGCTCCATATTGTTGGGGGCCTACCGACAGCTCGTCTCCCGGTCCGCGGACACACAACACTACATGGAAGTAGATACATATAAATTTCATTTTTAAATAGGTATGTACTTAATTAATAAAATCCATACTTAATATTATAAATGCGATAGCGTGTGTGGGAGCGACGGATCCACGTGATTTTTAGCAACGAGATAGTTTTTGGTCCCTAGAGTGACACAGGCTACTTTTTATCCCGGAAAAATACACAGTTACCGAGGGAACAGCGCGCGATAACCGAATTCCACGCGGGCGAAGCCGCGAGCAAAAGCTAGTATATACAAAATATACATATATCCCACTACTATTATAATGCAAAAGTTTGTAAGTCTTTGTGTTTGTTTCTTTGTTACATCGCGCCTAAAACACTGAACTGATTTAGATAAAATTCGATATACACAAAGTTCTAGTCCCAAAAAAGACATAGGATAGTTTTGTCCCGGAAAATTCGATAGTTCCCACGGGATAGCGATAAACGTATTCTACACGGACCGAGTTGCGGGCAATAGTCAAAGTCAAAGTCAAAATATCTTTATTCAATTTAGGCTTTATCAAGCCCTTATGAATGTCAAAAAAATCTACCACCGGTTCGGAAAACCTCTGTTGAGAAGAATCCGGCAAGAAACTCAACGAGGTCTATTTAAAAAAAAAAAAAAACAGATTTACAATATTGATAAATACAATAGCTATTATAATATATGAGTACAAAACAAAATGCCAGTGAATATCGAATCTCTTGTCAGTGTTAAAAGACAGGTTCGCAACACCGTTCGACACATTTGTCTCCCCCCTCGAGATAAACAACAGAATCATGTCCAAAGAGAAAAAGGTACAGGCTCCTGTCCCCCATTAAGAAGAGTTACTCGGACTATAAAAGTAAAGGGGGGGAGGAACAATCCTTTCTGCTCAGGTGCTCGCTAAAGCTAAACAATGGTAGACGTTAAAAATAACGTCTCCCAAATATATATGGGTCGGAACAAAAAATAAGTGGAAAGGGGATTCGAATGTAAAATTTGCGAAAATTGATGCGGCCCGAGATGACGAAGGAAGGAGCCAGCGGAACTCGAAACTCGAAGTTCGTATCGTACCGTCCCTCTCGCTCTCGTATTAAATAGTATAAGTGTCAGAGGGACCGCACGACACGAGTTTCGAGTTTCGTAGCTCGGGCGTAGCTGCCGTCGTATTGCTGTCAAATTTGTAACCGGCTAGTCGGTCGGAGAAATAACAGGTGTGTGGTTACAAAATAAAAATATAATACAAAAGGAAAATATATACAATTATTTCAGCCAGCACTGCTCTTCTTGATAAATAAAAAAAACACTGGCCTGAGACTTGTAGGACAGGTAGGGAACCAGGGCAGGGTGTTAAGGTCGCCTCGGAGCGTCCAGTCGCGCTAGCGATCTGCTCCGAGGCAGGCGGAGCGGAGTGGAAGTGGAGATGAGAAGAACAGCAAGAGAAAGGAAGGGCTGCAATAGGCAGCCCTTATGTCAATTAAAACTCAGTGACTTAGCTATTACAAAGTGAAAAGCATTCATTACTTCTATAGATAACCAAATTTCGGCTTACGCCTTGCCAAATAGTAGAGCCAATGACGGAAAAAAAACAAAAGAGTATCAATAATTTAGAATTTAGATTTTTTTTTCTTTTGTAAGCGGCCAGTTGCGCACCGCGGAGATTTGCCATGATACAGATAAAAATAATTATGGCCAAAAATGTTTCACTTTGCCTTATCTCGTCACATATGGCTTTAGTTTTTGTCTCGTTCATTCCGCTAATAGATGATAATGATTCCAAGAAAGATTATCCCGCGAAGTTATCACGTGTTGAAACATTAAATTGGTATAAAAAGTTAAATAAATACAACTCGTTAAAACATGTGGTAGCTGATACAAAGGTTGTTTATCTTTGAAAAAAAGTTGGATACAGTATTAAATAAATAATAAATAAATAAATCACAAAGGTTCAAGTTGAGCAAAGTTTTTTTCTCTGTGTATTTGTTTTCTGTATCACTTACTATTTCTGGTGTACAATAAAGAGTCTTTGTATTGTATTGTATTGCTGAGCAACGTAGCAATATATTTTCATTCTAATGTTTTTTCTGGTAAGAAAATGTAGTTATTTTGTTTTATTGTACGAGTATTTCAAATATTTTTATTTTAGGACATTTAGGTCGTTAGATTATTAAGTAATTTTATTACTTTATTCACAATCTAATATAAAATATTTCAGTTTTATATTTTATGTTGTTTACTTTCCTCCGATATCATAACGGCCTTTCCTTGGAAAATATGTAGGCATACTAATATGCAAAGATTAAATAAAGAAAATAAAGAATGTAAATAAAGAATTTCATTTCATTTCAAATTAGGACGTTAAAACATAATACCTTTCCTTGCAGTCGGGTAAAAAAGGCTTGACGATTTTATTTATTATTTAGGATACAGCTAGCTGATTCTTGTATCCAGAAATAACTCATAATCTACTTGTTATACTGATTATCCTCACGGGGAACCGATCTAAATGTAATTTCGAAATATCTGCTAAATATAGACACATAAAATTTGCCGTAAATATTATTTTTATGGAAAATAATTGAATGAATTTAAGCAAGCATATATAAAATTCACACCAATTGACCTAATCTCAAAATAAGCTTAGCAAAGCTAATGTTATGGGTACCTACTAAGCAACGGATAAACATAATTATATAGATAGATACATACTTAAATACATATTAAACACCCAAGACCCGAGAACAAACATTCGTATTTCTGCCCCGACACGTGAATCGAACCCGGGACCTCAAGCTTCGTAGTCATGGTCTCCAACCACTAGGCCATCTCTGGTCGTCATATTTATTCTTATTGAAAAATTTATCGAATGAATGAAGCCGTGGTGGCCTAGTGGTTTGACCTATCGCCTCTCAAGCAGAGGTTGTGGGTTCAAACCCCGGCTCGCGCCTCTGAGTTTTTCAAAATTCATGTGCGGAATTACATTTGAAATTTACCACGAGCTTTGCGGTGAAGAAAAACATCATAAGGAAACCTGCACAAACCTGCGAAGCAATTCAATGGTGCGTGTGAAGTTCCCAATCTGCACTGGGCTCGCGTGGGAATGACTCAAGCCCTCTCATTCTGAGAGGAGGCCTGTGCCCAGCAGTGGGACGTATATAGGCTGGGATGATGATGATGATGTGAACATGAACGTACGTTTTCTCCCACATGTCCGAAACTCAATACATTCTTCCACTATCGTCACAGAATAGATAACAGTACAAGTGCTATGATCTGAACTAAAACATGCTAACTGTATCGAAGCTGGGCGTTTTAAAAAAAAGTTGTTGAAATCACTTTTTTTTAAATGTGGATGAAATTTGGTATTCCTACTCAGAATCAGGAGCACTTTCGATTATAATAGGAGAAAAAAAACCGGCCAAGAGCGTGTCGGACACGCCCAAAATAGGGTTCCGGAGCCATTACGAAAAAATTAAGTAATATTTTTCTAAGGATTTCGTACTTTATACGGAATCTTCGAAGTATAGGTATATTTTATACCTTACGCTGCTATTTACTCATAAACTACTAATAATTCTCAAGCAAACTTAGCCGCTATAGTTTTCCTTGGAAGTTTAATATACGGACTACCATCCTGAATTTTTTCAAATTTTTCCACCCACCGGTTTAGATTTTAGAGGGGGGGGGACGCTCGATTTTAATGAAAATTTGCACTTTAAAGTTGAATATTTCGCAAACAAATGACTGAATCTGTACGTTACATTGGGCAGATATAATTAGTAATATGTGCATTAAAACCACCTGCACATATCAAAAACATACTGGCTGAATGAACTTTCCGCTTTCTCCCGCACGGCGGCGCCACCAGTCAGTTGCGCAAATTTGACAGCTCGAAATGAATGCCGGCCGGCGCGCGCTCTTTTAAATTATTCATAAAAAACTCTGAAAGTGCTGTGATTGTGTCTTAAATGTGTCCCTGGGACTGAGGAATAGAGCCAGAACAAACTGTAAGTGAAACCTATATCTTGCCCAATTCGGTTTTGCTAATTATTTTCAATATTCAAATGTCGTAGTTCAAACATTTTGGTCAATCGAACCGCATCCTCAGTTTGCAAACTAAATACACATTCATACACATAAAACACACATTTCACGCAGTTTTAAGGTAACAGGCTTATTTCTAATCTAAGTTATTTACCTAGAATAATACGTATAAAATAAACGTTTTCAATTTTCGTTCTTTGCAACGCGTCGCGCGCGTCTTTTGTTTAGAATTCGAAATGGACGAAAAAGATATCGAACAACTTATTAACAAAAAAGAACTGCTTTTTATACGATGTCAAACGTTATTTGAACTATCCAAATCAACTCCACCAGAGCGTTTAACCGAATTTAATTTGCGACTTAAAGAACTTCATTCGACTCGGGAATGTTTCGAACAATGCATATTCGAGTTAAATTCTTATAATAAGAAACAAAACCCGAAATTTAAACCAAATTATCAAGAAATTCAAACCTTTGACGACATGTATTTCCGTATTCTGAGTGTAGCGGAGGCTAATAGCGACACTTGGCAATCGTGTGACGGCAGCGGTAGCGGACCTTCGTCGCGCTCCGCGGGCCGCGGCCCGGGCGCTGCCGGGCCAGACTCGCGGTCGGCTAAGCCGCGGCTGCCTAAACTAGAATTGTTCCATTTCGATAGCAAATTAGAAAACTGGCAAACATTCTATGACACGTTTACGAGTTTAATTCATAATAACAATGATATTACGAACATTGAGAAGTTTTATTACCTGATCTCCGCAGTAAGCGGTTCGGCATTGACTGTGGTCAAAGGGATGCCAGTGACGGCCGATAATTATCCAATAGTATGGGCTTTGCTAGTCAAAAAATTTGAGAACACGCGTGCCTTAGCTACAAGCTATTTAGATCGACTGTTTCAATTTAAGCCTTTGCCAACTGAGTCTGCTACTGGTCTAAACACATTTTTACAAACGTATCAAGAGTGTGTTAAAGCATTGAAACTTTTGAAAATCAGTAACCTATCGAGTTTCATACTGTTTTATATGGGATTGCGAAATTTAGACCCCGTCACTAGGCGCGAATTCGAACAATCTGTAGATCAAACCGATATACCTACTTACGAACAGCTGATTAATTTCGTAGAGAAACAGGCGCGTGTTTTGGAAATGTGAGGTTCTGAGGTTAAAATTAGTACACCAAAAATTCAGTTTACGCCTAAGAGTGTTCCTAACACCTCTGCAAAGCCGAATTTTGTTCGAACAAACAATAATAATGCTGCTAATTACAGTAGTGCACCGAAGCAGTTCCAAAAGCCGTGCTTATCAGCTGTGAGTAAGAATAATAACGAACGATCAAATAGATGTCTATTTTGCGACAAACCGCATTCAACTTATCGATGTTTCGAGTTTTTTGATTTAACACCAGTGCAGCGTCTTGACAAAGTGAAACAACTTCAATTATGCGAAAATTTCTTTCGTCAGCATTCGTTGTCCGAGTGTACGTCAAAAGTGCGTTGTGTGCTGTGTAAACAACCGCACCATCACAGTATTCACTTAGATACAGTTCCAACTGTTCAAAATTCGTCAATTAATCAAAACGATTCAAGTAGTCAAAACATTTCAAGTGGTCAAAACATTTCAAGTATTCAAAACGTTTCAAATGGTCAAAATCAAAGTCAAAGGTCAATGCCAAACGTCGGCTTGACTTGTTCGTCAAATTCAACCGTGCTGTTAGGCACTGCCATGGTGCACGTCGCAGATCGATGGGGAACTTACCACGCCGTGCGTGCAGTCATTGACAGCGGTGCCATGTCCGGTTATATGACAAAAGAGTGTGCCCAGCGCCTGGGTTTATCTCGACGCAAGTGTCAGTTTGAACCCATGGGTCTGGGAGGTGCGCCAGTGCAAGATTTCGGTCTGGTTACATGTTCAATTAAACCACGAAACTCATCTGGTCCGGTGTTTAGCACTGATACTGTTGTCGTAAGTAACATAACTAGCAACTTACCTACAGTAAACTTGTCAAACAAAGTTATCAATAATTTCAAAAATCTCGAGTTAGCTGACCCGAACTACTTTTCGGCGGCTCCAGTTGACTTGTTAATCGCAGGTGACTTGTTTCCCTACATTTATGACGGTCAAAATATACTACCGCGTGACCCGGGTTTGCCCGTCGCGATGCATTCCATATTCGGATATGTCATTACTGGTCAGACAGTACTGAGTGACGATTGTGAGTCGAATACAGCCTCGCTCAACTTGTTCTCTGCTAATAAAACTAGTAGTATCGATAAAATCATGAACTCTTTCTGGGAGACCGAAAACGTGCCGTATGACGTCACTAAAAAACCAGAAGATTTGTACGTCGAACAATTGTTTCAAAACGAACACAGTCGCGATACTACGGGACGTTATACAGTGAAGTACCCGTTCAAACCCAGTTTTGATCTCGGTGATTCGACTCCACAAGCGTTACGCCGTTTCAACAATTTAGAAACAAAGCTGAATCGTCTTCCGGAACTTAAGGAAGAATATAATAAATTCATGTCCGAATATGAAAGCCTTGGTCACATGACTTGCGTAGGTGATTTTGGTACTGTGGATTCTAAGTACATAATACCTCACTTTTGTATTCTTCGACCGTCAAGTACCACGACAAAACTCCGCATAGTTTTTGACGCCTCATGCAAAACGACTAATAATAATTCTTTAAATTCAGTCGTTTACGCCGGTCCTAAGCTTCAAGCAGATATTAATGAGATTTTAATAAATTTTCGTAGGGGAGGGGGGCCCAAAGTGAGCACCTTTAGAGGAACTGAGAAAAAAGTATGAAGAAAATATCGATATCACTTAGCTTTAAATGCTATTTTAAGCTAAAGTTATCGTAGTTTAATTATACATACTTCAATATTCTGCAAAGTTTAGAAAAACTAATAAAAATAACAAATTACGAAAACTTTACTTTTGCTCGCTTTGCCCGAGGCGGAGCCCAAAGCGGGCACCGCTTTTGGGCAATGCGAGCACCCTTCATTAATGCAATAACTATACAATATTTATTTGGAGATAAGGATAAAAACTACGTCGATCACATCAATAAAATTCCAGTGATTAGATGTAGACTCTAATCAGAGTCAAAACATAACAAATTTAACAAAAAATGGTAGCCATTGCTTTTGACATTGACTCTTCATCTCTGGCACCTTGTTCAGTTTTACTTTTATAATGATTGATCATCTAAAACAAATAAAGCAATGAAAAAAGGCAAGTTAAGCGTTTTATAAACACAAAAACAAATAAATCGCTTTAATATGCCTAACGGGCAAAGTAGGCACATGCTCACTTTGCCCTGCCCGCTTTGCCTTTTCGACCAAATCCACATTATACTCGAGCCTATCTTCAAATATTTCCCGCACATTCAAGAACATTTTACCAAAACAAAGCTAAATAACTGTCAATACATATTACAATTAACGTTTTTCAACAACGTGCTCACAAATCCGCAAAACACTCGATACATACCTTGTATTTTTCATATCTGGACTGATCAAATCGTAATTTTTGTCACTACACGCGCACGGTCGCTAACAGCGGCGGTGGGCGCCTGCGGCAGGTGGAGCGGGGCGGGGTGGATATCGCCACGCAATCACGCCACCATTGTCCTTATATTTTCAAAATGAGCGCCAATGCTCGCTTTGGGCACTATGCTCGCTTTGGGCCCCCCTCCCCTATACATGAAATCTGCTTGTCAAGTGACATTTGTAAAATGTTTCGAATGACCTTGATCGAAAAATCTCAACTTAATTACCAACACATCCTGTGGAGGTTTCAACCTGATCAACCTTTAAAAGTGTATGAGTTGAACACAATCACATACGGCGTTGCTAGCAGTCCGTACCTAGCGATCCGAGTCCTGCATCAATTGGCTGACGACGACTGCGAGAAGTATCCTTTAGCGAGCAAGGTTCTAAAAAAGGGTTTCTTCGTCGATGACCTTCTGTGGTCAGTGAGCAGCTATGATGAAGCAGCTAGGCTACAGGATGAACTGTTAGAGTTGCTGAGTGGAGGAGGATTTCTGCTTCGTAAGTGGGCCAGCAACTGTCCCCAGGTACTGGCTCGGGTTCCAGCTGATCACCGCGAAACGCCGATTGCATTAGAAGATGACAAAGACCTGTCCATAAAAGTTTTAGGTCTGCAGTGGCGACCCGCCGAAGATGTGTTTTCCTTCGTATTCCATCCACTTCCAGCTTCACAGGCGATCACCAAGCGTAATGTCTTGTCACAGATCGATCGTCAGTATGATCCCTTAGGTTTCGTGGCTCCCTGCATATTCTACGCGAAATGCTTCATGCAGAAACTCTGGCTCCAACAGCTGGGTTGGGATGACAGCCTGCCTCCGGAACTAGAAAAGGAGTGGCTCACCTACATGTCAGAGCTCCCGCTGTTGTCGAATTTTAGCCACGAGCGCCAGGTTACTGTCAAGCAGCACTGCTACTACCAGATATTAGGATTCTGCGATGCTTCAGTTCAAGGAATAGCTGCGGTCATCTATTTGCGTAGTTTTAACAATCAAGGTGATTCGAAGGTCAGTCTGGTCATTGCAAAATCCAAGGTTGCACCCTTGAAGACAGTGACCATTCCACGTCTCGAGCTAATGGCTGCGCATTTGTTAGTCAAGTTAGTCAAATATACGAAGTCAATATTGTCTGAACGAATTTCTGTTCATGAAATACTCTTGTTTACCGATTCCTCTGTGGTGCTGAGTTGGTTGAATACACCCAGTTACAACCTCAAAACCTTTGTGGCTTCGCGTGTCTCCAAAATCTTGGAGACCGTGCAAAGCGATTGTTGGTTTCACGTGAGCGGCGCGTCCAACCCCGCTGACGTGTGCTCGCGCGGAGCACTGCCCTCCGTGCTGCTAGCGACAACGGAGTGGCTTGGGGGACCGAACTGGCTACACGCACCAAGAGAGAATTGGCCAGTAAAATCAATTGATCAATTTAAATCGGCAAATGTGCCAGAACTCAAAATTCCATGCGCGACTTTGGCTCAAACTACCGTGCAAGACACAACACCTGATTCAAACCTATTTTATGATTTTATGATGAAAAATATTCGAGTTTTAGCATGCTTCAAAAGGTCTTAGCGCGTTGTTTTCAATTTATCAACAATTGTAGATCGACGAAGTCTAATAGGAACACGGGTCCTTCGTCTCTATCAGATTTAAAGAACGCACACGATGTGCTCATTAAATCCGTTCAGCGAGAGCATTTTGCAGCTGATATCCAAGCAATTTCCAATGGTTACAGCTGTAGTTCATCACTCAAAAGGTTAGCATCTTATGTCGACCCCCTCGGTTTTCTCAGGGTGGGGGGTAGGTTGTCTTTCGCCGAACTACCGTATCAAAAGAAGTATCCATTATTGCTTCCTAAAAAGTACAACTTTACAAATATTCTTATCGACTATTTTCATAAAATTTATTTACATATCGGTCCGCGTACATTGCAATTAAACGATTATCTTCCCACGCTCCAGCAGCGACAAAAATGGCATAGGAGTAGTCGTAATATTCAAGTTGGCGAAGTCGTCCTTATTCATGCTGACGCTCCTCCGCTTCAATGGCCTCTCGGTCGCGTGACGGAACTTTATCCAGGAGCTGATGGAGTTGTACGGGTGGTAAAAGTAAAACCCAGAATGGCGAATACACGCGACCCGTTGTAAAGCTTAGTCCACTTCCTATGGAACTGGATTCAGCATAATTTTATTTTTCCTTTGTTTCTTTGCATGAGTTTGACGCAAGAAGGTGTCAAATTTATGACAATTTTAGGTTCGAAATAAGTCATTTATTTACTCAATTTACAGCTACACGTGTTTAGTTCACTAAGTCAACAAATACTTACACTATACAGTCCACTTACCTTATTCAATACCATCCCTGGTTTGGTTTGTAAACTGGGGAATCTGGGGTAGATTCCCGGTGGGGGGTTTATGTACGTTACATTGGGCAGATATAATTAGTAATATGTGCATTAAAACCACCTGCACATATCAAAAACATACTGGCTGAATGAACTTTCCGCTTTCTCCCGCACGGCGGCGCCACCAGTCAGTTGCGCAAATTTGACAGCTCGAAATGAATGCCGGCCGGCGCGCGCTCTTTTAAATTATTCATAAAAAACTCTGAAAGTGCTGTGATTGTGTCTTAAATGTGTCCCTGGGACTGAGGAATAGAGCCAGAACAAACTGTAAGTGAAACCTAAGTATATCTTGCCCAATTCGGTTTTGCTAATTGTTAGTTATTTATAATTTTGTATAGTTTTGTAGATATTACTTTTCTGTATAAAATGTGCATAATAAGAATTATTTTCAATATTCAAATGTCGTAGTTCAAACAGAATCGAAAAATCGTTTTTGCAAACCCCTAATGGTTTTAAAATACCTATCCAACGATACCGCACACTATAGGGTTGGATGAGAAAAAAAAAATCACCGCCACTTTACGTCTCACAGTGAGCCGAAAGCCGAATCTAGCTGGACAAAAAGGGTCTCGTCATTTCGTCCGCTGTGTTGGCTAAAACGATAGCTAACATCCCCGAAGGTACATTTCCAATAATATTTTTGTCTATCTACCCTAATATAACTTAGAAAATATGAGAAAGCGCGCGTTAACACTGTCATTGATGGTGAAATCATTCGGTTTTTTGCGCTTCATTTGTCAGTATTCCATAACCAGTACAAGGAGGATTGTGTTACTTTTAGTAATGAATCGTAAAATATATGGTAAGGAGTACATTTTCAGATAATTACCATTAAATATGATTATTCCATTGCCGAGAAAATCGACTCGATTTTCATGAATTCGTGTTTTTTTGGGTAAATTTTGTGTTTCATCGACAAGAAAAAGGATTACTCCCGTTTACTCCAGGCTGGATTTTTTTTTAATGATAGATATGTTTATGCTCTTTAATTTGATGTATATGAGAAAGTGCGTGCTGATGCGTAACTCCGACTTTTTTTTAGAATACGCTAGGAGGGAATTTTATGAAGAATGGCTAAAACACCACAAAAACGACAGACTCAAGGATCTTTTGGACCATTTTTCGATCAAATTTGATTTAAACGGAGTTTCAGGTGTATGAGCTGAAACCTGTTTTTAGGGTTCCGTATCCAAAATGGCAAAAACGGAACCCTTATACTGTCCGTCTGTCTGTCCGTCTGTCCGTCCGCGGCTTTGCTCAGAGACTATCAAAGCTAGAAATCTGTAATTTTGTACGAATATATACGTAAACTATGCCGACAAAACAGTATAATAAAAAATTCAAAAAAAAATTTTTTTACAGTACCTTTCATAGACGTAAAGTGGGGTTGATTTTTTTTTTCTCATCCAACCTTTTTGTGTGGGATATAGTTGGATAGGTCTTTTGAAATAATTAGGGGGTTGCTAAAACGATTTTTCGATTCAGTGATCCGTTTGCAAAATATTCAACTTTAAAGTGCAAATTTTCATTAAAATCCAGCGTCCCCCCCTCCCCTTTAAAATCTAAACCGGTGAGTGGAAAAATTTGAAAAAATTCAGGATGGTAGTAATAAGTATTTCAAACTTACAAGGAATACTAAAACGGTTCAGTTTTCTTGAGAATTATTAGTACTTTAACGAGTAAATAGCAGCCTAAGGTATAAAATATACCTAAACTTGGAATATTCCGTACAAAATACGAAATCTTTAGAAAAATATGACTATTTTTTTCGTAATGGCTACGGAACCCTATCTCGGGCGTGTTTGACACGATCTTGGCCGGTTTTTGAAATATGTTAATAGGAACCATTAGACCCGAGGAATAGAGTTCTCAAAATTGTTGGCTTTTGAACTAGATCATGTGCCAATTGAAAAACGTACCTCTAAAATTATATATTCCATACTCTAAAATATTAGATTATATTAGAAAGGTACGAAATGAAGAAAGTTTAGGTAATGTGAGTTTGCCTAGTTTTACTGGTAGCGATTCCGAGTGATTTTTGTGTATTTTATTACTTAAAAAAAAGTAAAAATCATGAATTTCATTTTATTTTCCCCTGAATATTGTAGAAAACTGGTGTAAAATTAGTATCAATTGTGAAAACAACCTTTATATACAGCTTATAAACAAGACCAATATAAAGTGACCCCAGCACGCGTAGTAAATTCCTATACTGGGAGGTCAACGTATGCTGGTTTTTGTTTTTACTGTAAATATGGCTTGGTTTTTGATTTTTTTTTATTTTGGCATCATAATATTATGTATACAATCAATTTTGAGCCTTAAATAATTTTGTCCAGCTAGATTCGACTTTTGGCTCACTGTGCGTTGTAAGAACTTAACTATAACCTAATTTTTTATTTTATTTACCTAAATAACAAATGAAAATATATTGTACCTTATATTAAATGTTCGCCTAACTGTGAGACAGTTTAGTGTAGTCGAATAAACCGGTTTATTGAACGACTGACAGCTGGCCGGCCGGCGGCGGGCGGCGACGTTTATCCTGCGCCGGAATAAACCGGTTTTTATTGTTCTAAACCGATTAATCTGACAAGAATTTTACGGAAATGCTCCCTTAGAAACCGGTTTAAAAATAACGGTTTCGCAAACAAAACCAAAATAATAATAATAATATTTTATTCATCAAGAAGAGATGTATGTATGTAAATACTTTATTGTACATAAAACACAAAGTAATACAAAAAGAAAACAACAAACCAAAAGAGTACAAAGGCGAACTTATCCCTAAAAGGGATCTTTTCAAGCTAACCATAACTAGAAAGGAAAACTCAAAGATAGGCGAACAGTAATTTATGTACAGTGAGAAGAGATTGTACCTACATGTATAATTTTATGAAGTCACTGACCACTGAACTAGGTATAAACCTGTATCTTAGTTGTCAGCATCTACTTCCAAATTATTACAACATACAAAAGAACTGTTTCAAGATAAAATTAAAAAGGTTTTGCGCTAAGTACATGATAACTGTTTGGAAATTGAGAGCCTTGCGAGCTGTTATTTTGTTATGACGATCAAAGTATCTATCTATCTATCTATCTATCTATCTGTTTTGCAGCAGTTCATACGAAACCTACGGAACCATGTCCAATGGACGCCGTACTTTTTATCGCAAAGCCGGGCACTGTTCCATCAATATTTTAGAAGGGTTAAGGCGAAAAGCATAACTTTGCTCATACTATCTTGCAAATTTTATGCCGGACGAGATTGCGAAGGATACACGTACAGGGGGCTGCATAAAAATTTGGTGAAAAAGCCGATTTATTTAGGAATTGTCTGGCGAGAAGCTGGGCGTTTTCAAAAAAAGTTGTTGAAATTACTTTTTTTTTAGATGTGGATGAAATTTGGTATTCCTAATCAGAATCAGGAGCACTTTCGATTGCAATAGGAAAAAAAAGTGTCCCAGGTTTTTCATATAATTTTGTGTTATCCATTACACTACCGCCACAGACACGCGTATGAAAACGGTAACGTAATGGAATAAAAAATATTGAGACAATTTTTAGGGTTCCGGAGCCAAAATGGCAAAAACGGAACCCTTATAGTTTCGCCATGTCTGTCTGTCTGTCTGTCCGTCTGTCTGTCTGTCTGTCTGTCTGTCTGTCCGTCCGCGGCTTTGCTCACAGACTATCAATGTTAGAAAGCTGTAATTTTGCACGAATATATAAGTAAACTATGCCGACAAAACAGTACAATTAAAAATTCAAAATCAATTTTTTTTAGGGTACCTCCGATAGACGCCCGCATTAGCGATCCCTTCAAATAGCGAACCTACTGTTAAAAATAAAGTTGTTTTAAATGCTTGTCATGTATAGATATCATTTCATATTAATAACAATTAAACAGAGTTTTTTCTGAATCGGTGGTAGATTTTTTGCCATTCATAAGTGCTTCAATTGAATAAAGCTATTTCGACTTGAGCAGTGGACGTCTTTCGGCTGAAATGATTTATTTATTTTATTTATTTATTGTCAAGTCATGTTCATTACAATAAGTGTCACATTAGTAATTTGTTTAAGTCGGTCCATGACGCCCTGTAAGGGCACACAACAGCAATTTATAAGTACTTATTAAATCTAAGATTACATAATTTCAAATACTATATTATATTAATTACTTACACGAAATGATGATGATGATTTTGACTATGAATTCATTAAAAACATACGTAGTTTTTCAAAAATGACCAAGGGACCCAGAAGCGTGATTCTGAAACTGTATCGAAACCGTTCAGAAAAAGTTATTGATAGTCGGGCTCGAACGGTGTATAATAAAAGCGGGGGTCGTAACAACGGGGTCGCAGGACCGCGACCTACGGTTTACGGGCCCTGATACGGAGGTCCGTATATTGGACACAAATTATTGATAAGTGTACTGTAATTTATGTCGTTTTGTTTTTTATTCTTAGAAAATCGTGCGTGTTACAGTCGGAGATACTAATATTATAAATGCGAATGTGTTTGTATGTTTGTGTGTTTGTCCGTCTTTCTATTGTATATCTGGATTTAAACACATATTCAAGTAAAATATGTAAGCCAATGATGTAAGCAGAGTTTATTAAATCACAACACAAGAAAAACAAGAGAGAATGACAATAAAAATCAATGTCAGTACAAATCTGTATAAAAAACAGCAAGAACATGGAGTCGGCCAGGATTACAATAAAGTTTAGATTTCATGTCTAATGAAACCTACAACACTTTCACACCGTAACCGAGCGACGGATCCGTGGATTTTTGGCATAGAGATAGTTTATAAGCCCGGGAGTGACATAGGCTACTTTTATCCCGGAAAATGCACAGTTCCCGAGGGAACAGCGCGCGATATCCGAATTCCAATAGCTACAGCTTAATAAATTTTCAGATGTTCAGTATACAGACAAACATCCATAGTAGGATTGGTCATAAATGGCATTGAGCCGCAACTCGACTCAATAACTCCACACTATCAAAATAATACAATAAATTAAAAAATCAAAAACCCGACTGCCTTAAAAATACTAAATGAAATGAAATGAAATGAAATAATTTATTGCCAAACATGTGTTAAATATTATCAGATCTTGCGAAATAAACTTGGTGCATCATGTTCTGCCGTTTCCGGCTTGCAAAAATATAGTCACTTACTTACTAAACGTATACTAAAAACTATCATCACTCAAAAATTCACTGATTGAATAAAAACATTTTTTTAATAACTATTAATGGATCATTTTGTTAAAATTATTTATGTTCATGTCACGAAAATCTCTGGGCAATTTATTAAACAGTCTAACAGCCATGCAATACACATTCTTCCTAAATATACATAGTCTTGTCGTTGGTTGACATAAATAGGGATCCTTCCTTGTATTTCGTTTATTTCTCGTTCCATACAGTTGGAACAAGTGCTCATGCTCCCTAACAAACACGCACATCTCTCTGATGTACATACATGGGAGTGGCAGGATGTCTAACTCCTTAAAAATTTGTTTACAGGATTGGTCAAATGGTCTAATAAAAAATAATTTTTCGAAAACTTACAATTTGGCGTCAAAAACCGTCATTTTATTTTTTAAGAATTTTCTTTACTCAGTGTCACTCTCGTCATCAAGACGAATCCAATGACGTATCATTTATCAAAATCGGTTCAGCCGTTGAGTAGTTACGAGAGGACATAATATTAGACATACAATACAATACAATACAATAGAATACAATAACTCTTTATTGCACACCAACATATAGCAAAAAATACATACATACATACATACGCGTCAAACACAATAATACATAACCCTCCTTCTTCGCAGTCGGGTAATAACACTAGGCTTTTGTAAACAGCATGTCACGCGGTACTTTAGGCTTAAAGTTTAAGCACTTGACTACGAAAGACCTGAAATATTCAAAGTTACTTCAATAGCATCGACGTCGCCAACTGCTTGTTTTGTGTCCATATTTTCGATAAAACTTTGTAAATAGAAAAGTTTTACAACTGTATTGTAATGAGGTGAAATGCTTTTCACAAAGTAAAGATTTTTTTTCGATACGTGAGATCGTGCACGTCTGTAATATTAATTTACTATTTATTTTTTATATATATTCTCTATTGAGTATGACATGGTTAAATCAATCTTGTTTCCTAATTATTTTTAGAACGTCTTGTAGGCATTTTTAAATCTCGATTTAAGGCTTAAACTGACAGTTTTTGTATGGATCTGACAGGACTTAAGACCACTTAAACTTAGATTAAAAAGCCTGCAAGTGGACGTTAATATAGTGCAGAGCATGCCCTGCCTAGTGTAGCACTGAACCTCTCTGTTTGCGTGCCAATAGTTGGCAAAATGTGTGCAACTACTTAATATGCTAAGAACCACATTGTACCACATTTTATGCAAATAAAAACTTTGACTTTGACTTTTGGGTCCACCGGTTTCAGAGCTACGGTGACACAGACAGACACAAAGACACACATAATGGTCACACTTATAACACTCCACTTTTTCTTATATATTCTGTAGTCGGGGGTTAAAATAGAATTTTATCTAAGTGTTGCCCTTATTTCGCTGTTTTTTTGGCAAAAGTTCAGAGTGTGCTTAAAATATGTATCAAAGTTACTTTGCATTGTGCACGGAGTTGCCGAAAACTGCAAAAATATTCAGCAAATTTATAAAAGAGGGTGAATAAGGGATGGCTTAGTCCGCTTTGACGCGAGGAATTATTTATTATTAAATAAATACCAGCAATATCTTCTTCTATTGTTTAACTGGAAATTAGGTATATTCTTATTCTTAAAAGAAACTAAATAATATAAATATTAAACATAACTTTCTAACAATAACTTAAAATAAAATAAAAATTTAACCTAAAACTAAAACAAATTGTCCAAGGAGTACCCCTTAGGCAAGGTCCCGAAGATGCAGGCAGCGTTTCCTCTTTGAATAGCTAGGCTAATTCTTTGTCCGAGGAAGCTGCCAGCTCTTCTACCTATAAATACCTAGATCGAATGACAATTAAAGATTTTCAAAGATCGAATGACATTTACCTAGATCGAATGACAATTAAAGATTTTCAAGCATTTTACTATCGTAAATTTATGTAACTTAAAATAATTTAGGAGCCCTAGTTTTAATGTCATTTGGTATTGAAATTGATTCGATTTGTTTTATTAGATACGTTAAGTAAAATTTGTAATATTCTGGGCACGCTTAGTATTTTACACTCGTAATTTTATTTGTAAAATTGAAGAATTATTTGCAGTTGTTCTTTTGACAGTGCCTGAAATGGAACAATGGCGATTATATTTCGCACAAGGTCCATTATTATTTGTGAGAACGAAAGCAAAATTCAGCCCAGCCTATATACGTCCCACTGCTGGGCACAGGCCTCCTCTCAGAATTAGAGGGCTTGGGTCGTAGTTCCCACCCGGGCCCAGTGCGGATTGGGAACTTCACACACACCACTGAATTGCTTCGCAGGTTTGTGGAGGTTTCCATACGATGTTTTCCTTCACCGTAAAGCTCGTGGTAAATTGAAATGTAATTCCGCACATAGATTTCGAAAAACTCGAGGTGCGAGTCGGGGTTTGAACCCACGATCTTCTGCTTGAGTCTGCTTGAGAAACCATTGGTCAAACCACTCAGCCACTACGGTTTCGACATATTATAGTTCCCTGAAAATGTCCACAGATAATAATCCGTAAAATATGGTACCTACTGTTTCGTGTGCGCCCGGCTTTAGTGCGAAAGAGAGCGGTAGAGTGAAAGAGACGGCCGCTGCGCAAGCTGTAAAAGTTCATTGTTATGAGCGAGCAAACCACGTGTTTTAAGAGTTAGGAGTTAGCGCCCAGGAATTAGGATTAGGGGGTGAATGTCTTAATTTTATGGGGGGGTTCGGACTTTATGTGACGTCATCAATGTGGATATTGAGAATATTGTTTACTTGGTTTAAGAGTGCCATTTGAATCCCACTTAGAACGATCTCGTATTAAGGGTTTTGTTTACCTCAATAGGAGTAAATGGAAGTTGGATCACTTTGTTTTCTGTCTGTCCGTCGTCAAGAAGTATCAAGCTAAAATAAGTATCAAATACCCTTTGAAGCCTTTTTTTTACTAGCCTATATAGTGTCCCACTGCTGGGCAAAGGCCTCCCTTTTCTTCTTCCACTCGTCTCTGGCTTCGGCAAACTGTTGCCAGTCCGGCTGGAATCGCTCCAAATCGTCCGAAGCCGTAAAAACTAAATAAAGATAATCATCATCATCATGTCAGCCGAAAGACGTCCAGTGCTGGACTAAAAACCGCATTCAAATCGGTCCACCCATTTAAGAGCTACGGTGCCACATAGACAGACACACATAGCGGTCAAACTTATAACACCCCACTTTTTGCGTCGGGGGTTAAATAGTATTTTTTGTCTGTCTGTATCAGAAACCATCTAAAATGACCCCACATTTTGCTTAGGGAACGGGCTCTACCAACACTGACTACTTTTTCATAGATACCTACAAAGTACGGAGTCCTTGGTGATACAACAATAAAGAAATCTTAACCCTAACTTGGCTAGCCATAGATTAAGTAGCATCTATCTATCCAGGATCCTATCCATTGTCTACAAAAATCTGAAAGCCTTTCAACTGAAGTTAGAAAGTCAAAGCTATGCAGTACTTTTAGTTCAGCACATTCTCGTAGTCTCTTGTTGAACTTTTATCGTTAAAACAGTGTCCTGTGTCTCGGTAACGACATTGTGCGACCAGCAAGCATATTCTCTGTCCAATACTGCTCTGGTACGTAACATCTGCGTGGCAACCGTCTTAAGCGTGCAATGGATAGAGAATACGCTCAATATGTTGCCAGTCGCACGTGCGCGATGTCTTGATAGGAGGACGTTAAAAAAGATCACAAAGTTTATACTGTGGTAGTTTGGAATTGACCCGACCGAGCCAAGTCGTTTAGTTCTGCTGGAAATTAGTTTTGGTAGGATAGGATACTATGTATGTACTTACTCGTATGTAGATATTATGGTGTGCTGTGGATATGGTTACTTTGCTACTTAGCTACGTCATTGCGTCACATGTGTTTTCATACAGCTCCTTCGCCTACGCACTGTAAGAACACACATGAATCACACAAACCCAACTATCACCATGACCACACTACACTGTCGCGTTTCGTACTCAATCAAAGTTCATTCTCAACTGCTAGTTGGAGGGAGAGAGAGGTTCGCCCGGATGCTACCACCATCTTGCTCCATCCTGCCGTGAAGCAGCAGTCCTTGCGTGGAGAGTAAGACAGCCGGTGAAATTACTGGCACTCGAAGCATCCCATCTTAGGCTTCTACGTTGGCAACGTATCTGCAATCCCCCTGTTGTTGCAGGTGTGTATGGGTGGTGGTGATCTGTTACCATCAGGATCCACTTGCTCGTTTACTATACAGTCGAATAAAAAAATGTATAGAATGAGCACGGTAAATATAGTATGGTTGGATTTTTATGAGTTTTTATAGCGTGGAGGCGGAGGAACTGCATAGACGTCGCTATCGCTAGATCACGGGTGATCAAAATAAATGTATACAGTACATTAAACCCTTAATTAAACATGTCAAACGTCCTTTACAATCAAAGCGTGCGAACCGTGTGATTTTTGACCACGACTACAAGTCATGTTAGCTAACCCGGAAATGCTGGTGCTGACAGGGTCATTAGTGGTCCTCAGATCATTCGGGGCACAAAGGACCCGCCTGTCAGTGTGAAAGACCCAATCATTTCTGTACTTATAGAAAAACGGGACGTTATAGTGGATTCGGACGGAAATTGTCGGGATGAAAAAGTGAGGGTTTTAACCGATAACACACAGTTCCCACGCCGTACAAAATACGTGTTCTTGAATCTACATAGGCACGACGACGTCTGTACATGCGCCAATGTGTGCGCAAGATACACAGGGCTGACTATCGCAAAACCCTAATAAGTGCTACCAACGACATTTAAAGGTACTTATGTAGGTATAGCTTAGATAGTGCAAATAAATGTAATCGTTAATCTTACTTAAACCTTATTAATTCTTATTTAAACCTACTTAAAATGTGTCTGTCAGTGTATTTAAGCATTATTATTTTCAATTACAATAGACATACGATAGCAAACAGATAGACAAAGATCTGCATTGAGATATGGGATACTTGATAAGGATGAAGACCAAAAATTTGCTTACCGTTACCGATGCTGCACGTAGAATTCCATTAATTCTTTCCATTGTGACACGAAAATTATCAATACAAATGTATGATTATTAAAAGTATCATCATCATCATCATCATGTCAACCGAAAGACGTCCACTGCTGGACATAGGCCTCCCCCAAGGCTCTCCACTCAGACCGGTCGGTGATTCATACAAATGTATGATTAGTTTTCGTGTCACAATGGGAAAAGTTAATGGAACTTAATTAGTTAACGGTGTGCAACTTTTTGGTCTTCACCCATAATTCGGTAATGCGTTCCCGTGGAACAATATTTTAAGTAGATGGTTGTCGTCATATTATATTTAAAAAAAATTGCATGAGCACAATTTACAACAGTTAAGACGGCATTAAGCTATTTCTAATGCGGACGAAGCAGCGGGTTAAGTCTAGTTATTCTCATAAAAGAGTCCCCTGAACAGGTGATACGTCAATTAGATCGTTCAGAAAATCCGCTATTCCTTGGAGTATTTCAATGTTTGCAAACTGTCGAGATGTTTCTCGCCAATTTACGTTAAATATCTTTGACGCAAACGTTTGAATGCTTTTGTCTGTCGATTTTGATGCTCAGTTTTGTTATTATAAATTAGATTTATCCTTTGCAGATATAACAATATATATCGCCATAGCTCGCTGGGTACTTCTAAGCTTATTTATGTCGGCGGCCGATCGTAAAATCCGCTAGATCACGAAATTATGATATGCCTAAAAGTTGGCCAGGCATATCATGATTTGGCCCAAGCTCCTTTGTTTCTGGGAGTCCTGTCCCCAGCAGTGGGCGTATAGGCTGGAATGACGTAAAGTTACAAGTGTTTTTGTTATCCTTTTCACAACAAACCGATAGCAACTTTATGAATGCAATGGACCGAACATTCGCTGGATGCATTCAGAATTGATGCATTTTTTGCATTTGTTTGCTATTCGCTTGACAATGCACTGCATTTTCGGAGTGTAATTCAATCGATAGTTTGTTGGTTTAGTTGACGGTTTGTTTTGGTGCAATTTTAGAATAATTTAGAAGTAGTATTTTTTATACAAATGCGAAATGTGTGTGTGCTATGCGTTGTCTGTTTCTAGGATTTGAATAAAAGGCCGTAGATGGATAAGGGAACATCTGCCATTGAGCTATAAGAATAGGAACTTGTTTAAAAATTGATAGACCACTTAATTGGCTAATGGTACATCATGTCAGCCGAAAAACGTCCACTGCTGGACATAGGCCTCCCCCAAGTTTCTCCACTCAGACCGGTCTTGTGCTTTTCGCAACCACCGCGATCCCGCGAATCTAATGCTAATGGTACACCTACTTCTTAAATATCGTATTCTTGACATGTCTGTGGTTCAAATTAACTTGATACAATAATGTCTCAAGATTAAAACGTATAATTCTCAAAATACCTAAAACTCGTAGTGAACTGCTATGATACAATGTCTACGTTTCGAAATCACTGTTTTTCATAAAGATATAGCGATAACTAAATTAATTATCAACTTGGATTTCATCAAATTTTATCTTGTCGAGTACTATTTTTCTTTAGTCATCATCATCATGTCAGCTGAAAGACGTCCACTACTGGACATAGGCCTCCCCCAAGGCTCCCCACTCAGACCGGTCTTGTGCTTTCCGCACATCGACATCGACATTGATGATGATGGTCGGTGGTTTTCTAAGTTAGTTTGTATAGTTAGGTATAAAAAAATGAGTGGAAATCTTAAAAGTTTAAAACATAAAGACTGAAAAGTTCATATTCTTTTTAGGTCACCGTTGTAATTATCTCTTGTACAACTATTTCCTCCCACACACACCATTGAAGCTGTTTCCCAGGCCCGTTAGTTATTGTCTCTATAACTGTTGTTGATACTTCATACAGTTTGATAAAGTTAGTTACCTAATTCAATTTTGATGTTTTGATGTAGTTGTGTTTACCTTTACTTGCCCGAATTTCATTTGCCTGATTTTCACTTGCCATAGCAACGTTTGCCATAAAATATATAGAACCGTTTTCAGGATTTTTTCTAAATGTCATCATGTAGAATGCAGTAGGTTAGGTTAGGTTAGTTGAATATCATTTCTGAAGAAATTACTATTTCAGAAATAAATTACTTTATGGCAAATGAGAATGCTAAAAAATGATACATCTGGGCATATGAAATTTGGGCAAACGATAGAGAATCGATTTAGTTGTCCTGGAGCGTTGGTATTGACGTTAGAAGTGACATCGACGTTGTTCTTCTTCTTCTCTTTTCAAATATGGCTTTTCTGTCCTAATTCAGTGTCTAAGTATTTTCTTTGAGAGGCAACGTTTTACGGTAATTGTAGTTTTTGTAACTTGATAGTAAAATTCCAGAAACCACGTGGAGACAACTTGCACATTAAAATGTCAGACACAAAGCTATAGAATTTTGTGATCACTGTTCACTGTTAAGGTTAATCGCCGCATAAAACACTATCAAAATTATACTTCAACTAGCCAAAAAAACAGAAATAGCAAAGTGAGATATTGTCTACATCCGCAATATTCGAATGCCACAAATCGAATCCTCAACCTTGCTATATTGAGGCCAAGAAATAAAAAAAAACTAGTGCCAAACAAACCTTACGGCACTAACGCCATCTAGCGATCCACCTGTCAATAAACCTCATTTCTGTCCATATAACAAAGTGGTTTAAAATATAGAAGCACTAAATCGAAACAATGAGAACAGATTTAAATAATCTAAGCACTTTGAAATTCTAGCTAGAATATAGTCTTAACCAGTCTATTTTGCAGTAGATGTCTAGGAAATAAACGAGCTATCCGTCGGTAGATGTCGCTAGTGCATTAACTCCCGCATTCCTTATTCCCGGGAATCTTCTGGGAAATCTCGGGACATGTTAATGTTCGTTTTTACTGGAATGTAGAGATCTAGTTTAAACGTGTTGAGAAATTTTGCTCAGTGATGAAATGCTACTGGATGTTTATGCTGTTAAACAGTGTAAATGGGTATTTCTCCACTAATTGGAAAATTTGAACTGTCCCCTGCCAATTTTCTCTTTACACTAAGATAAATTGAACAGTAAAAATAGTATTGTACCTATAACTACAGAGTTGTGTAGACCTATATAAATGTATGCTCAAATCAATCATTTTATCAATTATTTTTATACTAATCATAATCAGGTAACAGAGTAGTGTTTTTGTGCTCTTAGGACAATGTTTAATTAAATTAAAAACATTAATAAAATGACATTCGTATTAATTGAAATACTACTTTATTATCATTAATGGTGTAATCAGCTTTTAAGTTCAGTAGAGAAATCTTGCTAAATTGTAACACTAATATTATCTGATACTTATCAAATTCTGGGTTGGGGACATGTCAGAGGACTGTGTTTTGGGGTGTTTGAAAAATTGTAATTAAATATGAATGTAGTTTTTTTTGGTATAATTAAAGATACGGTTGTTTTTAAATACAGAAAAAAAATCTTTACCATTTATCTCAACACGTTTCTCCAAAAAAGCCAAGGACAACGACTTTTCAATTAGTGGAGAAATTTGCTAATGTGATGGTATGATCTCAGATACTAATTGTAAGTTGGACTCGCGAACTGGAGTTCTATACAATAGCTATTAATTGAATGAAAGTTCATCTACAAAAATTCGCAGCTTCAATTTTAAAGCATTCGATCCGTTAATTTTAGCTGTTGTAATTTTTGTGGTAGTGTTTAAAGTGGGTAATGTGTTATACTTACTGTATTTTATTGTTTGTTACAGGTATGTAACCGTCTTATTGTGGCGACGTACTGAGTAAACGTAAGTAATATTTAAATAGGTCAAAAATAGCAGATTGTACAAAAAATGCGTAAAAAGCATCGTAAGTTTTAAGAACTTTTTTTTCTAAGTATGGTGTCGGGTGAGAATCACACCTCTCCATTTCTTGTGTGGACATCGGAACTAACCGCTCACCCGGACAAGAGATGTTCTTGAATTGTCTAATGTATATTTTTTGCGAATAGCGGATAAATTATACTATATATTTCTATATCGAAATAAAGAAAAATACTTGTCAACCGTAATTTCAAGCTCCCACGGGATAATCCCGAAAGCATTGAACAAACGTATCGTCCCAACGTATTCTTATTTCCATCGTCGTTATTGGAACGTCATTAACCTTTCGCGTCCCAAAACAACATGAGGAACTTTGCCGGGAATCCTCAGTCGGGATCCATCAGTTTCAGGAGGGCTACTACGAAACTTGAAGTTAGAAAGAAAGAAAGAAAGAAAATACATTTATTCACAACACAAGACAACAATACTATTTGGTACAAAAACAACACAAAGGTCTTTGTCATTGCGATTGTGAATCGGACACTGGCTCAGCATAATGCTGAAGCGTTAAAAACACCCCAGCGCTGATTTTCAGCCAGCACCGTAGGCAACCCTCTGAACGTTATAAAGACATAACTACTATAATACCTACACACCATCAACTACATAAGAATACATAAATAAATAGATAATTTATAAACTAGAAAACGAATTTATTGTGTGACTTTAAAAAACATAAAAATAAATTTATTAGATACGTGTAGACATAATTAATTTTACTACTATTATTATTATTATGCACTCTCTTGCCAAGTATACATCCTTACGCGGGCTAAAACGAAAAATTAACTTAAAGAAAAGTTCGTATCGTACCATCCCTCTCGCTCTCGTATTAAATAGTGTAAGAGTCAGAGGGACCGCACGACACGAACTTCGAGTTTCCAGTTTCGGAGTAGCCCTGCTGTTTATGCCTTATTCACGATTTGTCACAGTTGCGAGGTTTTCCATTTGAAGCTGTGTCAATTTGTATATGGCCCGAGTTGTTTGTAGTTTTTCAGAGATGATTAGCTTTGATGGATTTAGATTAATGGAAGGCTGGTTTCAATAAAAACTGCTCGGGATTCTGTAAGATTATTGAAACTTTGCGTAGGTGTTTGTGTGTTTTTCTGAGATGATAATAAAAACCGGCCAAGAGCGTGTCGAACACGCCCGAAATAGGGTTCCGTAGTCATTACGATAAAATTTAGTAATATTTTTCTAAGGATTCTCAATTATTCCATAAGAATTGAATGAAAATTAAAAATGTTGTTTGATAGAACACTGCTTAATATATAAGTTAATGTGTCTACTCCAATAATTACTCGTGATAGACTTTTATAATCTCTAAAAACGAATTAATGTTTATAAACGGTTTTTAAAGAAAATAAAAGTCCATAGCGAATAATAATTTGAGTAACATTAACTTTATATACTTAGAAGTGTTCTATCAGAAAACATTTTTAATTTTTATGGAATAATCTAGAAAAACTAATAAAAATGCAACGTGGCCAGTTCAGCAGGTATAAACGCTCTTAAAGGGGCCTTTGTTCAGCAGTGGACGTCTTCCGGCTGATGATGATGATAATGATGATAACGATGATAATGATGATGATGATAATGATGATGATGATGATGATGATAATGATGATGATGATGATGATGATTAAGAATAGCAAAAGTTTATAACTTCTCAAAACATTTTTTTTCCAATTTCTCTTTCGATGTTTAAATATAAGGTTACGACATTTAGACGGCAAAATAACTATCATCCGACAGTGACGGATGGTCGCCGGGACGTTCCCATCACGCCCATGGGACGTTCCTCATCCCGTGGAAACAGCGATCCGTGAGAAACTTCCTTTGTGTTAGTAAACCTAGACACAAGAGTGTAACACAGAAAAATTGGAAGAGGATCGTGCAAGTAGAGCACTCAAGGACGGTGATTTCCTGCCAGATGATCCGATTGCTCATTTGCCCCATCTTATAACCAAAAACCGGCCAAGAGCGTGTCGGGCACGCCCGAGATAGGGTTCCGTAGCCATTACGATAAATTTAAGTCATATTTTTCTAAGGATTTCGTATTTTGTTCGGAATATTCCAAGTTTAGGTATATTTTGTACCTTAGGCTGCTCCTCTTAAACTACTAATAATTCTTAAGAAAGCTGAACTGTTATAGTTTTCCTTGTAAGTTTGATATACTTACTACCATCCTGATTTTTAGGGTTCCGGAGCCAAAATGGCAAAAACGGAACCCTTATAGTTTCGCCATGTCTGTCTGTCTGTCTGTCTGTCTGTCTGTCTGTCTGTCTGTCTGTCCGTCTGTCTGTCTGTCTGTCTGTCCGTCCGCGGCTTTGCTCAGAGACTATCAATGCTAGAAACCTGTAATTTTTCACAGATATATAGGTAAATTATGCCGACAAAATAGTACAATTAAAAATTCAAAAACAATTTTTTTTAGGGTACCTCCCATAGACGTAAAGTGGGGGTAATTTTTTTTTTCTTATCCAACCCTATGGTGTGGGGTATCGTTGGATAGGTATTGTAAAACCATTAGGGGTTTGCTAAAACGATTTTTCGATTCAGTCATTTGTTTGCGAAATATTCAACTTTAAAGTTCAAATTTTCATAAAAATCGAGCGTCCCCCCCCCCTCTAAAATCTAAACCGGTGGGTCGAAAAATTTGAAAAAATTCAGAATGGTAGTCAGTATATCAAACTTCCAAGGAAAACTATAACGGCTAATTTTTCTTGAGAACTATTAGTAGTTTATGAGTAAATAGCAGCGTAGGGTATAAAATATACCTAAACTTGGAAGATTCCGTATGAAATACGAAATCCTTAGAAAAATATTACTTAATTTTTTCATAATGGCTACGGAACCCTATTTTGGGCGTGTCCGACACGCTCTTGGCCGGTTTTTTTCAAATTATTCCACCCATTGGTTTAGATGTTAGAGGGGGGGAGGGGCGCTCGATTTGAATGGAAATGTAGACTTTAAAGTTGAATATTTTACAAACAGATTACTGAATCGAATAATGGTTGTAGCAACCATCTAATGGTTTTAAAAGACCTATCCAACGATACCCCATACTACAAGGTTGGATGAGAAAAACAAAATCACCCCCACTCTTCCCCTTTTGGGCATAAAGGCGTGATGTGTTAATAAATCTTAGATTTCTTTGGACAAACATACGTTTGATAAGTGCTAATATTTTCTTTTTATAAATTTCAAATTGATGTATACATTTTCGCATGAATAAACCTATAAAGGCACAATAGTGTCGTAACTGCAGAATTTAAAATTTACTGCAGCACTTTAAATGTTATCGAAACGATAAAATATGGGCGAAAATTTAGGACGCCCGAAATGGCTTGGAATGGCCCGAAATAAGTAGATAGAACAACAATGTTTGAGGAAGAAAATGTTATGTAACCTTGCTATATTTTACCGTGCTGCCTTTGTAAGTTAACTAGCCATTGCATGTAACTTTGCCTGTATTCCACATAAATCACTAATTTTTTGAAAAAATTCAGTCATCATCATCATCATGTCAGCCGTAGGACGTCCACTGCTAATGCTCAATTGCTCAATTGTTTTTTTTTTATGCTATTATAAGACAATGAAAATTTGAGAAGAGGTAAGCTAATAGATAGTAAAATTGTTTCTACTGTGAACTTAGTTAAAATTAATTTTGTTCTTTATTTTTATTTAGCAGACCAAGTGCTATTAGTGTGGTTGTCTCTTGCCATGCAAGTGTGGGGAGGAGGCTCCAATAGAGAGATCTTTCTCCAGGCAAGTGTTGGGGACAGAAGTCCACCGAACCGAAATGCTGGACATAGGCCCCCCCATAGAACTCCAGTTGCTTTGGTTGGAAGGGATCTGCTTCCACCTAGAACCCGCGGCTTTAATAAGGTTGTCTATCAATCTCGTTGGTGGACGGTTCCTTAGATATTAACGCATTTTAGAAATAGAAATAGAATTGTTACATTATTACATCCTTTATACTTTTTCCAACTATGTTACACACATTTGAGACGTAAGTCCTTATAACTATGTAAGTAAGGATTTTATTTTGGGGACAGCAGGGGGATTGCAGATACGTAGCCAACCTAGAGGCCTCAGATGGGATACCTCAAGTGCCAGTTATTTCAACGGCTGTCTTACTCTCCACGCAAGCAAGCACTGCTATTTCAGGATTAGCGAGCAAGATGGTGGTAGTAATCCGGGCGGTCCTTGCACAAGGTCCTACCACCTACAACTGCCTGCCAAGTTCTTTACTATCTCTTTCTCTTCGATTTAATTTACAGATTACGCTAGATCCAGCAGATTTTAACGCCGCCAAGCTCTTACAAGCCGTCAGAAAACAAACTAACCTATCCGCGCGAAAAATGAATTCCCGGGATTAAAATTAGAAATTTAAATGTTACATTTAAATAATCTCCTGTCCGTGTCCCGGAACTAGTCAGTTCCGTTTTTATCTTTCCTTTTGAATTAACAACGTCTTAATTTTTCCTTGAGCACCTAATGAAGTTAAGGGGGGAACGTTTTTGCCCGGTTTGTGACGGTTATTATCTTTTTTTTTAATTTAAAAAGGACAATTTCTTACTTATCTCGTTTTGGCTTTTGTGGGCACAGTCGGTGAGGTAAATAAAATTAGGTATTGTTGAAAATTCATTTGATATGTAAGATTTTTTGGAAGATTATTTCGGATGAAAGGATTTTATACTCTCCCTCTGGCTCTAAAATGTCTCCCTTTCTAATTTTTTTTTTTACACGACTGGAAGGCAAACGAGCAAGTGGGTGGGGGTGGGTGGGGAATATGACAATGTGACGAGATTTTTCGTCGTTACTTTGTTTGTTACGTTTGTTGTTCGTTTGTTACTTTGTTTGACAAACATACGAAAGAGGAAACCTTATACAAAATAAATAAATATCATAAAACAATTAACATAGGTACATATGTAAAGGCATTTGAAAAATTTAAAGTATCTAACCAAGTTTGAAAAGTTGAAGAACCCCCAATTGATATCTCAAAAATGGCCGAACCAATTTTCATCAAATATAGCAGGCATTTTTATTTGATAGCAGATTTTCTAGCGATTGTTCTAAGACATGTTTCATCGAAATCGGTTTAGCCATTTATGAGATATTGAACTTTAAATTGACAAAGTCGGGGGTTTTCCAACTTTTTGTTGGTTAGGTTATTATAATCATTGTAATTTTAAATTTGCATGTTGATTTTGTATATCGACTGAATACTGATCAAATAAATATTTCATTTCATTTGTTTGAAAACTAAAATTTCAAACCATACTGACTCGTCTCAACATCCCCCGCGATTGGTCGAATAAACTATTACCCGACTCTGATTGGCTAATGGCTTCCTCTCGCAGCGCCATTGGCTACGTCTAAAAAGTGTAGTAAGAGATAAACCTAATGTATTTGAGTGCCGGGAAATCTCTCGAGGCAACGGCGAAATTGAACAATCACGGTTACTACTTTTTAGATTTGCGAGAATTCTTTTGACATAATACTTTCTATGACTAATGTTTTGTCAGTGAAATATTTATTTTATTTATTCTCCTTAATGGCGGCCTTTAAGGCTTGGGCCAACGTCAGTTAAATAATGATAAATATACGTACGTAGTACGGTTATTGTAGTTTTTGCAACTTGATAGTAAAATTCCAGAAATCACGTGGAAACAACTTGCGCATTAAAAAATGTCAGACACGAGAGCAATATCGAATTTTGTGATCACTGTTCACTGTTAAGGTTAATCGCCGCATAAAACACTATCAAAATTATACTTCAACTAGGCAAAGAAGCAGAAAATACCAAAATTAGACATCGTCTACATCCGCCATGTTCGAATGCTACAAATCGAATCCAGTGAAATATATTCGCGGTCAAATTTATACCCCTCTATTTGCTTTGGGGGTTAAAAAAATGTTGAACTTTGGACAACCAGTGATTTTATGGCCCCTTGAATAAAACAATTGAAACTACGCTTATCATAAGACGTGAGTGGAATTAAGCCAGATAACTCTCGTCTTAAATCGAGTTTAGCTCGACTTGTTTCGGGCTAATCAACGGCGTGTGTGCAAAACGCGCCGCTCTACTCGTATACTTCAAAAAGTACAAATCAATTGTAAGAATAACTATGGCTTAGTCTGTAGAACTAATGTAGGTATGATAAAAAAGTCAGGACTTACAAGGTTATGGCTGCGTTTCCATCAAAATGTGGAATGTGTAACTTTGATAGGCCTGAACAGATATAAGTACAAAAGAATTTATGGCTCAACTGGAACGTCGACGCTTCCCTCGCGCTTTCTCGGTCAATTAATTGCCCCACAAATAAGCGTTCCCAAGGAATTGTAAAACGTTCCCATTTTTAATTCAATCCCAAAAAAGGCGCGGAAATGAGCGCGTCGCCGTAAAATATTACTTAAGGCGGCTGTCACACTGTTCCGCGCATCGCAACGGTGTCCGGTCGCAAAACGCAGATAGTTAAGAAGTCAATTAAGAATAAAAGAATAGAAGAGTAGTCAAGAATTTTGCAGGTGGTAATTTTGTGGAAGGTCCGCCCGGATTGTTAACACCATCTTGCTCGCTAATCCTGCCGTGGAGCAGCAGTGCTTATACTGTTGTTTCGGCGTGGAGAGTAAGACAGCCGATGATATTACTGGCCCTTGAGTTATTCCATCTTAGACCTCTAAGTTGACAACGCATCTACAATACCCCAGTGTTGCAGATGTTTATGGGCGATCGGTGGTGCTATTACCATCAGAAGACCCACTTGCTCGTTTGCCATCCAATCGAATAAAAAAAAATCTCCTGTATTGTGTAGTACGTACTTCACTTTTCATACCTACGCTCGGCGGTCGCTCTAAGGTTGTCAACTATGGATTATGCACCAAAAAACTATCATGGTTGTGGCACTCGTATTTAGTTGTTTAATTTATTTTATTGTTAAGAATGAAACGGGAAGAATGGAAATATAAATTAACTAGCTTTTACTCGCAGCTCCGCCCGCGTGGTATTCGGTTATTCGCTGTTCCCTCGTGTTCCGTTTTTGCCATTTTAGCTACGGAACCCTAATAAAAAGCAAAATAAACGGCGGTTACGAACGGAGAAGCGGAGAACCATACGTTGGTGCGTCGTCGCCGCCCGCGAATTCTTCACTTCTCACGCCGCAATGTGCGGTGCCAGTGTGACAACCGCCTTAGACAGTCCGTTTCAAAACGACGGATGTGCGGCTTAAATTATCTGCAGTTACGCCTTTTTGAATGCCAAGAGTTTGAATGCGAAAGACGAATGGACATTCGTGAATATTCTAGAAGGAAAACGAATCCAGGCCTAGAATTCGTTCGGAAAGTAGGTTGAACGCCCGTATTGCGGAATACTATTTCTTTTAAGTCACTTCATTTGTGATCAAAAAATATATACTCATCCGTTCAACTAATATTAAAAGGGCAAAAGTATTAAATGCTATTGTAACGGATAACTCACGTCTTAAATCTAGTTTAGCTCGACATGTTTTGGGCTATTTCGTAGCCCTTCTTCTAGCTCTGCGCGGACAGCGTGGTTAGTATGAATTGTGACCATATGGACCATAGAAACGATATGGCGGTGTTCCATTATATGCCTAGGAATTTCATGATCTGCCTAAACTAGCCAAATCATGAAATGGCGCCACTTCACGATATGCCTAGGAATTTCGTGATCTGGCGGATTTTACGATCGGCCGCCTACATTGAAATTGCTAATGTTCATTATATCTTGTGAACGTTATTAATATGAAATTAGATATTTTGTAGTTATACCTATCCCGCGGGACGCACCCGTAATCTTAAAGATATAAATGTGCTAAGTAACTGTTAAAATATTCATGAAACGTAAACATAACACCGATAATTCCCTTTTAAAACTAACTCGAACCAACTTTAATTCCCAGTGGTTTCGCCAAAGGAAATTCGGGACAAAAAATTCTAAGCCACCTTTGCCACCTAAACACGTCGCAGGCTCGTAAATAAACTTTAATCGAATTCCCCCTTCTTTATTGGCTGGCCATGTAAATGGGGGTGATATAAAGTCACCTTGACATAAATACGCAGTTGGAGGTGATATTATAATCTAAATGCCGTATAAGTTGGGACTTTGGGATTGCTCCGTGATTTTTGCGAGTAAGTTTATGCGCTCTCGTTCCTTTTCGATTGGGTGGATAAAGACGAAGTGATAGTTGGAAATAAGTTTTAAATTTAAGGTTTTTCGTTTGCTGTTAGAATCGAAGTTGATTTCATCGTCCTGGGCACATGCCCCTCTCAGAACGAGAGGGCTTGGGTCGTAGTTCTCATGTGAACTCATTGCGGATAGGGAACTTCACACACACCATTGAAATACTTCGCACCTTGCTTTAGGTATGATGTCTTCTCTGTGATGCCGTCTTTGTTTGTTTTGTCCGCATAAACAAAGACAGCATTATTTTTACCTGACACTTAAGCTAGTCGACGAAAACAGGCTCTTAGTAAAATATTGTTTATAAAAATAGTGTTAAAATCGGTAGAAAGTAAATTCATTACAATTGTGAATCTCACGTGTGATGCTAAACCATAACATAAGTGGTCTTAACCAACTTAAGTGCGTATGGGCCGGTCATATAACCCGAAGAACCGATAACCGTTGGGGTAGACGAGTTCTTGAGTGAAGAACACGCATCAGCAAACGTAGCGTAGGACGTCTTCAGACTCGGTGGTGCGATGATCTTCGCAGGGTGGCTGGCAAGAGCTGGATGAGAGTGGCCGAGGATCGTACTCAGTGGCGTGCCATGGGAGAGGCTTATGTCCAGCAGTGGACGAACATAAGCTGATGATGATGAAGTGCGTAATAAAATAATCCCCTATTACGATTTGTCAAACACAACTCCATCATTCCGAGCCTTGGGACTTTTAATTTTAATAAAGCCTGTCAAACTGCGAATTGGACTCATAATCGCCTAAAAACATTTCCACCGACATCCGTTATTCTGACGCGTCGCAATTTTTCCCAACAAAAAGATAAATGTGTGAGCGATGACTCTGAAAAAAATATAAACAGACACCGTACAGGTACTATGTAAATTTATTTTTACCCCTAAACAGTTTGAATAACGCCACCATCCATCAAGCACACTGGGCCGACTCCACCCGCACCAGACAAAAATGTCACCCGAAATTATCTCGCGAAAATTCTCAGTCGTCACAAACGCAGATGGGCTTATATTTTACATCTCGGAATAAAAAGAAAACGGTTACACGCGTAATATTTTACCTTTTTATTGTCTCCGGAACTCATATATGAAATTACATGGCGTATAAAAAAGAAATTTGGCCGATATTAAAAAAGGTGGGTTAAAACGTTTAGCGGAGAGATTTAGGTATTTCGTAAGTTGCCTTAGTTCTGTTTGCGTCGGAGCCACCTGCGCCATGTTTCCTTTAGAAATTTCCACGCGGTAAAATATTTTAGCGTCTGATTTTATTTTGAGTCGGGATTTTAAGTATTTGCAATTGATTTGTTGGACGCAGCCTCAAATGTGTGGATTTATAAAATGAATTTTTGAAATGCGAGCTTTTGATGCGTGCCTCTGAACGTAGTTTACTGCACAATGCTCCACTCAGTCGTGTCATTGAAAATTTATTGGATTAATAAAAACTATATTCATCGCCTATTACATTGAAAACTTTTTTAAACTGCAATATTCATATTTACACTTCAGAATAATATTTATATACTTAAAAAAACCTTCCTTCAGGTAATCAGGTTAAAACTTTGTTGATTCAAAATTGCTTGTGTAGTAAATTAGCTTATGCCCGCGTTTTGTCTGTGCGGTATTCTATGTTGATCCTTGGGGCTTAAACTATCTCTATACCAAATTTCATCAAAATCGGTTCAGCGGTTTCAACGTGAAAGCGTAACAGACACATAGACAGACAAAGTTACTTTCGCATTTATAATATTAGTAGGGATAGTAGGGATTGACACAATGAAACCTGAAACAATTTAATTCAAATTTCAGATGAAAGTAACCGATATACCTGTTTTTAAAACAAAAGTCTAGACTTTCCAGACCATCCCTGGATTTTGTATTGATTAAGGCTCATCAATAAACCAAAGTACCAGACAGGTATTTGTCCCTCAAATTTCAGTACCTAATTTGCTTTGGCTTGTCAAGATCCAACTATTTTCATAGTAAAAAGGGTCTTCATTTGTCTAACTAGTATTTGTGGTAAATTTGCAGAGAAATTGGAATTTCAATTTGATATTAACTATTTGATTAAATAATACACGGTCTGAATAAGTTATACTAAAGATAATCTAAGTAACGAGGTAAATTAGTAGAAACTTTCTTAAGTAATGTATGTACTGCTCTGCTAGCCTATTAAATATCATAATTTGAAACTTGTTTTCAATTAAGAAAATTTGACGTGAGCTTTAATAATACCTAGACCCGGAGCCTGAATTAAGATTGGTTTTTTGGAGTCTTTTTGTATTTTTTATTTCAACTCCAAATTTTGTTACTTTTACGATCATCCCGTAAAACTCATATCGAAAATACAAACTGAAACATAGATGCACAGAAAAACCAGAAAGAGAAACCAGCGCTGGAAATCGAACCCATATTCATACCTATTAATATTCATATTCATTTCTTCATAAAATTAAAAATTTTACATACCCAGTGGTGTAGCGGTATAGCACACAGCACAGAATGCTGCGGACCTGAGTTCGATTCCCAGCGCTGGTCTCATTTTCTGGTTTTCTGTGCATCTATGTTTCGGTTTGTATTTTTGATATAGATTTTACGGGATAACCATAAAAGTAACAAAATTTGGAGTTGAAATAAAAAAAAAGACTTCAAAAACCAATCTTAATCCTACGACAGTAGATCATTTTAATTGAGAAGTTTGGTTAGATGCTAGATTACAATTCACTGGATTATTTTAGGTACATTTATGGCCACTTGCCGGAAACACATAAATCTCGAGTTAGCGTCAAGCTTAGTTTAGTAGTGTCAAAATGTATGGAACTGTCAAGCTTAAGCCAGGCTTAACAACAAAATCTAGATTTATTTTTACCTGCTAGAGGGTCTTAGTGTTTATCGTCAAATTAAGGCTAAAACAAGTGCGAAACGATCGTAATGCGTGGTCTACAACTTTATTACTTAACCTGGCACCCACCCAAATAGTCTAAATACAATCACCAAAGAGTTCACATTTTAGCAAATATCTTTAGAAACTTGCTAGCAAATTCCCAACTTAGTTTTGGATAAAATAAGGTCTAATATTATTATCAAAAAGTTAAGACAGTTTAGTTGGCATTGAAGTTTCATTTTTATTACTGCATTTTTGTGTTTTCTATTATGTTTCTGGACAATAGATATGAGCTTATTTGTATGCAAAAAGTGTCCGCAATTCTGTTGTATTTTTATATATTTTATACCTAATAGCAAGCCGGCGTACAGTGCCAACAATGGATTTTGTATATCAAATTACAGTCTTAAATTTTATTAATAATAGTTTAACCTACTTGAGGCTGCATTACGATATTGCGAACCTTGTACATTGAATGCATATTCTGTTTTTTTTTTAACTCAAATATAGCTTTTTACGCAATGTTTAAAAACCTACATAGTCTTTTTAGTGCAAAACACATGAAATAGTAGATGTAGTCTTAGAAGACGGAACACGCTTGACTAGTAAATTCTCATTTCACAGATATAGATTACAATAGATTACGTAAATGCATCTACTTCGCGTGTCCGAACCCCAAAAAAAAGTCGGGGTTGCCCCCATACAAAGACTGACTACTAACTGACTAATCGTGACTGGTGACTGACTCGAGCCCCACGGCGCGGGCGGGCGGTGCATTTGATTCGATTTTGCTCGGACATCGGGTAATACACATCGCTAATTCGCTCTTGAGACCTCACATTAGGTACAAAAAGTTACACGATTGGTTTTCATACAGATTGTGGTGTTTGCGTTATCTAGTGTAATCTATATCTGTGATTTCATTCATCTCACAGACGTAATCAATTAATTCCAATCTCAGACTTATGTCCTTTATATCAGTGTTATCTTTACAAATATTGAGTTACAATGTGAACTATTTTTTATTTTTTAAGGAATCGTCAAACCTTCTGACCTAGATTGCAGGGTTGGTAACATAATAGAACATTATGTTATTGTTTATTTCTTTAGAATTAAGTATATCTGAATATATTTTATACCCAAAACGGGTAGGTGTTGATATTTTGTACAACATGTCGACTCTGTACACTTCACTCATGTTATGTAATAAATTGTTCTTTGGATAAAAATAAATAAATATCTTAAACCTTATATTCCTGTTTCTTAAAATAAACAAACAACTTTATAGGCAAATGCCAAACATTATTCACGCTTAACACAATATTTTTTCATTCATCAATTATGTCTAAGGATCGGGCTGTCGGCACCACTGTGCACTGTAATGCGAAACATTTGTCAGCGCGGGTTCGGATAAATGCGTTATCGCAGGGGTTACCGCGGGGCATAGGTGTTTGCTGTAAATTGTGGCGTAGCCTGCACAGTGGGCCGGATGGCTGGAGTAGTGGACAAAATTGTGTGTTTTGCATTAAACGTATGGTTTGAATGAGACATTACAGTAAGGCCCACGAAAAAAGTTAACTGTGGTATGAGAGGGAAAAGGGAAGAGATACTAATAATAATGTGACAGTAAGGGATGAACTATAAATCGTCACATTGTTTTTTTTGGGTTCCGTAGCGAAAATGGCAAAAGCGAAACCCTTATAGTTTCGTCAAGTCCGTCTGTCTCTCTGTCTGTCCGCCCGTCCGTATGTCACAGACATTTTAGTCGAAAACTACAAGATTATAATATATCATTGAAATTCGGAGTACAGATAGTCAATGCTGCTATTTAGTTTTGTAGTTAAATTACAAAAATAAATATTTATGGGGGGGGGGGCACTCTATACACGTAATACAAATTCTGAGTGGAGGCCCGTGCCCATGCCCAGCAGTGGAACGTATATAGGCTGGGATGATGATGATGATGACTTATTTTATTTATGATTATTAAATAGAGGTACAATGTTTTTTCACACATCATACCTCGTAGCCTTGGTAACCTCAAAAAATAATCTTTGCCGCGCAAACTGTTTGCTCGGCAGCGATATCACGAGCGCTGTATTTTTATTTTGGCAACACAGGCCTAAGTAAACACACTTGTATGTCGAGCTGTAAAGTACTGCACAGTGGGTCGAGGGCGGTTAGAGGGCGTCATACATTACAGTGCCAGGAGGAGAAACTGGACAAATGGGGGACAAAAACATTTAAACTTTTGATACAAAGTTGTTGCCATGTTTAAGGCTTCGTTCATGAGAAGGGAAAAGTGGAATTTTATAGGCTCACTTTGTTGTTCGCGTGAAGGTTCCAATCCGCACTGGGCTCGCGTGGGAACTACAGCCCAAGCCCTCTCATTCTGAAAGGAGGGCTGTGCCCAGCAGTGGGTCGTATATAGGCTGGCTGGAACCTAGCGTGTTAAAAACTCGTGATGTATTAATATTGTAAATCTGTTAAAAAAAATACGGTTAGTTTCTTGCCGGATTCTTCTCAACAGAGGTTTTTCCGAACCAGTAGTAAATTGTTTTTGACATTCATAAGTGCTTGTTATAGCCTAAATTGAATAAAGATATTTTGACTTTGACTTTGATGATGAGCAGTTGAATATAAAAACGTAAATAAAAAACAAACAGAATTTTTTTACCAGTTAAGGATGTTTTACATTAATTGCTGTTTCTGGGTGTGGCGAGTTAAATGAAGCTAAATTGGACTAATTATATGATCGTGGTTGTCCTGCTCTAGGATTACATGCAATTAGTTATCTTGAGTAGACAATTTAGATAATGCGGTGCCCACCTTGGTTTTTTGTCGCGCTAATCCGAAGTTAAGTGAAAGAGATAAACGATTGTCACCTCTAGGTGAAGCAGAAAGTTGTGTTAAATACTTGTGATGTATATATCATTTAATCCATACTATAATATTATAAATGCGAAAGTGCGTTTGTATGTTTGTGTGTTTTAGCGTCTTTCACGCCGTAACGAAGCGACGGGTCGACGTGATTTTTGGTATAGAGATAGTTTATCGGCCCGAGAGTGGCATAGGCTACTTTTTATCCAGGAAAAATGCATAGTTCCCGAGGGAACAGCGCGCGATAACCAAATACCATGTGAGCGGAGACGTGGGAAAAAGCTAGTAATAATTATAAATCAGTTTTTTTATAGGTTTTTCCTACCCGGTGGTAGATTTTTTTGATATTTAAGTGCTTGTTATAGCCTAAATTAAATAAATAAATTTTGACTTTGACTTTGAATAAAATGAAAATATAAAAAAAATTACAAAGATTTTTAATACCGAGGATGTATTACAGGTTAAGGCTCCGTTTCCACCAGAGATGTGAGAGGATGTGTTGTAAGTAATGTGTTTTTCATGAACCAATAGCAACGCTTCAGCTCAGCTCTAGTGGAAACGTAGCCTAAATTGGTGAGATTTAACCTGGTTTTTTTTTTGTTCGACTGGAAGGCAAACGAGCAAGTGGGTCTCCTGGTGGTAAGAGATCACCACCGCCCATAAACATCTGCAACACCAGGGGTATTGCAGATGCGTTGCCAACCTAGAGGCCTAAGTTGGAATACCTCAAGTGCCAGTAATTTCACCGGCTGTCTTACTCTCCGCGCCGAAATACAACAGATGATGATGATAGTTTTACAGTACCAAAGGTATCATGAGGGGTGTTCATAAAAACTTCAATACGATACAGCTGCACGCTCGTCACGTGACCCTTATCGATGTTTGAACGAAGAACGGAACCCGGCGGAGGTGATTCGTATATGGAGATTTGTTTTTCGGTGACATTTCGTTTCGCCGAGACAACTATTGGTAGACACAGTTAAAATATAGCATATCCATACAATACACTAATATTATAAATGCGAAAGTGTGTTTGTATGTTTGTCCGTTTTTCACGCCGTAACGGAGCGACGGATCGACGTGATTTTTGGCATAGATATAGTTTTTGGGCCCGAAAATGACATAGGCTACTTTTTATCTCGGAAAAAGGCACAGTTCCCGAGGAAACAGTACGTGATAACCGAATACCATGCGGGCGGAGCCGCGGGCAAAAGCTAGTACAACATAAATTAAATACTCTATATTGTACTGTACACCAGAAATAGTAAGCGATACAGAAAATAGGTACACAGAAAAAATTACAAGGTAAGCAATAGGCGGCCTTATCGCTTGAGAGCGATTCCTTCCAGGCAACCATACATCCATACAGTTTTAATGTTATTAAATTTTTCAAGAAATAAAAAAATTGTTACCGCCTTACAAAAGTTACATAATCATGTGTCATTTGAATCATGTTGGAACAAAATAGAGTATAAACCGTATTCTGTCCACTCCCCACCATTCCCCCATCATTGTCGTCCGGGCGTGTATCGACGGCGCGACCTTGTCCGGACTGGCGCAATGTGTCCGGGTCACAGACTGCTCTATCTACAGGATGTTTCATCCCGATGACTTTCCCTGGGCCTTGTATGTTGTATGCGTTACCACGTGTATGGGTGTCAGACCGACGTCAATTTGCGCTGGGTGACGATCATGTAGGTGTTTGTTGTCAAAACAAAACAAATTTTGTAGAGAAATAAAATCCTTCTTGATTATTAGACCATTTTACACAATACAATACAAATACTCTTTATTGTACACCAGAAATAATAAGCGATACAGAAAACAGGTATATAGAGAAAATTACAAGGTAAGCAATAGGCGACCTTATCGCTAAAGAGCGATCTCTTCCAGGCAACCTTTTTACACAAAGAAGGAAGGACTAGTTTACAAAAAAGAAGGGAAAAAAGTTTTAGTTTATTTTGTAGTTTGAATGAATACTTTGATAAAGTATTATTCAGTAAAAATGCTTTGATAGTCTGTAATTCTCGTGCAAAGTTGACATCTTTTTTGTGTCGACTTTTGAGCTCCTATAATTTTGATATTACACGTTTATATGAAAATCTGAAAACCACAAGCATAGATAATTACGTCTAGCCCATACTGACAAAATTTCATTAAATTCTGTTGCCTAGTTTTCAAATGAAACCAGAGGCCGTATTGTCTAATATTTCTGACGCTAGTGATCGCAATCAAATGACAGATTTCGCATACAAAAGCTGTCATTTGATTGCGATCGCGACTGTCAGAAACGTTAGGCAATAAGGCCTCAGGACTAAGTACGTTTGTATGGAGAATGGAACGAAGAGACTTCTCTTAAAATAAAAATAAACCTGATAGAACGCCTTACGTGTGCGAAGCCCCGAGTAATATATAACTAGAATAAAAGTATGAAATTCCCAATTTAGCTAACAGTACTTATGCCTCCACACTCGAGCAGAACCTTTTTAATCACCTAATTGATTTGGTCTCATACCGCTTCATTAGTTAATTGAAGGAGTAAGGCGCGACGGTCGATACTTGATTACGTACTAGCTTGCGCCCCTGATTTTGTCTGCTTTATCTCTGGAGGCATGAACTTCAATTCATCATCATGTCAGCCGAAAGACGTCCACTGCTGGACATGGGCCTCCCCCAAGTCTCTCCACTCAGACCGGTCTTGTGCTTTTCGCATCCACCGCGATCCCGCGATCTTAACCAGGTCGTCGCTCCATCTTGTTGGAGGCCTACCGGCAGCTCGTCTCCCGGTCCGCGGACGCTTTTCAAGAACCTTTTGACCCCATCGGCCATCAGTCCTGCGAGCAAAACATTGCGGTAATTTGGATGAATAGACACTGCGAACTCAAATACATTATATGGAACATAGTTGAATACTAGACATAAGTTTTTTTTTTGTTCGACTGGACGGCATACGAGCAATGGTCCTTATGGTAAGAGATCACGACCGCCGATTGTAGATGCGTTGCCAACTTAGAGGCCTAAGATGGTGTGGGTACCTCAAGTGCCTGTAATTTCACCGGCTGTCTTACTCTCCACGCTGAATGTTTTTCGGCCGAGAAACATTTTACGTGTGATCAAGGAAAAACGTGCCCGTTACGGGCATTGATAGATTAGATCTCATTTACGGCCATTTTTGAGAAAACTTCATTTAAAACGTAATTTCTGAAAGTGCCACCCCTAGCACGGGATACTTTTAAAACCTGGCGGTATCAAGCACAGGGCTGCCAAATAGAAAATCTCCAGCGCAGCTGTATTTCAGGTGGCTTTCGGGAAAATAGTGAGCGGTACATACGGGCACTGTATTGCTTGAAGCGTCAGCAAAAAAGTGTTTTTGAGTTAAATAGTTCTTAACCTAGACCTAGAGACTTTTACTCATATTAAAGTATGTATATAAACTATTTATTGTACAAAATAAGTAACAAACACAATTGGCAAACATTGAGATATACACCCCCTTGGAAAAAAAACGGGCATCTAAGGTTTTTATATTTTATGTGCTTGAAAGCTTACTTTCTAAGCTTCAATGCCTAAAAATCTGAAAAATCATAGGTGCCCTGTTTTTTTGCAAGGGGGTTATGTACAAAGGCGAACTTATCCCTTTAATTAAGGGATCTCCACCAGTCAACCTTTGAGTGGATGAGAGGGCCATTCAGTTAGGGACAGACAAAAAGTAAGTTTAAAAATTAAAAAATAGCTAGTGAAAGGTACAATAAAATGAAGTATAGGTATAATGGAAGTAAGAGGACGTAAGTCCGTAAGGCATAAGCCTTCCCAACTTTAATAATATCAAAAGAAGTAAGTACATTTTTAATTGACCTGCCTCTCAAGTGACTAGACTTGCTCGTTTTCCAACTATCATACAAAAAAAATACATGATAAAATCAGGAAGCGCCTAATTCGATAAAATTTCGTTTTTTTTTTTTTTACTTCTTAACTTTGTATTATTTATGAACTGATTCTAATAATGTTTTTTGTATAGGTACTTAGTTCTTTAATTTGAAGAACAAATCTGGTGTTCGATTGTGGATTGTAAAACATGTGCATAGCGTACTATTTAACACGTGACGTTAATTCCTCGTAACTCGTAATTGAAATAATAATTTTGTATACAGTCCAAATTATTGTTTGAAAATTATTATGAATATTTGATTATACTTCCTTACTATTATAAAGGGGAAACTGAGTTTGTTTGTTACGCTTTCACGCCGTAACGGAACCACGGATGGCCTTGATTTTTGGCATTGAAATATTTTATGGTCCCGAGAGTGACATAGACTACTTTTTACCCCGGAAAAATGCACAGTTCTTGTGAGACCAGCGCGCGATAATCGAATACCACGCGGGCGGAGCCGCGGGTAAAAGCTAGTCATTTATAAAAAATTGAATTGTTAAAAAAAAAAGAAAAATTTATTTTTATAAGGTTTTTTGTCCGTGACTGTTATTACCGGTCTACCATGGTCTTATAAAAAAAATATATGCACAAAATATTTATGCACTACACACATACATAAAACGTCATTATGTTGGTTATACCGTAGCTCCGGCTCATGGTAAAAACTGAACTAAACGGTAACTAGCGGCCTAAATTTGACGCTTCTACGAATTATTTCCATTGGCCATCTCTCCCTTATGGCCATCTACCCTGGGATTACCCTACTTGTCATGTACCGAAAATGTACGCTGGATCTAAGCAACATAAAGTTTTTATGCTGCTTAGATCCAGAATAAATTTTCGGTATTAAGACAAGTAGGTATCTATAAATATTTTTTTTGTTAAAAAAGTGCTCCTTTTTGTGCTGACTCTCCAGATACCTTGCCAACCGAGCCGTTACTTTTAATCTCGAATATTGCGACGCGACAATTTGAAGCACTCCTTATCTCTGTCACTCCCGCGTCACTTCCCTATTCGCGTCCTTGTCACTCTTATCGGAGTGACGCACCATGTCATACCAATTCCACTGTCTGTGAAACAATGGAAACTGAATCTTAAGCCTGTAAGTTAAGATTGGTCTTTGTTTGCATCGGGTTTTCCTTTTGGTATTATTGTGATTAAATTTGATAATAAGGAAATGTATTTTTGGCACAAAACAAGGATTTTCTGTTGCTCTTTGTATGATAATAAAAAAAAGTTATTTAAGTATAGATTTTTAGATACCTATATAAATTCTAGAGACTTAGCTTGAAAGCTTGTAAAACGATTGCCTTAAAAAAAACTAAAAATAATTAAAAACAAAAATAAAGAAAGTCTTCTTAACGGGGATTATTTTACCGGCCTAATTTTTTTTATTTATTCCGGACATAAGCCATTTTTTTTTTATTTAATGTTATAGTTTCAAGGGTTTAAGAGAAGGAAAACATGGTGAGAAGACCTGTACAAACCTGCAAAGCAGTTCAATGGTGCGTGTAAAATTCCTACTCCACACTGGGCCCGTGTGGGAACTATGGCCCAAGCCCTCTTGTTCTGAGAGGAGGCCTGGATGGACGGTTATAGTTTATTTGAAATGAAGTAAGTAGGTACTAACTTTTATTTGATACCTATAGTTATTGTTAGCAAAAGTAATACATTTTCATTCCCTTCATATGTCATACCTATATTATTATGTATACATATGTTCCAGAAACATAACCCTCAAAGTCAAAGTCAAAGTCAAAATATCTTTATTCAATTTAGGCTATAACAAGCACTTATGAATATCAAAAAAAATCTACCACCGGTTCGGAAAAACCTGATGAGAAGAAGCCGGCAAAAAACTCAACGAGGTATATATTTTTAAACACAGATTTACAATATTATTAAATATATCTATACATCAAGAGTTCTTAACACAGTAGGTTCGCTATTTGAAGGAATCGCTAATGCGGATCGGAATTATTTCCAAATATCTCTGTCCATGATCTTCCTTAGGGCCAGTCGGGAAAAAAAGATAAAAATATAAAAAAAAACTACTATAAGTGACTGAGTGCCAACGCAGAATCTGGTAAAAATCAGGCACGAGGGACCATAACTTTCTCTCCGACGCTCATAAATAGCACACATCACCAACAGAGAAAAGGAGGTTATTCCTTCAAATCATACGAAATACCTTAAAGTATTCACGGATTTTTCCCCTCCGCCAAAACGTATATAAATCTTTCGGCATTTCGCGCTAAATATTAGCATTGGGGAAATGCGTACCTTTTATTTGTTCCAATCTGTTGTTTATATTGCTGAGTGTAGCGAGTATGGAATATTTGGAATGTCGCTTCAGGGTTTCATGTACAGGTCTAAGACAATGTTTTACCGTCCATAACTTCTATGTCAGTTCATCATCATCATGTCAGCAGAAAGACGTCCACTGCTGGACATAGGCCTCCCCCAAGGCTCACTCAGACCGGTCTTGTGCTTTCCGCATCCACCGCGATCCCGCGATCTTAACCGTTATAGGTTTCCTTTTAAGTTCGGTATACTTACTACCATCCTGAATTTTTTCAAATTTTTCCACCCACCGGTTTAGATTTTAGAGAGGGGGGACGCTCGATTTTAATGAAAATTTTCATTTTAAAGTTGAATATTTTGCAAACAAATCACTGAAGAGATAAATCGTTTTAGAAACCCCCTAATCTAATGGTTAATACAAGCTTTTTTGTTGACTGTACTTTTTGTTGACTCTACTTGCATTGTCACCCAAACTGCATTTGCATACCAAATTTCAAGTCGATGCTATTTAACCGTCGAAGAGTTCCGTCCTGCGAAGACGATCCTGGCTGGACTACCAGGATGTCACTACTAGATTATTGTACTGTCACGTGATTTACACAAGTATGCCAATTTTCAAGTCTATCCGACTACTGGAAGTTGGTCGAATTTAACTTGCATTGACTACAGACAGAAAACGGGACAGGTGGAACTAATTAAAAGCTTGTAAAAAACCACATAAAAGTAATCTTTTAACGACATGTTTTTGAATGTTTATAAAGAAATAAACAGACAGAAAGCTTGCTTATCAAACGTAAAACACTTTCGTGATTGTTTTTCCCTCTTAGCAACACTGAAAGCATTGCATTAATACGAAAATATTTTCATCTCTTTTCGGAAAGCAAGCGAAAAAGTTCAAAAATCTTTTTCTCTTTTTGCAATGTTGTTTTTAGCTTCAAAAACTGTATGAAGGTAACTGCAGTTTCACGCTTGATTGGGTTTAGTTTGTTTTTTGAAATAAATTGAACCTGAAATTAAGCTTTGATGGTTTTGTGTCATCATCATCATCGTAATCCTTACAAGGTTTTAAAAACCCTGTACGATAATTAAACCCGTGTTAGGACTACAGATCAGTAACACAATAAAAGTGGAAAATATCTATTAATAAAAAAATGTTTTTAACAAACGCAGCCAGCCTTATGGGCACCCTGCCCAATAGTAGCGACTTGGGTGATATTTGTAAATATAGATTTTTCGGATTAGAGTAAGTTATAACGTTTTAAACTTTCGTGATTCTCACTCATAGTCAAAATACCACAACTGTTATACTCACTGACTCACTGACTGACTCATAAATGTCTACTCGTGACCATGGTAACTGTAACGTTGCCGAAACGTCGAGGTAAATATTACTTGTGTACAATAGCGTGATAAGTCCCGTTGTGGTATTTTGACTAGAGTAAGTTAGTTTTAGTTCTTTTTTTATTTATTTCTGTTAATTATTGTATATACTATTTGTTTGTTTATAAATAAATTTATCTTCAATATAATATTTCGAATTTCAATGTTTTTTCTAGTGTATCAAATTAATAATCAGTAGCCTTAATATGCTTTTAATATGGGTAAAATTTGAATTATATATAACATGTATATGTCCCACTGCTGGGCACAGACTTCCTCTGAGAATGAGAGGGCTTGGACCACAATTCCCACGAGGGCCTAGTGCGGATTAGAAACTTCGCACCATTGAATTGCTTCCCAGGCTGATGCGGTTTTCCTCTCAAAAGTTTTCCTTTGTCTTTAGCTTGTTATAAATACATTTCAAAATATCCACATGTAAAAACGCAGAGGTGAAATGATATTGTAACGGATAACTCACGTCTTAAATCGAGTGTAGCTCGACATGTTTCGGGCTATTTCGTAGCCCGTTAGTATTTCTTCAAAGGAGCACGCGACCCACACACACAACAGTACAACAACAACAGCAACACAAGAACAACAACAGTACAACAGTAACAGTATTAAATACTCGTGCTGCGTCATTGGTTGGTGTGAACATGCCTTTACGGAGCGATGTTGTTAGTGTTGTGTGCTACCCTACATTAGACAGTGACTATAAAAATGACGATAAAAGTGAGGGTAGTTTTGCGCCTGTGTTAGTTTCGTCGGACAGTCGCGCGAGCAGAGCGGTGGCGCGTAGTGCGCGGTCGCGTGCTCCTTTGAAGAAGGGCTACAAAATAGCCCGAAACAAGTCGAGCTAGACTCGATTTAAGACGGGAGTTATCCGTTACAATACCTATCGTTTAATATGAATGAGTCTCCGGTAGTTTCATGTTCAAAACGATTCTTTACTACAGAAGCCACAGGTCAAACCGCTACACCGCCACTTTTTTTCTATTAAAAAGCACCATGATAAAATTTGCAATCGACTAGAATCAATTAATCGTTCACTGACTCTGAAATTTCACAAATCGATATTTCTGTTATGTAAAAGGCGTTGCAATTGTAAATGTTCGTGTAATTAATTTTGTACGCTCCGTTTCGACAGAGAGTGTGTAAGTAACAGAGGCTGATCAGAATTAAAGGTTTAAAACTCTTCCAATCCCTTAGAATAAGAAGTTAGAATTTGTTTTTCTTTAATCTACTGGATGGCAAACGAGCAACCCGGGTATTGCAGATGCGTTGCCAACCTAGAGGTCTAAGATGGGATACCTCAAGTGCCAGTAATTTCTAGACCTAGATTATCGCGCTGTGGCGCTCTCTACCGGAATAAAAAGTATCTTATGTTGATCCTTGGGGCTTAAACTATCTCTATACCAAATTTCATCAAAATCGTATATATAAAAATATGGCTTCTGTCCTAATTAATAGGACAATATTTCGCCAGTGTCTAAGTACTCTCTTTCGAGAGGCAACGTTGTACGGTGATTGTAGTTTTTGTAACTTGATCTTGATAGTACAATTCCAGAAACCACGTGGAGACAACTTGCGCATTAAAAAATGTCAGACACGAGAGCAATATATAGAATTTTGAGCAATATAGAATTTTGTGATCACTGTTCACTGTTAAGGTTAATCGACGCATAAAACACTATCAAAATTATATTTCAACTAGCCAAGGAAACAGAAATAGCAAAATTAGATATTGTCTACATCCGCCATGTTCGAATGCCACAAATCGAATCTGCCCATCCTATCCAAAAAGTACTATAGTCTCTGTGCCATCATACTCTGTGGTATGCCGATATTGTGACGAATCTATGAATGGTTTCGTTTATTGTTTTCACAGCTATTTTTATTGTTCTCTAGCGCGTGCTGATGACCGAGTTTTCTTAGCATTTTTATGAAACGTAAAAAAAAATATAAAAAACAATAGTATGCAAATATTTTCTTATTGTTTTTAACCCCTGACGCAAAAAGAGGGGTATGTCTGAAGTCTGTATGTCTCTGTGTGACATCGTAGCTCTTAAACGGGTAGACCGATTTGAATGCGAGTTATTTTATTTGAAAGCAGGTTTTTAGCAATAGTTTTTAGATATGCTTTATCAAAATCTGTTCAGCCGTTTTTGAGATATTGAATTTTGAAGCGACAATGTCGGGGGGTTTTTTTGGTTAGGTTATGTTTTTTATTTTATTTGACTGGATGGCAAACGAGCAAGTGGGTCTCCTGATGGTAAAAGGTCCACCGCCGATAAACGTTTGCAATACCAGGGATATTGCAGATGCGTTACCAACTTAGATGCCTAAGATGGGATACCTCGAGTGCCAGTAATTTCACCGGCTGTTACAGGCTGTGTACAGATTACTATGACATGTAAGTTAATCTCTCTTCAAAAATTGAAAATGTTTATGAATATAAATATCCAGTGGAATAAAACAAAAGCGGAACGTTTTAATCACGCTATGTTAATATGCCAATGGCACCATATGAAATTATAGGCAATGTAGCCAATTCGGAGGATAAACCGTTTAAACAATAAAAAGTGTTGCCAGCCGTAACTGGCCACTAATTTACGCTGCCGTTTTAAACGGTGAATTGTATTCCGTTTTACGCCACTTTGACGCGTTAAATTTAGCAGATTAAGTTTTTTTGCGCTTTTTCATAGATTAAATTTGCAGTCATAAAACTATTCGCTTTTTTGAGTTGAACTGAAACAATCTTTTTTTTGAAGCTGTGGTGGCCTAGTGGCTTGACCATATCGCCTCTCAAGCAGAGGGTCGTGGGTTAAACCCCGGCTCGCACCTCTGAGTTTTTCGAAATTCATGTGCGGAATTATATTTCAAATTTATCACGAGCTTTGCGGTGAAGGAAAACATCGTGAGGAAACCTGCATACCTGCGAAGCAATTCAATGGTGCGTGTGAAGTTCCCAGTTCGCAATGGGCCCGCGTGGGAACTATGGCCCAAGCCCTCAGTTTGAGAGGCAGCCTGTGCCCAGCAGTGGGACGTATATGAATCTTTTTTTTAAATTGCCATAGTACAACAAGACAGATGTTTCTCTTCTTCCCTTCTCCCTCAAAACCATCTTTCTTCTTTTTTTTATAAATTAAATTAATGTCATGGTTAAGTTTCAGACATACGTTATACTTTAACCTCCCTTAAAAGCCTGGCTGCCGCTAACACACTGTATACTTTTGCGTACATTTTCGGACTCGGCGACGCATTATAAAAACCGGCATAAAAAAAGCTTGTAAATCATCAGAATTGCACGTAAACCCAAAACAACGGCTCGTTCATTTGATCACACTCATTAAGCGTTAACAATGTAACTTCATTGAAATGCTTCGTTAAACCGTACAGTGCTGTATGAATCATCATCATAGGCCTCCCCCAAGGCTCTCCACTCAGACCGGTCTTGTGCTTTTTGCATCCACCGCGATCCCGCGATCTTAACCAGGTCGTCGCTCCATCTTGTTGGAGGCCTACCGACAGCTTGTCTCCCGGTCTGCGGACGCCATTCGAGAACCTTTTGACCCCATCGGCCATCAGTCCTGCTGTATGAGTGCGCGCTATGAATTACTTGCGTTGAGTTACGTTGAGGCTTGTGTTACCATTTTTGTAGGTGGTAGGACCTTGTGCAAGGTCCGCCCGGATTGCTACTGCCATCTTGCTCGCTAATCCTGCCGTGAAGCAGTGCTTGCAGTGTTGTATTTCGGCGCGGAGAGTAAGACAGCCGGTGAAATTACTGGCACTTGAGGTATCCCATCTTAGGCCTCTAGGTTTACAACGCATCTACAATACCCCTGATGTTGCAGTTGTCTATAGCCGGTGGTGATCTCTCACCATCAGGAGACCCACTTGCTCGTTTGCCATCCAGTAGAATAAAAAAAAATGTTACCGACAGCCAGGCTTTTTGTAAGGGAGGTTAAAGTACCTAACGAATGTCTAACCATGACAATAATTTAAATAAAACCGGCCAAGAGCGTGTCAGACACACCCGAAGTAGGGTTCCGTAGCCATTACGAAATAATTAAGTAATATTTTTCTAAGGGTTTCGTATTTTGTACGGAACATTCCAAGTTTAGGTATATATTTTATACCTTAGGCTGCTAATTACTCTTAAACAACTAATAATTCTCAAGCAAACATAGCCGTTATAATTTTCTTTGAAAGTTTGATATACTTACCATCCTTGACTTTTTCAAATTTTTCCACCCACCGGTTTCCATGCACCCACTGGACGCTCGATTTTTAATGAACATTGTACTTTATATTATATATAATATATAATATTTTTTATATTATATATAATATATAATATAATATTTTTCAAACAGATCACTGATTCAAAAAATCATTTTAGCAATCCCGTAATGGTTTTCAAAGACCTATCCAACGATACCCCACACTATAAGATTGGAAGAAAAAAATCACCCCCACTTTACGTCTATGAGAGGTTTTTATTGTACCATTTTGTCGGCATAGCTTACATATACATTCGTGCAAAATTACAACTTTCTAGCATTGATAGTCCCTGAGCAAAGTCGCGGTCGGACGGACAGACAGACAGCCATAATTCTTGTTCAGCACTTAGAAATCACCCTGTACTATGGCCGCTATCAAATATCGCTCGAACCAACTATAGGATTATCCCAAACGACAGGAAAACTCAATTTTCTCGTCTGCCCCCGCCCAATTAAATCTAGTTTATAATCCTAAACTATAGTTAAAGCGGTTTAAATTGCCCGGGCAATTATGGTTCAAGTTTAGGAGTTCCAAAATTTCACCCCGTTGTGTTGTTTATTATTATTCTCCTTAATGGCGGCCTTTAAGGCTTGGGCCAATGTCAGTTAAAAAAAGATAAATATATTCTTCTTCACGTAGTACGGTGATTGTAGTTTTTGCAACTTGATAGCAAAATTCCAAAAACCACGCGGAAACAACTTGCGCATTAAAAAATGTCAGACACGAGAGCAATATCAAATTTTGTGATCACTGTTCACTGTTAGGTTAATCGCCGCATAAAACACTATCAAAATTATACTTCAACTAGCCAAAGAAGCAGAAATACCAAAATAGGGCATGGCCCACATCCGCCATCTTCGAATGCCACAAATTGAATCCTTGTGTTGTTTATAAAGCATACCAAAGTTATGCATATCAAGCACTTATAAAAGACTAGCTTTAGCTATATGCGTCCCACTGCTTGGCACAGGCCTCCTCTCAGAATAAAAGGGCTTGGGCCCAGGGCGAATCAGGAGCTTCACACACACCATTGAATTGCTTCGCAGGTTTGAGAAGGTTTCCTTACGATGGTTTCCTTCACCGTAGAAATGTAAATTCGCGCATGAATTTAGATTTTTCCAGAGGTCCGAGCTGGGTTTGAATCCACGATCCTCTGCTAGAGAGGTCTTAGACAAAAGCACTATGCTTCCACAGCTTCTAACAACACACTAAGAATAAAGTGATAAAAATAAAATAAGTAAATCCATACTTTCCATACTAATATTATAAATGTGAAAGTAACTCTGTCTGTCTGTTACGCTTTCACGTCGAAATCGCTGAACCGATTTTGATGAAATTTGGTATATAGATAGTTTAAGTCCCAAGGATCAACATAGGATACTTTTTATTCCGGTAGAGGGCGCCACCGCGCGATAACCTAGGTCCGCACAGACGAAGTCGCGGGCATAAGCTAGCAGATTTAATAAAATAGCTACCTGTTTAAGTTTGACGACCAGATGGCTAAGTGGTTAGAGAACCTGACTACGAAGCTTGAGGTCCCGGGTTCGAATCCCGGCCGGGGCAGATATTTGTATGAATAATACGAATGTTTGTTCTCGGGTCTTGGTTGTTTAATATGTATTTAAGTATGTATTTATCTATATAAGTATGTTTATCCGTTGCCTAGTGCCCATAGTACAAGCTTTGCTTAGTTTGGGACTAGGTCAATTGGTGTCAAGGTGTCCCATGATATTTATTATTATTATTATCTTTATTTCTTTTTATTCTTAGGATCAGGTTTTTATAATATAAAAAGTAAAATACAGAAAATTACATTCAAAATAAAAAAAATATAAAAACTTAACCTAGTTTGCCGTAACGGAGCAGGGCCAAGTTATTATTATTATTATTATATATGTCGAGCTAAACTCGATTTAAGACGTGAGTTATCCGGGTCAATAGATTTAATAAAATAGCTACCTGTTTAATTATAACACAGGAACTTCTTTTAACATGCCATTTAACATGTGAAAAGGTAGAGCGAGCCGTGGGTTAATTGTCCTAGATAATTAACTGAACTCATCAAAAGAACTCAAAAAGTTCCAACCTCTATTTAGGTGAAACTTTTGATTAAAGGTAATTGTGGAGTTGTCCCAAAACTGGGTTTAACTAAGTTGCACGGTTTTGTCACGAGGCCTATAAAAGAGTCTGGTTTTGCCCTTTATTTTGACGTAGTTATACAAAATTTGTACAAGTTGTTCGAAATTTAATTGAAATATTTCAGTATGTGATTTGTTGGGTTAGTCTTACATGTATTGAAGGATTTCAATTTTATTTTTAGTAAAAAAAATCCGACGAAAAAAAGACGCAATTTCCGATTAAAAATATACTTACACCGATACTCAAGAATCAATGCGAGTTTTGGAGCACCAGTTTGAAGTACAGGGAATGTACAGGTATCTTTATGATTTGTCAACTATGTTTTCTCAACTTCGCATCTAATAATTATTTGAAAATTTCTGTCTCTCTCTATGTTTCTAACTATGATTATGAATGCGAAAGTGAGGGTTAGTATTACTTCGTCCAAAATGCAGCTGGTCTACGTAGCAAATTAGCAATTTAGTCTACTTAGATACTTATCAAGTGGTCTAAAATTCTTTGACCCAAAGTCGACGGAGATTCGCAAAGCGCCTATTCCGCGTAGTAAATAAATAAATAAACAAGACCAGTTGCTTCTTAGGTCAATTGCTACTTAGACCAGTTGCTTCGTAGAGCATGTACTACTTAGACCAGCTGCTTTTTAGACCAGGTACTACTTAGCCCAACTGTTGTTTAGACCAGGTACTACTTAGACCAACTGATTTTTAGACCAGGTACTACTTAGGCCAACTGCTTTTTAGACCAGGTACTACTTAGACCAACTGCTTTTTAGACTAGTTACTACCTAGACCAACTGCTTTTTAGACAAGTTACTACTTAGACCAACTCCTTTTTAGACCAGGTACTACTTAGACCAACTGCTGTTTAGACCAGCTGCTTTTTAGACCAGGTACTACTTAGACCAACTACTTATTAGACGAAATTATACTAGCCCCCGTGTGTACTATACGCATTAAATGCCATGCGCATGAGACGCCTTGTTTTATCGATATGAGCGTATTTTAAACACCTGTGTGGTCTGTAATTTAGTCGTTTTCACGCACTATTGTCCCGTAGGCGGTGTTAGTTTTCCTACTGCAGATCCCTGGCGTCTAATTTGTCGGCGGCGATTTATGCCGCGCGAGTCCATTGTGCCACGGCGCAGGAATTTATCGTGCCAGTTAAATATTTACGTGTATTTTACCGTCTGCCCAAAGGAGGGATGTATTTTGCTAGGTGTACGTACGAATAAGTATGTTAGCCATAACAAAAATACAGGGTGTTGAAAATAACCTGAATGACTTCGAGAAAGGTATGGTACAGCCGTGCCTTTGTTTTGTTTTGCTCGACTTGGCGGGGGCACTACCCTGCCCCCAGATAGTTATAATATGACGTATAATGATTATTTTAAATTCAACAAAATCTAATAAATGTTTGTTTTTGTTACAGGTACGTTGTGTTGAGCTTCAAATGATGTATATTTGTAAGTAAACCGTAAGAAAAAAAAGAAAAATTAAAAAGTTATTTGGCACGTGGGCCGCCAAAGGCTCTTTTACATGTCACTACACTTTTTCAGAAAAACTAAAATTGCTTAATAATTACAAATAAAATACATATAAATAACAGAAATGTATGGGGTAGAATGTTGCCATCGTCATAAATAAAAAAAGGAAATAAAAAAATGGAGATGTATAGGTATAGTCTCCTAATCTCAAACAATATTTAACACCTCGAGCTTGGTGTGGTAGAGCCCCACTGTAACCACACTCTCACAGAAAACCGCATGAAATAGTAGTTTTGCTACTGTGTTTCGTACGGTGAGTGGGAGACCCAGAGGCCCGAAACCCTCCCCTCCCCCCCTTAGTCCCCGTTTTAGGCCGACAACGCACCCGTAGGCTTAATGCTGTAGATGTCCATGGGCGGCGGTGATCACTTACCAACAGACCCGCATGCTCGTTTGCCAGCTATCTGAAAAAAAAGGGACTCATTTATTTTTAAGGGTGTGAAATTAGCTGAATTATCGGATGACAATGGGCCCATACCGTCACACAGTCTGCACAAATCATACAGAACACAGATCGCTATCAACGTTTCATGCGCACGCGCTTCGTTAGATGCCTAAACGGCGTGACCGTGCGCAGTGATAACTACACTAGTTATTAAATCACTTAACACTTAGGGAACATGGAAGTAGATAGATCGATAGAAAGATAAAAATATGATACGGTACAAATTTTTTATGCAAGTTTTGACTTTTTATAATGAGTAATCATCATCATATCAGCCGTATGACTTCCACTGTTGGACATAGGCCTCCCCCATAGACCTCCAATTGCTTCGGTTAGAAGCGGCCAACGACCATCTGTTCTCCGTGCTATATGGCCTGCCCATTGCCACTTCAACGAGCTAATTTTCTTGGCTAAATCGAAGACCCTCGTTTTCCTACGTATCTTCTCATTTTTGATTCGATTCTGTAGAGAAACATCATACTTAAAATGATTGCTTAAAATGTAATGTTTAAAGCGTCTGCATTTTGACTTGCAAAATTGATAAAAATCTTTACAATTCACTGAATTTGCTTCTTTCAGTCTTTTGGCACGACTGTAAGAAACAAGTCACTAATTTGACTCATTTCCCTGAAAGTTAATCAGGTTTATTCGGGGAATCAAATAAAGTCCCTAATTGCCGTTTATTAAATGTATGGAGCCATTTGTCTGTTACAAAATGAATACGGAGCATAATTAAGTGAAAGAAGCAAATATATTTGAATACTATATACTTTATTAAAAACATTTTTATAGGTACAAGTTTTTGTTACGTCTCAGTATAAATACGTAGTTAGCTCCGAGACATTTCAATCATAACATTCATACCCCTTTTCAAGACAAAGATTTGAGACACAGATCTGAGGAAAAGCAACATGTCCATGGACACACATAACATTAGTTGAGTTACGTATGCGTTACCGGCCCTTTGAGAAATGAAAGAGAGAGAGAGACAGAAACATTTATTTACACATAAAACACATTAGATGGAAGGAATTAAAAGTAATATTTAATAGTATAAAGTGGGCTCCACTCAACCATAATCAGCATAAAGTCGAAATCAGGTCAAAATCTTTTTATACAATTTAGGCTGTAACAAGCACTTATGAACGTCAAAAAAATCTACCACCGATTCGGAAAAAAACTCTGTTGAGAAAAATCCGGCAAGAAACTCAACGACGTATTTTTTTTAAACAGATTCATAATTGAGTGTGTTGTGTTAATGAATAAGCTAGTTCTTTGTAGATCCCCGAAAATAGTGACGCTGCAAGCTCATGACCTACTGAAGAAACGTTTCGATTTTGATATCTAACACTACGACCAATACTACGACGTTTTCCCTTATATTTTTCGTTGTTGTTACACGAGAAAGTCGCGCAATATAACTTGTCTATTGAAATAAAAACATTTTCGTGCGGAAGTCCGGGATGCTTGAGAAACGTAATATTTTCCTTATTAAGACTTTTTGGTGACCGTATAAAGATGTTTTCCTCCAATCTTTTTATATTTTCAAGGTAAATAATTACGGGAGACATAAAATTGGCGCTCGCTTTTTGTCAAGCAAATATGTATTGTTATTAAATTTTGCTGATTCCTGTGTACGGAACGCCAGTATTTGACTTCTTTTCCCTAGGGAAATTTACATTTCGGGATAAAATATACCAATGATCATCATCATAATCGGCCTCTATAGATTAAGTATATTTTAAATTTGGTTCAACAAATTTTCCTGAGACTGAATATTCTTGGTCAAAGAATTCCTTTTTTCCGTGTAGGTAGCTGGACTTCTGGAATAATACATAGGGTACTTTTTATCCCAATATTCCCACGGGAAAGGTATAAAATCTTGAAATTTCAACCGCTGGGTTTAGAGTCTTGAAATGTTGGATAGTTTCTAACACAATCTCAATGTAGACCGCGATATAAATTTTGGGAATTTTGTGAAATCCCTGAATTTCAATTGTAATTAAGACCGAATAGTACACGTGCGAAGCCGCGGTTAAACTCTAGTCCTTACTATTATAAAGGGGAAAGTGAGTTTGTTTGTTTGTTTGTTTGTTACGCTTTCACGTCGTAACGGAGCGACGGATCGTCGTGATTTTTGGCATAGAGTTAGTTTATGGTCCCGAGAGTGACATAGACTAATTTTCATCCAGGAGAATGCACAGTTCCCGAGGGAACAGCGCGCAATAACCGAATACCACGCAGGCGGAGCCGCGAGCAATAGCTAGTGAAGAATAATTTCAAGACCATTCTTGTTTTTTTGAACAAAAACGATGAGCAAACGTCAGTCTTATCTATTTGATAAGGGCTCGAGCAGAAGCCTCCGTCGGAGGCTTATTAATCATGTGCTTTTGAACTCCGGAAAAGCTCAATGTTTGTTCGAATACGTCTTTTTAAGGTTTCCTTTGTTGAAGGATGATAGGACGATTTTTTGGGGGGAAAACGTCTTAATTAATACGAGGATAAAAAGGACGGGAGTTTTAAGATCATGTGAGACTTTTGTAATGTTTTATATGTTCAATGGTCTTTATTGGTACAAATAAAATAAAAGATATCCTAAAAATAGCTGAACTTTACTTACCTCATCATCATCATCATCATGTCAGCCGAAAGACGTCCACTGCTGGGTATAGGCCTCCCCCAAGGCTCTCCACTCAGACCGGTCTTGTGCTTTCCGCATCCACCGCGATCCCGCGATCTTAACCAGGTCGTCGCTCTAAAATTTTATTTAATAACTGATCAGAGTTTTATTCTTTCAAATTTGAGCTTGAATTTGGCGTAGCCATTTCTGTGATACGAATGTGGTAAAACGAAGTTCTTTACCTTCGCAACGAGCGCGAACCCCTAGCTCTCAACTAGGGATGTTAAGGATATCCATATCCGTAACCGAAACTACCGGATATCCGAAATAAAAAAATATCCGTATCCGTAACCGAAACCGAAATAAATGTTTCGGATAATTTCGGATAGTGGCGGAATCTAAATGAGACACGTTACGACAAGTTGTTTTTGATCGGCCGAGTCACACGTCGCGCGCGTGGGTGACAAGTGACAGCCTTTACGGCATGTTTTTACCGACATGTAAACACCGGCCCTGCAAGGCTACCACGAAATTCGAAAATTGAAGTCATAGGCTGATTGTAGTACCTACCAAGTGGTGACCTCTATATAAATAAAACCATTTTATTATCTATTTGTAGGTATGTTACTTTTGAAATTCCATAAGAATCTAATATCCGTAACCGAAACTATCCGAAACTACCGGATAATCCGAAATAATTTCATATCCGTATCCGAAACCGAAACCGATATAAAAAAATTCCAATATCCGTATCCGTATCCATATCCGAAATTCCATATCCGTAACATCCCTGCTCTCAACTCCTATACGTATCATTTGCCCCGTTCCGCCCAAATTTTCATAATTACACTAGACAATTCATGGGCCTCGGGGAGCTGCCTTTGTTTATGTAGAGATAATTGGAGGCGGTAGTCTTTGTGCACACATTGTTATAAGATATACAGTGGCGTATAATTGATTAATGCTAGTTTCTCTACTAGTGCCTCGTGTTTTATGTGTTTTTGGCACATTTTTTTGGCTTCTAAGGTCAGAAAAGTAGCTTGTCATCTAGCTTACGTTATTCTTTTACTTGTCTCAAACGGACAGAAAAAAATATCCCAAATTAATGACCATATAAAAAAATATGGGCCCAGGAGACTGAGGCTATGAATAGGATGCTGAGTATAGATATAAAAGAATTTAAAAACCGTTATAATTATTAAAATAAATATAAGTTATATTAATATACATTGTGCCGAAAGAATATTATGTTACTACTCTAGGTAAGTTTCACTTCATCATTCTTTAGCTTTTTATAAATTCCTGTATTTTGTGTCATAAACGGAAATGTAAATATTTAACAATATTGCCACAGGTTCTGTGTAAATTGCAGTATTGAAACACGTTACTAAATGATCGTCAAATTCTGCAAGTGTATTACGGTATCACAGCTTTATATACATTATATAATAATTTATACATTTCCTCGTATTTATATTTCACCTTTGGTAATCTCGTTGATAGCATATCGCGTTTCCGAAGCCAAATAAATGGAGAATTTCATTTCAGAGAATTCAACGGATTGGAGAATCAAAGCGGATTTCGTCGTTGACATAGACTTATTAATTGAATTAAAAGTTTAAGGATCGTTGTTAAGCAGTAAAACACACTTTGATATTGGTCAATAGTCATTCTGTTTTCGTTGACAATTTCGTTTTTGGAATTTCTTTTGTTAGAATCGTTTTCCAGTGTTTTTATAAAGAACATTACGTTTTTCGGGTCGGGTCCCATTGGCCTTACTAGCATTTAGCCTTGGCGAACAAAACGTCTTAGTAGTACACTGACTAAGTATGAAATATAATGCCATGATTACAAAATTGTCTAAGTTTTAGGAAGACTTACTTAGCAAAACGTCTAGGTCGCGAAATGCACAAGTGCAGAATGACTCAATTGTGTAAAGTCTTGATTGTATTAAATAATTTTACAAGACCAGACCAGACCTGACCTACTAAAACATTATGAAATTAAGTCATTTTACAGCCAAGTTATTCCGTCTACTATGCTTTATAGCAATGACGGCGTTTTACAGACCAAGGCATTTTGCTACCCGGACAAAATACAACTAAGGTGCTCTGTTCGCCAAGGCTAAATGCAAGTAAGGCCAACGGGACCCGACCCCGTTTTTCTACCCACTGTTCAGTCAAGTAAGTTCTGTAGATTTGTATGCCCTCCTATTTGCCTAGATATTTTTGTCCGACATTGTGTACATATTTATGGCCATGTAAGTTTACATAATTACATATTTTTGATGAATTGCTCCATATTTCCGACCCAGTTATCGGAGATTGTTGTATATTTTTGATGCATTGCCAACGTATACATAACATTTTTTTTGTACAAGAGTGCAAGTTTTTTTTTAAATGTATGAATGCAGTTTTTCTTGTTACTGAATTCGATGACATGGTTCCTTAGCACAGAACTTTGTATGTCTTATAGTTTCAGACTTTTCCATACTGACTAATCTAGGTAAATGTTCCTCCCATATTATATTGTAACACCACTGAAATGACTCACGTTCAAGCAATAAACATTTCATTCATTCACTCAGTCATTCATTCATTCACTCAATCAATCATTCATTCATTCATTCATTCCCTGTAGATTGATTGCTTAAAGTAGTGCTTCAGAGGCGTCTGCACATTATGTCAATAAAAAACAAAACAACTAGATACTCCATTACAGCATGTTACAGGAGGGCTACTACGAAAAACGAAAATCGAAGTTCGTATCGTACCGTCCCTCTCACTCTCGTATTAAATAATATTAACGAAAGCGGGACGGCATGATACAAGGTTCGAATTTTAGCTCTTCCTAGCGGGTCAGATCCTATACCGCCCATAAACATCTGCAACACCAGGGGTGCAGATGCATAGTCCAGTAATTTCACCGGCTGTCTTACTCTCCACGCCGAAACACAACAGTGCAAGCACTTTTGGCAAGGCAGGATTAGCGAGCAAGATATGGTGCCGTCCCGCTGACGCTTATGTCATTTAATCATCATCATCATCAGCTGGAAGACGTCCACTACTGGACAACTCCCCACTTGCATCCACCGGTTTCCCGCTACTCTCACGATATCGTCAGTCCACCTGGTGGGAGGCCTGCCTACGCTCCGTCTTCCGCCACTCGAGAACTATTCTCCCCCAATGGTTATCTGTTCTTCGAGCGATCTGCCCTGCCCATTGCCACTTCAATTGTCAAATGTCATTTAATACGCGACTGAAAGGGACGGCGGTGTACGAACTTCGATTTACGAGTTTTGTAATAGCCCCTCAGGTGTTATGTCGTTGACACGACGTGCTGTACATCATATCGTCATCGTTATCTGTAGACAAGACGTCTCGTCAGCGCACGTCAGTCTGTCAACGGGCCCTGATTTATGTCCCCTGACGTACATACCTTAATTATTTACTCGTATGGGGTGAGACAGGGATAGATGTAGTGTTTTTGTTGTCAATAACTGTGGAGTTTGAGATGCTTTAGTTTTTGTTTTATTTGTCACTGAACTTATAAAAAAAAGAAGTAGGTGAACTCAATACGGTGCCGAAACATGGACGCTCACGGTAGGGCTGGTCCACAAATTTAAAGTTGCTCAACGTGCTATGGAAAGGGCTATGCTCGGAGTTTCTCTGAAAGATAGAATTCGTACCGAAGTGATCCGACAGAGAACTAAAGTTATCGACATAGCCCACCGCATTAGCACGCTGAAGTGGCAGTGGGCCGGTCATATAACCCGAAGAACCGATAATCGTTGGGGTAGACGAGTTCTTGAGTGGAGACCACGGATCGGCAAACGTAGCGTAGGACGCCCTCAGACTCGGTGGTGCGATGATCTTCGCAGGGTGGCTGGCAAGAGCTGGATGAGAGTGGCCGAGGATCGTGCTCAGTGGCGTGCCATGGGAGAGGCCTATGTCCAGCAGTGGACGAACATAGGCTGATGATGATGATGATGAACTCAATATCATAAGGTCGGGTACTTTGACCCATGGACCGTTACTTTGGCCCACATCAAAACCACATGGAAATGTAAAATAAAACGTTAAGTTAATTATATCATTCCATCATCATATATATACTAGATGTTGCCCGCGACTCCGTCCGCAAACATACACAAAAAATCGTAGAAATTGGTCAAGCCGTTTCGAAGGATCACACACTTTTAGCCCCTTATTCATAAACGACAATCAAACCTATTTTAGTTAAAATGCCGCTAAAATTCGTTTGTCCTTATCTGTCACTACGACATTTGTATTTGCTAGAAAGGGACAAAGCATTTGTTAGTTAACATAGGCTTGTTAAGTTTTATTAATAAGGGGGTTAGACCCGAGAATTTTGTATATTAAAGATATAAGAATCGCTTGTTTAAGAGAAGTTTCCCTGCCAGCCGCGCGGCCGCGTTAAATATTCATTTGGGATATTGCTGTCTTTATCGCTCGTGACTTATGCGCTCGCACCCGTCCCCTCATGCACATCCCCTCCCGCTTCTCCGCTTCCCGTTTATGTATATCAAGATAACTGTAGACTTTTCAAGATTTGGGTGGTTGAATTTTGGGTTTTGCTGTCCTCAAATAATACGAAAAGTATAGCACAGAAATCAATGATATTTTACACTCAAGATCTTCTTTATATTTTCTATGCCTGTGGTTTTTTAGATTTTTGTAAAAATGCTTTAATAGTCTGTAATTCTCGTGGAAAGTTGACATCTTTTTTTTGTCGACCTTTGAGCTCCTGTAATTCTGATATTACACATTTATGTGAAAATCTAAAAAACCACAGGCATAGATAATTTCGTCTAGACCATACTTACAAAATTTCATCTACTTCTGTTGTCTAGTTTTTAAATGAAACCGGGACTACGTTTGTGTGGAGAATGGAACGCAGAGACTTTTCTTAAAGGCATTAGATTTTGTTAGGCTGAAACGCTGCTCAGCCCCATGAATCGAGTAACATTCATAAGCCTTGACTCACAAAAAAACTTGTATTAGATCAAAAGCTTAAGGAAACAGATGTTAGAAGAAAAAGTTATACGTACTTTCTGATATTGATTGATAGATTTTGCGTTGTTACAAAGTATTTGCTAAGAATCCTGTTTGTTTTCGCGGAACTGAAATACTGGTAGACGGATCGACGAATATCTTAAGCTTGGGGTCTTCTACAATCTTAAAACTTTCAGCTTCTTTTCAAAATATTTATATACATTATAAACAATTTCCCGTGATAGACTATTTACAGAAATACCCTGTTTAAGAAGTCTCCCTGTAGAAATCAATTTCTGAAAAATAACAAACTAAATAAATAAGTAAGTGGTGGTTTTAACTGCTTTATATAAATCAGTGAAAACACAACGAGTGCACTCTTCACGTGATGGATTGATACTAAGTCAAAAAGACAATTGTCATTTTCTACTAACGAATCCTTCCGATTTCTCCCGAAACCCGAAGGTTTTTCTAAGAGCTCGCGGATTTTTAACCGACTTCAAAAAAAGGAGGAGGTTATCAATTCGGTTGTATGTTTTTTTTTTATTTTTTTTTTATGTTTGTTACCTCAGAACTCCGTCATTTATGAACCGATTTGAAATTTTTTTTTTGCGTTTTTCCAGGAATGCTTTCAATTAGGTCCCATAAGCACCAAATCAGGATCTGATGATTGGATCCTAAGGAAATCGAGGGAACTCTTCAAATGTTGTAGGGACACCTATGGTAATTTTGATATATTTAGTAGTAACTCGTGCATTTGCTCTTGAAAATCATCATTTGGTAAAGTGGAACTGATGATGAAGACCACAGTTGACCATCGGAGTTATTACTCAATAACAAGTATTTCATGGGTTGAATTTCAATTGCTTTAACACAGTTGCTAAGCAATTTATGCTCCTCGGAACACATATGGTGAAATGGAATGGGTGGTGAAGCACCAGGACTCCTCAATAATGAACATCTCTGCATCGGAAATAGCAATTTTTTGTAAAAGGTGATGAGCAGTTGACATTAAACTATTGTATCTTAGATGTTTTACACTAAAAAGCGTGAAAAAAAAAATTTTATAACAAAAAATAGAACCGACTACAAAAAACCATGAAAATAATTTTCTACCAGTCTGAAGTCGGTGCCTCAGCACGAGCCAGCAGGAGTGGACCTATAATCGTCTACCTCACCTACAACTATACGAGTAAATGGCTTCAATCACTCCTGCTGGCTTGTGCTGAGGCACCGGCTTCAGACTGGTAGAAAATTATTTTCATGGTTTTTTGTAGTCGGTTCTATTTTTTGTTATAAAATTTTTGTAATAACGATAGGTAACATGTTTTGCAGGTAAGCGCTGATATCTTCACGACGTTTTCCTTCATCCTTAAGCTTGCGATTTATTTAAAATGAATGAATGCTGATTACCTGGGTTCGATTCCCAGCGCCGGTCTCTTTTTCTGGTTTTTCTGTGCATCTATGTATTAGTTTTTTTTTATTCGACTGGAAGGCAAACGAGCAAGTGGGTCTCTTGGTGGTAAGAGATCACCACCGCCCATAAACATGTGCACACCAGATGCGTTGCGGATGCGTTGCCAACCTAGAGGCCTAAGATGGAATACCTCAAATGCCAGTAATTTTACCGGCTGTCTTACTCTCCACGCCGATACACAACAGTGCAAGCACTGCTGCTTCACGGCAGGATTAGCGAGCAAGATGGTGGTAGCAATCCGGGCGGACTTTGCACAAGGTCTTACCACCTGCAACTAGTTTGTATTTTCGTTGTCATTGCGGTTTGCTCTAGTGTCGCTCCCCGCGTAGAGTTTTGCGTAATTCCCCACTCTACATACTTTGTTTCCCTTCCCCACCACCCGTGTGTCCCCACCAAACTTTTCTGCATGTCCGCAGAAGGTTAAGCTATCAATCTTTTCGGCTTTTTGTTAAGAAAAAAACTTTTTTTTCAAGCTCCGGAGGGATGCAGGCTTTGAATAATGAATACTGGTTTATTTTGAACTTTGCAAGTTTTTCTTTAGTTCGAGCGAGCTTTGCATAAGCTTTTCGTTTCGCTTTCTTTTGCGTCTCTCTCGTTTTGTTTCGGTGTGAAAAAGATGCATGATAGCTATTTGAGTTAAAGTCAAAAGACAAGTGTTCATCTTTGTATGGGCACGATTGTCAATATGTATGTCCATTGTACAGTTGTTAGTTATCCGTAAATAAATAAATAAAAATGTATTTCAATAGACTTTTTCTTCAGTTTCGCATGAGTTTCGAAGTCCGATAATTGAATTTAAATTCCCGAATTTTGCTAAATTCTAATAGGAATTCCTAATTAAATAACCCAAACAATAAAAGTTTGGAAAATCTCTGAACTTGTTACTTCAAAGTTCAATATCTCAAAAACGGCTGAATCGATTTTATGAAACATATCTAAGAACCATCTCTAGAAACCCTGATTTTAAATAAAAAAAAAACTCATTCAAATTGGTCCACCTGCTTAAGAGCTACGGCACCACAGACAGATTCAACGACAGACAGACAAACAAACACACATAGTGATAAATTTTATAGGACCCCCTTTTTGCGTCGGGGGTTATAAAATCGCGGTCTTTATTGACGTTACATTAAAAACAATCGTGCCTAATTTTATGATTCTAAATCCAGCAGTTTTCAACATTTTATCCTGATTCCACGGGAATGTTGGTATAAAAGTAGTCTCTGTGCTATTCCAGACATCCTGTTAGCTAAAGACATAGCATATAATCGCAGCCGTTTCAGCGCGAAAAGTAGCTTTTATGCTATTCTAGACGTCCTGCTAGCTAAATACACAGCATATGATCGCAACTGTTTTAGCATGAAAAGTAGCCTCTGTGCTATTCCAGACGCCCTGCTAGCTAAATACATAGCACACAAACGCAACCGTTTTAGCGTGAACAGTAGCCTCTGTGCTATTCTAGACGTCCTGCTTGCTAAATACATAGCATATAATCGCAGTCGTTTCAGCGTGAAAAGTAGCCTTTGTGCTATTCCAAACGTCTTGCTAGCTAAATACATAGCATACAAACGCAGCCGTTTTAGCGTGAAAAGTAGCCTCTGTTCTATTCCAATCGTCTTGCTAGCTAAATCCATAGCATACAAATGCAGCCGTTTTACCATAAAAAGTGCTATTCCAGATATCCTGTTAGCTAAATACATAGCATACAATCGCAGCCGTTTTAGCGTGAAAAGTAGCCTCTGTGCTATTCTAGATGTGCTGCTAGCTAAATACAAAGCATACAATCGCAGCCGTTTTAGCATGAAAAGTAGCTTTTGTGCTATTCTAGACGTTCTGCTAGCTAAATACATAGCTTACAATCGCAGCCGTTTTAGCGTGAACAGTAGCCTCTGTGCTATTCTAGACGTCCTGCTAGCTAAATACATAGCATACAAATGCAGCTGTAGCGTTAAAAAGTAACAAAAATATAGGCAATCATCCACATATAACAATTTTCTTGTTTTTATCGACCTACCGTAAAACAAGTTCTTTTTACCATTTTTTTTACAACGCAGCACCCAATTTACTTACTGAGTAACATAATAATCAAGGCGGGACAAATATCTGTTTATTATTGCTTGCTTAAATTTTAATTAAGCGGCTGTGTTGACTGTACCACGGCCCAGACGGAAGAACGTTGCCGGTTGGTTCGAAACCGCTCGTTTTAGTTGAGCCGTTTGAACCGCTGAAAAATAATAAAAGAACTGGTATGAATTGAATCTTAATGAATGATTACCAATTATCCTAGCTACTTAGATATATCAAAAAAGCCGTGGTGGCCTAGTGGTTTGAGCTATCGCCGCTCAAGCAGAGGGTCGTGGGTTCAAACCCCGGCTCGCACAAAAATTTTCAAAATTCATGTGCGAAATTACATTTGAAATTTACCACGAGCTTTAAAGTGAAGGACAACATCGTGAGGAAACCTGCACAAACCTGTGAAGCAATTCAATGGTGCGTGTGAAGTTCCCAATCCGCATTGGGCCCGCGTGGCAACTATGGCCCAAGCCCTCTCATTCTGAGAGGAGGCCTGTGCCCAGCAGTGGGACGTATATAGGCTGGGATGATCCTAAATACTGAAACAATATTTTGTCATAAATTTTTAAATTGACTAAAATAATTTCTTTGCTCACCTGCGACCTTATAACAGCTAAGTTTATGCAAAATATGCGTGTACATGAAGTTCCTCTACCTCTACGCTGTAAGAACACATCATTCTTTTAGTTCATTAATTTTTATTTTTTATTTTTCAAAAGAATTTATTTATAAACAAACAAATAATATATACAATAATTAACAGAAATAAATAGAAAAAAAACTAAAACTAACTTACTCTTATCCTAAAAATCTATATTTACAAATATCACCCAAGTCGCTACTAAATTGATATGGACCTCCGCAAAGTAACGCCTAATTCAATAAATTATTTAGAATCCCATCCTAATGCCGTAAGTATCTTACTTTATAAAGTCATTTAACAATAAATAAGGAACGTTTGTTTGTCCATCGCGAAGGCGCAGCCATTGGCGCGTTTTCTCGACTCCATCCCAAGTTTCTGCGTCGTAAAATTTATCACCAGCCCATAAATCCGGAATATAAAATGTAAACCCCGACCTACTCGGCTTTATCGCGCTAGCAGTGGCTATAGCTAAATAATGATCTAGCTATTGGTTCTATATGGATTGAGAGGTTAGTTAGCAGGTTCGTGGCCTATAAACATCCCAATGCAAGGCTCGGGCTCGTTTAAGAGCGAGAGCGCTTGGGCCGTAGTTCCCACGCAGGCCTAGTGCAGATTGAGAACTACACGCACACAAACACACACACACACACACAATCAAATACGCGATTTTTTTCCGAACTCGAATTAAGAATGTTCTGCAAATTAATTTCGAAAAAGTCAAAGGTACGTGCTCAAAACGATCAAAAGACTCGTACCCAAGGCCTTTCGCTTGAAAAGAGAGTTGGGCCAAATTTCAGACTGTCAAAAAATAATGTCTAATTGTTAAAATGCCCAATCGTCATAATATATAATTATCAAAACGACAAATTGTTAAAAAGTCTATTATTATTTTTCCTTTATGTATTTATGAAAATATAAATCTCATTTATTCCCTATCCCGTGGAAATTTTGAAAAATCCTTTCTTAGTGCGCGTCTACACCTATCAAGCAATAAATATTCCAAATTTCAAGTTTCTAGGCTCAGCGGTTTGGGCTGTGCGTTGATCTGTAAGTCAGTCAGTCAGTCAGTTTTCTTCTTTTATACATATAGATTTTTAATATAGAGTTCATATAAATTATAATGGTTTACTCGTAATACGTTAGGCCATTAGCTGAACAAGTAATTATGCTAAATAGTGACTTAACCCTAATCCTTAGATCTATCAGACTGTGTAATAAATCAAGTTTAATTGCTATACTAAGATTAATTTGGGGCATCTGTTAATATGAACATGTGGCCCACTGGCGCAGGCCTCCTCGTACAATAAAAGGGACATATTGTGTTTATAGCATGAAAGAAAGACCAAGATGTAGTCTGTTCCGTGGCCGGTTTTACAGTCATCATCATTATCAGTCGGTAGGCCTCCAACAAGATGGAGCGACGACCTGGTTAAGATCGCGGGATCGCGGTGGATGCGGAAAGCACGAGACCGGTCTGAGTGGAGAGCCTTGGGGGAGGCCTATGTCCAGCAGTGGACGTCTTTCGGCTGACATGATGATGATGATCATTATCAGCCTTCAGCAGTCCACTCCTGGACAAAAGCCTCTTCCATTGCGCGCCACAACACTCTGTCTTCAGCCCTTCGCATCCATCCGCTGCCAGCGACCCTCTTATAAGGTCATCCGGCCACCATGCCTCAGGACGCCCTACACTACGTTTTCCCGTCCGTGGTCTCCATTTGAGGGCTCGTCTACTCCACCGTCTATCAATCCTATGACAGACGGGCCAGTTTAAGAGTAGGACAGATTTGAAAAAGTATACAAACGGGCTTATAGGTCGCCTGGTGGTAAGCAATCTTTGCTAGCCATGGATACCGTGACCAATAAGACTTAAATGGCGTCATCATCTTCATATCAGCCATATCAGAACCCATAATAGGCGTCTTAATTCAAAGAGGATAGTTGTGGAGTTGCCGTCATCGAAACCGATGAGGACGACTATATATATATCAGCCGCAGGACGTCCACTCTTGGACATAAGTCCCCCACACAGACTTCCAGTTGCTTCTGTTGAAAGTGGCTTACATCCACTGTGAACCTTTGGTCTTAACCAGGTCATCCGTCCATCTCTTTGATTTGTTGACTACAATGTCACATTATGTATATAAGCTAAAGCAGTATGGAAGCTACGAACAAAACGATCGAAACGAACACACTCACACAGACGCGCACTCTACACGGCCTCTAAGGGGGTCTCGCGGTACTGCAGTTTCGACCGTAGCTTCGTAGCTTCCATACTGCTTTAGCTTATAGATATACTGTGGCAATGTCGAGTGAAAAATTCAAAAACTAAAAATTCAAGTGAAACAACAGTTGCAGTTAAAAGTTGGACTTATAAAATACCCAGACGGCAAATTTAATAGACAACCAACATTTCCCAAAGCGATACAATAAAAGAAAATTCAGTTTATGTTACACAAACTACGCCCCCATTTTCGCAACATTATTGTGAAGGAAAATTAAAATAATACCCAATTACTGTGAACAAAGTCTATTGTTAATAAAGTCTAATATTGCCTGAAACTGTAAAACATTGTTTGATATTATTATAACCCGTACCAAGATCTAGGTGCAGACTGAATACGCCTTTGCGGGCAAGTACGCTCACCCATGCAGCAAAAGTCAACTGGAGAACTGAAACGAATTATAAAGAAATGGTCCCAACTCGGCAGCTTGGCGCCCTGATTTTACAAAAAACATGTGCAATTTTCTGAAATTATGGATTTCTATATTCAGGTATTCCTCAGACCATCCATCTTCATTCATTTAATTCTCGTGCGCGTCATTGTAGTGTGGTAGTGGTGCTATCACCCACCCACCTATGTGGGTTTCTGTGATCTGTGTGTGTTCTTACAGTTTGGAGGTGGAGGAACTGCATGAACACGCATATTTTGCATAAACTTAACTATCATAAGGTCGCGGGTGAGCAAAGAAATTACTTTAGTCTATTCATCGTCATAACTCTCGCGGTTATATTCATTTTCATATCAACTGTAGGACGTCCACTGTTTGACATAGGCCTCTCACATAGACCTTCAGTTGCTTCGGTATGAAATGGTCTGCATCCACTGTGAATCCGCGGGTTTAACCATCGTCAGAGGACGTCCTGTGCTGCGGTTCCGATGTGTGGTTTCCATTTGAGAACTTATCGGCCACATCGACCAATTGTTCTCAATGCTATATGGCCTGCCTGTCAGTGAACCTCGTTTATAGGGTTCCATAGTCCACTAGGAACCCTTATAGTTTTGTAATGTCTGTCATTTGCCGGTCTGTCTGTCCGCGGCTAAGCTCAGAGACCGTTAGTACAAGAAAGCTGTCATTTGGCATAAATATACATTATCAGTCACACCGACAAAGTGGTAAAATAAAAACGAAATAGTTTGCCTCCTATAGACGTAAAGCGGGGGTGATTTTTTTGTTTCTCGACTAACCCTATAGTGTGAAGTATCATTGGATAGGTCTTTTAAAACCATTGCTAAGATGATTTTAATATTCAGTGATTTGTTTGTGAAATATTCAACTTTAAAATGCAAATTTTCAATATTATTATTAAGTTAATAGTATTATTAAAATCGAATGAAGGTATTTCCAGTAAACATCTCCCCTATATCTTCGTCTCCGTAGTCAAAACATGTTGAAAGCCCCATGTAATCAACTTCCCTGGAGATAACGTACTATTATTATTAATGGGACATAATAATAAATGATTTACTCGTATAAATATCTGTTATGCGACTTCCTTCAATTGTGGTGGTTTTATTGCGCCATTAGGGGATGCAAGGGGTAAATATTGTCAGTTTGTAAACATACAAAAATCACACAAAGCCACTACACTGACTCGTTTCGAACTCAACCAGAGTTTATTCTCAGAGCAACACAGTGTTTTTTTTTATTCGACTCCAGTCCAAAAAGTCAAGTTCCAAGGCAAACGAGCAAGTGGGTCTCCTGGTGGTAAGAGATCACCACCGCCCATAAACGTCTGCAATATCAGGGGTATTGCATGCGTTGACAACCTAGAGGCCATTTTTTGTACTTACTAGGTTTTGGAGTACTCGTATCTCTGAAGTTGAGCGAGATAGGCTTCTAAATGTTTTTGTATCCTGTGGGCACTTACTAGAAACCACGTTTTAAGCAAAAATGGCAAAATTGAGTTTTTGAGACTTACTAGGTTTTGAAATGGTGCAGCCGATACTTTGGTTTCAAAACGCACTAAGAGTCTATGACTTTGTAAAGGAATCAATTTAATAACTGACGAAGGTTTCCCACCGTACGCACCCGATATCGCATATAGCTGCAACATAGCTATATATCCCGCGGTGTACACGCTCGTCTTGTGCCAGACTCAGTCATTATATTAATTGCTCAGTTCGCGCCAAACGGGAACCGTATGCTCCAAAGTATGTCTTAGTATGTTATACCGCCGTTATATGACTATATTGTGATGCTTTGAATTTGCATGGTCGTTAATGGTTGCAGTTGTAATAAAGGTTTATAGTTATATTTAATGGGCTGATAATCTATACCGATGTTATAAATGCGAAATTAATTCTGTCTGTCTGTCTGTTACGCGTTCAGGCTTTCTGGTCCTCACTGAAAATCAGCGCCACGGCTTGCCGTGGCATTATGCTGAGTGGGGACCTATTTAGCGTCATGTATGTCTTTATTTGTTCTATTTTTGTTTTATGGCGTTAAATAAATGTATTTTCTTTCTTTCTTTCTTTCACGTCGAAACCACTGAACCGATTTTGATGGAATTTGGTATATAGGTAGTTTGAACCCCAAGAATCAAAATAGGATACCTTTTGTTCCGGTAGAGGGCGCCACTGCGCGATAACCTAGATCTGCGCAGACGAAGTCGCGGGCATAAGCTAGTCTACTATAATTTACTTCTACGTGTATATTTCCTTGAGTTTCTTGCCGGTTTTTTCTCAACAGATGTTTTTCAATTTGATTGAAGATTTTTCGACATGCACAAGTGATTGTTACTTACAGTCTAAATTGAATATTTAAAGACAATTTGATTTTGATTGGGACTTTAAGATATTTTGTACATTAAAATATAAAAGTCTGCGTGACGTCACACCGTGTAATACTTTTGAGGACGACATGACGTGACAGGTTCCGAATTTTATCGCGCCTCATCCTTGTCATTTTTTTTACATTGACAAAAGTAAAAATATGTGACCCATTATCTTTAAATATTATTTATTTTCATCCGTTCGTAACTAATATCTCTGAACACAAGACTTCAGCACAGCATCACTTAACCGACTCGGGATAAAACCTAGTCCATTCAGGCCTGTCCATTCGCATAATCCCACGATGTTAACTTTAGACCACAACATTAACATTCGGCCGACCCTAAATTCATAGCGGGCCGTTTAAACTTATATGTGTACTGTGACTAAGACGAACTTCTGTGCCCTAAACCCACCCCTTAAGGGGGGCCTTAAAGGGGGGGGGGCTAATGATAAACTGCAGAGATAGGCAAGCAATATATCTCAGTGAAGGAATGAAAACAACGGGGAAAACGAAAACCCTTATTAATGGTACAATTGTATAGGGTTACCGATTGTGCCCTTTTTATAAAGGTTTCCCCTTTTAGAGGGTGCGTATGATAGAGGAAGAAAACGATGCACTGATACAATACAATACAATACAAATACTCTTTATTGTACACCAGGAATAGTAAGCGATACAGAAAACAGGTACACAGAGAAAATTACACGGTAAGCAATAGGCGACCTTATTGCTTAAGAGCGATCTCTTCCAGGCAACCTTTTTATAGAAAGAAGAAAGGACTTGTTTACAGCAGGTGGCGCATTAACAGTAGATCAGAAAATTAAAAAGCAACAAAAGCACATCTACACATAAACCTACATATAGTACTGATTCATACGATCAAATGATTAGACGATCGGATAGCCAAGTGGTTAGAGAACCTGACTATGAAGGTTCGAGGTCGCTGGTTCAATTTCCGGTCATGTCTTTAAAGGAATAATAAAGTGGTAATTAAATCTGACAGAACCTAGAGCTTCTGGGTTCGATTCCTAGTCAAGGCGTTTTGGACTTATATCTACGAGGTGTCTTAAATTCTTCCGCAATTATAAATGTATTCGTGGGAATACCAGGATATATACCAGGATAATTTGAATTTAGAATTTAAAAATGTCAATATCATGTTTAAGCAAATGTCATCTTTTCTTGTCAACATATTGTAGGCTGGTCTTTAGGCTAAAAAATATAACAAATATCATGGGACACTTGACGCCAATTGACCCAATCCCAAACTAAGCAAAGCTTGTAGTTACTTTGGATACTAGGCAACGGATAAACATAATACAGACAGACAAATACATATTAAACATCCAAGACCCGCGAAACATTAGTAGTATTCATACAAATATCTGTCCCGGCCGGGAATCGAAGCCGGGACCTCAAGTTTCGTAGTTAAGTTCTCTTACCACTTTTCCATCTGGTCGTCAAGTCCCTAAGTCAAATACACAAACATACAGAAGTACACATAATACAAATAAAATAAATTACAACAATAATATAGGAAAACATGTAAGTGTCAACCCTAAAGGACAGGGCTGGCCTCTAGATTAGATTCCTTTGTCTCTAAGTTATGTTACAATTGGGCGAAATATTGTTATTGTTAAGAAATACTATCTTTATGAGTTCGCTTTGTTTGCGGATTTGTACAAAATGTCCAGAGCTTAGTTATTATGAAATATTACCCGATACACAATAATAACCTTTGTACACTACGAAAAAACAAGCAAGAGTAAATACAATTATTGGTTGCAATATAATACTTGTATTTACTTATAGTAAAAATGTTTTATGTTCGTTTATATACGGAGCGGCAAAAAATCTGGCCCCCAAATGTATGCAAGAATAGGTTATTTTGTTTGAAGAATGGGCCAAATTTTGCGCCGCTGAGTATATTATATAAAATAGTATTTTGTTGAACTACATAATTTATGTTATTTTATTACATTTGAAATTTTTGCTGAAACAAGGGCCGTGGGGACCTGGAACTTACCACGAGCTTTACGATAAAGGAAAACATCGCGAGGAAACCTGCAAAAACTGCATGTGTGAAGACCCTAATCTACACATAAATAATTGGGCAAGTTTAACTCCATAATCTTGTTAATATTTTTCAGAAATTTAAAATGAAAACTTTACAACACTCTTTAGGCAAACTTATCCAAACATCTTCTCAAATAATTTTGGTTAATTTAAGCCACATAATATATAGTATACTTAGTCCTTAGTTACCTGGCTCTACTACGTTCAACGTCAACTCATTAGGAATACATTTAGGTGTACTAAGTAAACTTGCCCGTATTCCACAATGTTGACCTAGGATTTCCACCTAGTTACTATCCAAAATCAAATACAGTAGAAAGGTAGAACAAAATATTAGCAAACCAACCATGGTTACCCACCCAGTTATTCTCCGAAATCGAATATAGTGGAAGGATATAACAAAACATTGAACCTTTCAATATTTGGCCTCGTAATGTTGAAATCCCGAAATTTAGGACAAACCACAAAGACAGTTGATATTATCAGTCGACGTAAAGTTACTGGCACTGTTTAAATATCGGGGTAGTAAACTAACACAATTTGAGTTGTTTCAACAAAATGGTATTTGCGAAGGATATGAACTAAGTTATTTTTCTTACATTTACTTTGTTAGTTATTTCTAGATGGTCTAATTGTACATTATAAAAATGAAAGGCTCAACTTATTAATTAGTTAACAATATTTTGTATCCAGGCAAAAAAAATTGTGTCATTGAAGGACGTCTGGAGTAGGTATATCAAGGAAGTGAAACTAATTAGTAACTTGTAACAATAAACTAATAACTTGGGGGAGACCTATGTCCAGCAGTGGACATCTTTCGGCTGACATGGTAATAATGATGATGAAAACAAACTACATGTATTGATCTTGAATCTTCATAGTATGAAGACACTACTCCTTTTTTACTTCAGTTATCTTAATTTATTGAATCAGGCGTTACTTTGCGGAGGTCCATATCAATGAACTAAAATGATTTCTTTGCTCACCCGCGACCTTAAGATAGCTAAGTCTATGCAAATTATGCGTGTTCATGCAGTTCCTCCACCTCCACACTGTAAGAACACACACAAATTACACAAACCCATCTATCACCACCACCACAACACACTGACGCGTTTCGAACTCAACCAGAGCTCATCTTCAGAGTGACACAACCGTACACCATGCTACCAGTTGTTAGACTAACAAACCACCACCACTGTTTTAATTTGCCAAACAAAACAAAAAACTACCCGCAAAATATTAATAAATTTTAACTATGCTACAAAACTACCTTGATTTTTTAATTTTTATTTATTTTTAGTCAAGGCATGTTTTACTAACTATCGTTGCTAAAATTAGACCCAAGCCGTAGCAAGGGAGATGACACTAAATTTATTTGCTCATTAATAATAGACCCCATACTATTGTACCTAATTATCTCCATACATTCTAACACGTCGAGACGAAACCCCTTATCACAGTAATGCAACACTTCATACGAATCTGAGTCTGATATTGAATGATTTAATTCTAACAGATGCTTGGCAAAATTAGATCTATCAGGATGTTCGTTCCTATATGCCGATACATGCTCTTTAAACCTAGTATTAAAACTGCGCCCGGTCTGACCTATATATACCTTACTGCAGTCATTACAAGTGAGCTTGTATACACCCGATTTAGTTCCTTTATCCACCTTCTCTTTGTGGTTACAAAGTTTAGAGTACAAAGAGTTGTTAGTTTTAAAGGCTACATTAACATTGTTTGATTTTAAAATGTCATAAATTCTATCAGACAAACGACCAACATATGAAATACTGCACCTATATTTGTTTGTAGACTGAGAAGGCAACCCGGCGTGAAGCATGCTATTTACTATCCGTGCCTGCTTCCTCTTAACCAAACCATCTACCATTGATTTTGTATAGCCATTTGACGTTGCTATCTGATAAATAGTATTTAACTCTGAATTAAAATTTTCCCTAGAGAGAGGTACAGTTAATAATCTATGTACATAACAATGAAAGGCTGCTAACTTATGCTGCCACGGATGATTAGATGATGCTGGAATCACAGCATCTGTGTATGTGGTTTTTCGATAAATTTTAAATTGTTGTTTATTATTTATTCTTGTAATTGTTAAATCCAGAAAGTTTAGCGAAAAATTTTCTTCTATTTCTTTTTTAAATTTTATTTTTACATGTTTGCTATTGATACTATCCACAAATAAATCAAGTTGCCTCCTACTTCCCCTCCAACACAGAATTAAATCATCAACATACCTATAATAATACACTATATTATTATTACCTATTATAAACTGATTTTCAAAGTAATCCATAAAAATTTCTGCCATTAATGGACTCAAAGGTGACCCCATTGCTAAACCATCACCCTGTAAATAATAATGTCCATTAAACCGGAAATAATTTTGCTTCATGCATAATGTTACCAAATTAATTAATTCACAAACCTCCCCCGGATGTAAACGCTTCCTTTCCAAATGGTTCTTAAGAATAACCAGTGTCTCACTATATGGTACATTTGTAAATAAACTATCTACATCCAAAGAAAGCAATGTTGCGTTGGGCGGTATGCTGATATCTTTAATTTTACTAACTAAATCCGAACTGTTTTTCAAACTGTATAATGGGTTAAAAGAAGATTTTACACGAATAACACTATTTAATTTCCTTGCCAATTTATATGCTGGAGCACTAACGTATGAGACAACTGGACGAACTGGCACATTATCCTTATGAATTTTAGGCAATCCGTACAGAATTGGTGCCTGCGGATTCATAGGTATAACAAAATTTTTCTGTTGTTCTGTTTCAAATGTAAACTTAGAATCTTTAACATGCTTCTTTAATTCATTGTGAAATGTTATTGTAGGGTCCTTTTGTAAAACTGTGAAACCGTCTCCCTGAACGATATCTAAAACTTTCTGATTATATTGGCTTCTTTCCAAAATAACAATACAATTACCCTTATCAGCCTTCGAAACAACCAAATCATTGTCATGCACTTTTCGTTGAACGGATCGCAAAGAATGTAAATCCGTTACATTGGCAACACACTCTGTAATATTTGTATTTTTAAGTGTATTCGCCACCAAAACCTTTGTCTCTAAATCACCTCTGTTACTTACAATTGCAACTTCTGAATCTACCGCCAAACCTTCCACTATTTTCTGATTTAATTTAGTGGGTGAAAGTAAATTATTAGAAAAAGGTTTGAAGTATAATCTACCCACTAAATTAAATCAGAAAATAGTGGAAGGTTTGGCGGTAGATTCAGAAGTTGCAATTGTAAGTAACAGAGGTGATTTAGAGACAAAGGTTTTGGTGGCGAATACACTTAAAAATACAAATATTACAGAGTGTGTTGCCAATGTAACGGATTTACATTCTTTGCGATCCGTTCAACGAAAAGTGCATGACAATGATTTGGTTGTTTCGAAGGCTGATAAGGGTAATTGTATTGTTATTTTGGAAAGAAGCCAATATAATCAGAAAGTTTTAGATATCGTTCAGGGAGACGGTTTCACAGTTTTACAAAAGGACCCTACAATAACATTTCACAATGAATTAAAGAAGCTTGTTAAAGATTCTAAGTTTACATTTGAAACAGAACAACAGAAAAATTTTGTTATACCTATGAATCCGCAGGCACCAATTCTGTACGGATTGCCTAAAATTCATAAGGATAATGTGCCAGTTCGTCCAGTTGTCTCATACGTTAGTGCTCCAGCATATAAATTGGCAAGGAAATTAAATAGTGTTATTCGTGTAAAATCTTCTTTTAACCCATTATACAGTTTGAAAAACAGTTCGGATTTAGTTAGTAAAATTAAAGATATCAGCATACCGCCCAACGCAACATTGCTTTCTTTGGATGTAGATAGTTTATTTACAAATGTACCATATAGTGAGACACTGGTTATTCTTAAGAACCATTTGGAAAGGAAGCGTTTACATCCGGGGGAGGTTTGTGAATTAATTAATTTGGTAACATTATGCATGAAGCAAAATTATTTCCGGTTTAATGGACATTATTATTTACAGGGTGATGGTTTAGCAATGGGGTCACCTTTGAGTCCATTAATGGCAGAAATTTTTATGGATTACTTTGAAAATCAGTTTATAATAGGTAATAATAATATAGTGTATTATTATAGGTATGTTGATGATTTAATTCTGTGTTGGAGGGGAAGTAGGAGGCAACTTGATTTATTTGTGGATAGTATCAATAGCAAACATGTAAAAATAAAATTTAAAAAAGAAATAGAAGAAAATTTTTCGCTAAACTTTCTGGATTTAACAATTACAAGAATAAATAATAAACAACAATTTAAAATTTATCGAAAAACCACATACACAGATGCTGTGATTCCAGCATCATCTAATCATCCGTGGCAGCATAAGTTAGCAGCCTTTCATTGTTATGTACATAGATTATTAACTGTACCTCTCTCTAGGGAAAATTTTAATTCAGAGTTAAATACTATTTATCAGATAGCAACGTCAAATGGCTATACAAAATCAATGGTAGATGGTTTGGTTAAGAGGAAGCAGGCACGGATAGTAAATAGCATGCTTCACGCCGGGTTGCCTTCTCAGTCTACAAACAAATATAGGTGCAGTATTTCATATGTTGGTCGTTTGTCTGATAGAATTTATGACATTTTAAAATCAAACAATGTTAATGTAGCCTTTAAAACTAACAACTCTTTGTACTCTAAACTTTGTAACCACAAAGAGAAGGTGGATAAAGGAACTAAATCGGGTGTATACAAGCTCACTTGTAATGACTGCAGTAAGGTATATATAGGTCAGACCGGGCGCAGTTTTAATACTAGGTTTAAAGAGCATGTATCGGCATATAGGAACGAACATCCTGATAGATCTAATTTTGCCAAGCATCTGTTAGAATTAAATCATTCAATATCAGACTCAGATTCGTATGAAGTGTTGCATTACTGTGATAAGGGGTTTCGTCTCGACGTGTTAGAATGTATGGAGATAATTAGGTACAATAGTATGGGGTCTATTATTAATGAGCAAATAAATTTAGTGTCATCTCCCTTGCTACGGCTTGGGTCTAATTTTAGCAACGATAGTTAGTAAAACATGCCTTGACTAAAAATAAATAAAAATTAAAAAATCAAGGTAGTTTTGTAGCATAGTTAAAATTTATTAATATTTTGCGGGTAGTTTTTTGTTTTGTTTGGCAAATTAAAACAGTGGTGGTGGTTTGTTAGTCTAACAACTGGTAGCATGGTGTACGGTTGTGTCACTCTGAAGATGAGCTCTGGTTGAGTTCGAAACGCGTCAGTGTGTTGTGGTGGTGGTGATAGATGGGTTTGTGTAATTTGTGTGTGTTCTTACAGTGTGGAGGTGGAGGAACTGCATGAACACGCATAATTTGCATAGACTTAGCTATCTTAAGGTCGCGGGTGAGCAAAGAAATCATTTTAGTTCATTCAGTTATCTTATCGTATCTCTAAGAAAATAATTAGTCTGTTAAAAAAAATTAAAAATATATCACGGGACAATCGATACCATTAGACTTAACCCCAAACTTAGCAGCGCTTTTCTTAAGGGTACTTAGCAGTGGACAAACATACATAAACAAGGGGTCCCAAAATTAATCTGGAACATTTCCATTCAGTGACTGGGTAAATTCGGATCCCTTCCAGAGATTTTCCTCAGAAAATTTTCATTCACGCCACGGCTTACTTTGAACATCGACCAAATGTACTACCAGATCATTTGATTTTTGGCTCAACGTAGAACGTTTTCACAATAAGCGTTATTTATAATGATTTTCCTCATAAGGCAATGCGGTGTCATTTTGAAAGTTTCTCTGATAGGTTCCAAAGTAGGTCACAATTCAGTTAGTTTAGAAGTAGCTAATCTACTGAACTATTTGCCAATTAACCTTACCACTGGCTGAAATATTTGTAAATTAATATTATAATTACTTGTAATGATGAAAATAAATGTGTATAGTACCTAAAAGGCAATAGGGCCACAGAGTTTCATTGATAAAACGAAAATAGGAATTCCTTATTACATTCCTAGTAAAAAAAAATATTTCATTAATACAAGACAACACAATTTACACAATACAAATTTAAATACTTTCATTCAATAAAATAAATTCATATGAACACACAACGTCATTCTGATCGATCAAAACTCAAGTGAATATTACATATCTATAGGCCTTTATATTATTTTGCCTTACATAAACACTACGGGAAGCCACGGTAGCCTAATGGTTTGATCTATCGCCTCTCAAGCAGAAAGTCGTGGGTTCAAACCCCGGCTCGCACCTCTGAGTTTTTCGAAATTCATGTGCGGAGTTGCATTTGAAATTTACCACGAGCTTTGCGGTGAAGGAAAACACCGTGAGGAAACCTACACAAGCCTGCGAAGCAATTTAATGGTGCATGTGAAGTTCCCAATCAGCACTGGGCCCGCGTGGGGACTATGGCCCAAGCCCTCAAGCCTGTGCCCAGTGGGACGTATATAGGCTGTGATGGAAATACTATGAAAACAAACAAAACAAAAAGAAGCTTCCGTAAGAAAAATCCAAAAATTCCAATCTAATAAAGTTTTATCCTAGTTAGGATCCAACATATTTTGCTGCCTTTACCCAAGATACAGATAAGGACTTAAAATTCTAACCGTTCACATTTTATTAACGCAAAATACCTGGCCAAATAACTCGCGGTACGCCGCGGGCATCGCTAATGGGGCGAGGCTTCGGTGTTGACGTTTGACTTATGTCTTTTTAACTTGATAAATATAATATATCCATAATATTATAAATGCGGAAGTGTGTTTGTCCGTCTTTCACGCCGTAACAGAGCGACGGATCGACGCGATTTTTGACATTGAGATAGTTTATGGGCCAAATAGTGCCATAGGCTACTTTTTATCCTACACTGGTTTTCCTGCAATCTGCGCTTGAGGGGTGGGGTAACTCGAACCGGTGCGGGGCGGAGCGTGGCCATTCTGTACGTTAGTACTATTATATGTTCTGTCTGTGGCTTAGTTATGCTGGGAAAATACAAGTAGGTATAATGCACTGAATCAATTGTTGGCTGATTAAATTTGAGGTTTCCATTCTATGAGGTGGTTTAATTTCAACAGAGTATGCGCCACCTGATTTTAATCAGACTAATTTTAGCAATCGAGTTAATGCAATATTTAATCATCCAGATTGAATTAAGCTAGAAACACTAATTTGGTATCCCGAGTTAAGTAAAATTTCAATTCGATACTTGAAAGTCTAGTTCCATCGACGCTATCGATCGATGATAGAATAGATAGAAAAGGTAGGCGATATGTCGCTAGATGGCGTTAGTATCGTGAGGTTTTTTGATGTTACGGTCTTGGTAAGGTTCACAATTAAATTTTCGAGTTATCATAATAAAGTATTTTGTACTTAGGTATTTAGTACCTAGTAGGTATTTGTAATGTGCAGTTCCAAATGCCATAACAACTTAGACTGTAAGGGAGACTGAGGAGAGTTGTGACAGGGAAGAGTATTAACAAGATCGATTTTTTGAAGCTTATTAACTGGTAGCGTCGAAGTAGTGCGCATTGTTTAGTTTAAGTCGCGAATTATCAAACGCGTGCTGTTGCTAGCTCGCTAGCAAGCAATTAATAAGTTTCCATAAATTGACATTGGCACTACTATTCTCTGTCACAACTCTCACTGTCTAAAAGACAGTTCCCTTTGTTTTAGTTCATTGTCTGTCAGTTATTTAACTATAGGTTTGATTATTCCTAAACATCTGAAGGATACTAAGCCAGGCTTTGTTTATCAAAGGCCACATCTATCTAGATCCCGCATAACACCCCTTCGACCGAAGTTGCTTTATGTCAGCAACTTTGTTCATAGGGGTCACTATTGTAATTGGTAAATGGAAATTGTTAACAACTAGCATCCTGGGATGAATTTAATTTAAATAATAACATCTACAACTGTTTTCGATCAGCTTCAGTCAAGATGACCAACGTTTCTGAAACGTCCCTTGATTGCTTGTCTCGTGGAGAGGTACAGAATCACGCAACGAGCTATGGAGTACAAATAACCGTTGGGGGAGAAAATCCCGAGTGGCGACCACAAACCGAAAGACAGAGCGTTGGAAGGCCTTCCGCTAGATGGACTGAAACTGGATTTTGGAACTAACCAGTTCTTTAGTTTTCTTACGGAAGTGAAACGGCAGAATAAAGATATCGTACATATCAACATGGCATCTGTCCCAGGACCTCAAGCTTTCTAATCTGTCCTTATTGTCTAACACTAACACACTTTCAATCACTGTTTTCACCACTTTTTTCTGTCACACATTAGAAGACGAAGGGTAAGGAAGAGATAGCGAATGGAATAGAGATGTTGATATCACCAATCAATTGACGTACTTTTTATGAGCTGTCAAAACAGAATTCTCCCATAGTTTCAATGGCAATAGCGACTTATGACGTCATTATCCGCCAACCCAACCAACTAACTATTTTTTTTAAGTAAGAAAAAATCTAATTTTACAGTAAATTGAAAATCGATCTGGTTCTCAGGGCTAAAATAAAGCGTTTTTTTTTACTGGATTTCTGCCTTCGAATTATTTTTTAATGGCGTCATCATCCCTATTACGAACATCAGTATATATCTGGTCAAGTCAAATATATTATCGCCTCCAAATACTCACTCACACATCAACATATTTTTTCACCTCCCACTTAATTCACCGCCATCAATATACGAGCCAATCCAACTTCACGAGGGGAGATAAATTTCACAACTTTCGTAATAGTCCGGAAGACAAACTGTTCTAGAGCGAGGTGGTTTGGGCACTGAAATTATGCGACATGTTTAAGTCACTTTGAAACTCCGTACTATTTTTGGTAAAGTAACAATCATCGTTCTAATTAAAATGGTCGTATGGGCGGCATTGGCGTGAAGATACCAACTGAGTGTCGACTGGATTGTCCATTTTTTATTGTGACACCAATAATGATAAGCAAAGCATTCGTTTTTGTATACCAACTGCAAAGTATTGCATCTAAGAACGCAAAGTGGATAATGGATTCCATTTTTACCGAAAAAAGAGGATTGGACGAACCTAGAAAACAATTTAACACAAATGGAACGAGGTTGTCCTCCGGACGGATGCCCGAAGTCCTTGAAACAAGCAGCCGGCTCTCAAACTACAACACATCGCAGTTAATCCCGTTTGCTTTTCAAAGTAGGAACTCGTTCACTATTCGTGCGATGAGATTTTACTTCGTTCAAAGTTTTCGAATAATTACTGGCGCTATTAACAAAGGTCTCTTCTCTTGTCTATAATCATCTTGGTCTTCTATTTAACCCCCGACACAAAAAATGGGTATTATAAGTTTGACATTTGTCTGTCTGTGTGTCTGTAGTATCGCAGTTCTCAAACGGATGGACCAATTTTCATGCAGTTTTATTTGCGTAAAACCAAGTTTCCCTGCAATGGTTTTTAGCTATGTTTCATTAAAACCGGTTCAACTGTTTCTGAGATATTTAACTTTGAAATGTCTACGACTTTTCAACTCTTTTAAGTTGGTTAAGTTAGTGATATTTTGAAAAGATGTTATGGATTTTATCTACACTAGATACCTTGTTATTTTGAACATGAAACTATAGTGACTCACTCATATTAAATAATATTTTACCGGATAATTAACGTCTTAAATCGAATTTTGCTCGACATTTTTCGGCCTAATTCGTAGTCCTTTCTCCTTAAAGCTTCCGCAACACGCGCACCAGCCGCCGTGTCGCGTTGCTCCTAGGAATAAGGGCTTTGAATTAGATTTAAGCCGCCTATTGCTTACCTTGTAATTTTTAATTCTTTTTGTCATTCTCTGTATATCTATTTTATTTTCTGGATCGCTCACTATTTCTGGTATGCAATATAGAGTCTTTGTATTGTAAGGCGTGAGTTAAGTCAAAAATATCGTTTAATTCCTTGTTATTTTCATAATTATCAACACGTCACACGTTCTATCAATATATTTTGTTTCTTATTCTGAGAAGAAGCCTGTGCTCAGCAATGGGACGTGTATAGGCTGGGATGGATGGATAGGTAGAGTGATGAATCTACCTCGTCGATGGTGTACGCCATGCATTACATTTTTCTCCCATCTTATTCCTTTCAATAACCGAGATTCACGAAAAAACAGGTATAGTTTACCACATGTCTGTCAGAAGTGAACCCTACTGAACTCAAATTACACATTCAAATACGTATAAACACATCGACAGCATATTAAGCGCTCCCGGTTCCGTGGCAACCGCGCAATAAGTCCCCGGTATCGCGGATCCCTACCACAGTACGGAACCCTAATATATCCTGGGAAACGAGAATAAATCAGGGCAGACGATATAATGGCTTTTTGAACTGATTCCGCCGATTCCGTGGCAATATTGCGTTTTCGAGCACAATATGTTTTGATTGCGAGTTTTTGTGGAAAAATTGTACTTAACGTGTACCATACTTATACACGTACACTGTGTTTCGAGCTGTTTCCTCTGGCATTCTTTATTGACAGTGATTACATAGTCATCTATATCTTTACCTAAAGTTAATCCAACCATAGTGATGTATTCCAAACGAAATATTTCCAACTGAATTTAAATAACTAATAAAAAAATACAAATAAGAATAAAATACGCAACTAAAATTGAAAATCAAAATGACTTAATTTTTAACTTTGATTTTATCATCACAATAATGCGTTTGTTTGAATAAATTAATGATTGGAAATAAATCAAATTAATAATAAATGAAATAAAACAAAAACTAACCTTTACCCCTCTGATCTAATCACGTATTTAAGTAGTGAAATTTGATTTGAAATATTGGCCCTAACATCGTATATATTCACTTAGCGCGTAGAAGTGAAATTTTAGGCCGGAAAAATAGCATGATTTTTTTTGTTATTTAGGATAGGTATTCGAGAGGGAAAAAAAATTTTAGACAAATTGCTGCCATCGACACAAACAAACAAATATAAGTAGATAAAACCGAAAATTAGAAAACGCCCATAGCTTCAAAGTTATTTTTCTGCATCATTTAAAATAAAAAATAGCAATTCATTATTTTAAACAATTTTAATTTGGTATCCTGGTTTGATCCATAAAACAGTTTACACATGCCAAAAGAAAATCATGTACGTTTTAACAACCCAAATTGATGCGGGTTTGATTTCATTCATTTAAAATTCAAGCCCAATTTTACCTTAATCAAACCTCGTAAGTACGAAATCCAATTTTGCACTACGACCGCTCGATACAAACTCGCTTTATAAAATATTAAAAAAAAGTCCAAGTTATTAGCCGCAGCAAAATGGGCAAGTCGAGGGGTGCAACTTTACCCATCAGGGTCCATATCTCGGGACTTTTGAATTTCGCGATAGACTCGCAGGCGATGAGATTGAAAAGATGTGGGGCTTAGCTTTTATTCTTGGGCTATAAAGGTTTTTTTACGTGATACGAGCTTTTTAATATTTTGAAATAAAATGGCAATGAAATAGTCTTCATTTTCTTAATAACGTTAAGGTAACTTTAGAATCTGTCATCTTATGCGTGGCTATGACAGTGAGTACCTAGTGGAAAGCAATCTCAATCATCAGTAGCCATGAACACCCATAACATAAGTTTAGTTACCGATGCATTGCCAGTCATTTAAGAAAAGAGTGGGCGCGCTTTCTTAAGATCCCAAGTTGTCCTGATTTTTTTATTTCTGTTATCATCATCATCATCAGCCGGAAGACGTCCACTGCTGGACAAAGGCCTCCCCCTTAGAACGCCACAATGAACGACAACTCGCCATTTGCATCCACCGGTTTCCCGTAACTCTCACGATGTCGTCAGTCCACCTGGCGGGAGGACTGCCAACGCTTCGTCTTCCGGTTCGTGGTCGCCACTCGAGGACTTTTCTCCCCCAACGGTTATCTGTTCTTCGAGCGATGTGGCATGCCCATTGCCAGTATTGCCACTTCAATTTGCATATTTTTCCAGCTATGTCAGTGATTTTAGTTCTTCGACGAATTTCCGTATTCCGGATTCTATCCCACAAAGAAACTCCAGCATAGCTCTCTCCATAGCTCGTTGCGTGACTCTGAGCCTCTCTAAGAGGCTAACATTCAAGGAACACGTCTCAGCGCCATAAGTCATCACTGGCAACACACACTGGTCGAAGACTCTTTTATTTTTGTAATGTCTCTGTACTCATTTTGGTGATCAATAAAGAATATTTGTACTGTATTGTATTGTACTGGTCGGTCCATAAATACTGGCGCTGCGAGATGATTCCAAAGTTCACCGTGTATGGCAAAAAAATCTAAAAGAGCCTCATTTAGAAAGGCCGATTGCTTGCCTGCTGATTATCTTCTTAAAAACTGTTTTCTATACCTACATTCTGTGTTGTGTTTTACAGGCATTTATTTTACCACTCAACATAATCTTCTAATTTGAAAGAAATCTCGATCTTATCTTTACAAGATATGTTTTTATTAAAAAAGATTCGCCCCAAACACTCGGTTTTATTTTAAGATATCATCTGCCCCGGGGCTTGGAATAAATCACCCGCGACCTCGCTGTAGTGCTTTTTTAAAAGTGCTAAACCCGCCATTGCTTGGATTATGCTATTAAAAGTTTGCCTTAGATTCCAATGGGGGTTTGAAGCTCTTTGCGAATTAAAGTTGGTTCGAGGAAGCAGTTTTAATAGAAATTGAAGGGTGTCTAAAACGAACGGTTAAAAAAGGGGTTGGTGTAACTGTTAACGAACAAATTAAAAAAATTGCATACCTACGTGACGAAACATGTAGTACTATATTTCTGTAAGCCTTTGAACACCTTTGTACGATGTTTAAGTAATTAATTGTGAGTTAATAAACAGTTATTAGAGGTAAGCGTTAAAGTTAGAAAAACTTGTTTTAAAAATAGGAAAAGTGCCAATATTTTTAAACTCAAAAAAAATGCGTTGGTAATCGAAAGACGGAAAATATTTCATTCAAGCTAATATAACAAGACTATTCTGGGGTACTTTCAAAAAGAAGAAATACGAGATTAATAGGGATGTTGACGCCATTAAAAAATAATTCAAAGGCACGACTCCAGTAAAAAAACGCTTTATCTTAGCCCTGAAAACCAGACTAATTTTCGATTTACTGTAAAATTCGATTTTTTGTTGCTTTAAAACAAATAAATAGTTAGTTGACTAAGTTGGCGAACAAATAAGCGACTTCTGACGTCATAAGCCGCTATTACCATTGAAACTCTATGGGAGAATTGTGTTTTGACATCTCATAAAAAGTACAATGTTTTAAACTTTCGTGATTCTCACTCATAGTCAAAATACCACAACGGGACTTATCACGCTATTTTACACAAGTAATATTTACCTCGACGTTTCGGCAACATTACAGTTGCCGTGGTCATGAGTAGACTCAGTCTACAGTATAAGTCCCGTTGTGGTATTCTGACTCATAAAAAGTACGTCAGTTGATTGGTGGTAAACCAACATCCCTATTAGTAAAAGTTAGAATAAAATAAAATTAACTTAGCTTAGCTTTATTTCTCACCGGTCAAAATTACGTTTAATTAAATAATTGAATAAAATGTTGTCAATTAACTCCGGTGTGAAAATTTATTTTGATGAAATTATTAATACCGAAAATTAATTAGTTAAAAGGTTGAGAACGTTTTCGGGGAGCAATTACCAAAATTAGGGCGAAGTAATGGTTTGGAAAAATGTAAAAAAAGGAAGGTGGGAAGTCTGTAAACAATTTTGCTGGATGCTTTAGGATTTTACGGGATTAAATTAATTTCGTTCTGATAAGCAAGAGCTTATCTCCAAATATTAATTTAACACACACGAGAGCGTGTACGAAATAAACGTTTTGTATTAAGCAGAAAAGATACTGCCGATCAGCAAGTGCGTTAATTTTTTTTAATGTTCTCATTATAAAAACTTTAACTGTCACATTGACTTGTAAATCCATACTAATATTATAAATGCGAAAGTGTTTTTGTATGTTTTGTTTGTCCGTCTTTCACGCCGTAACGGAGCAACGGATCGACGTGATTTTTGGCATAGAGGATAGTTTAAGGGCCCGAGAGTGCCATAGGTTACTTTTTATCCCGGAAAAATGCACGGCTCCCGAGGAAACAGCGTGCGATAACCAAATTCCACGCGGGCGAAGCCGCGGGCAAAAGATAGTGATAATAATAAACACAAAATCACCAACCGTGAAATGACTAACAAGCCAAATGACTAACGCGCGAAATGACCAACATGTTTAAAGAAAACAAATTGGTCATGGGGATTGTTTATTTTTATGTAGTTCCCAATGTGTACAGTTACCTCAATATCTGACACAGCAAAATGTGCACAAATTACTAATACGAATCTGTTGCTACTGTAGGACAACCCTACTAATATTATAAAATCGAAAGTAACTGTCTTTCTGTCTGTCTGCCTGTCTGTCTGTCTGTTACGCTTTCACGTCGAAACTACTGAGCCGATTTTGATGAAATTTGGTATATAGGTAGTTTGATCCTCAAGGATCAACATGGGATAGGTAAGTACCTTTTATTTCGGTAGAGGGCGCCACCGCGCGATAACCTAAATCCGCACAGACGAAGTCGCGGGCATAAGCTAGTAATATTATAAATGTAAAAGTAATTCTGTCTGTTACGCTTTCACGTCGAAAAAACTGAACCGATTTTGATGAAATTTGGTGTACAGACAGGTAGATCTGCGCAGACGAAGTAGCGGGCATAAAGCTAGTCCGGAGAGATTCTGTTATAAGTTTGATCGCTATTTCTGTCTGTGGCACCGTAGCCATTAAACGGATAGACTGATTTGAATGCAGCTTTTTTTATTTCAAATCAGTTTTTCCAGCGATGGTTCTTAGACATCATCATCATCATCATCACGTCAGCCGGAAGACGTCCACTGCTGGACATAGCCCGCTTAGACAGGTTCCATCAAAATCGGTGCAGCAGTTTTTGAGATATTAAACTTCGATCATAGTACATACGCAGCAAATGACTCAGTATATACAATGTATACCTCACTCCCTGCAAAAATTGATAAAAATCTATCCACAAGATACAGCTAAAGGCGACTCCAGTCCACGTTTCTCCATGGCCAGAAACCCCGTTTTCCCCCAAACCGGCCTTATTATATTTCCCGAAGCAAACAAGGTATATTAATACTCTATTCCCTGTGGCACTATGCGTCATAATAGAAGGATTTATCGGCTACAAGCTTCACCCCGCGAATTCGTCTTTGTTTTTAGGATTCCGTACAGCCGTACAGCAACTGGGGGTATATGGGAGGAGGCTTGTGCCCAACAGTGGACATCCTAGCCCATGATGATGATGATGAGAGTCCTAAAAATTAACTGGTGTTAAATTATAATAACCATGATAAATTTCATGACTCTAAACCCATCGGTTATTAGTTCGCGGTTTTATCCCTATCCCGTGGGAAGATCGGGATAAATACCATACCAAATTTCATGACTAAGCCTAGCGGTTGCTATTTAGAGATTTTATCCCTGTCCTGCGAGAATATCGGGAGAAAAAGTAGCCTACGTTTTATACAGGTTATAATTTAACTTTTTGCCAAATTTCATCTAAATCCGTCCAGCCGTTTCAGCGTGAAGAAGTAACAAACATACACTCACTCACAAACTTTCACATTTATAATAATAAGGATTTGCTAGTGAGTAAAGGGTGGTAAAAATCAAGTTTCCTCAACTGTGACTCAAGAGTATCCTAAGGATCACTCTTTTGTTCGTTTTTTGGTCAAGGCCATTATTCAAAATTTACTGTTATGAAAAAAATATTTTATTTTTCGAAGTTATTACAAATGGACCCTGTAAATTGGGTCCCGTTGTCAGTCTCGGCGTACAGAACCTTAAAAATATCAGCCTATTAGACGCTCATTATATTCACAAAAGGTCAGAGCCCTCCAAAAAAAGCTTTTTCATCTCACAGCCTAAAATATCAAAGACATAGGAAAGGAAAAACAAACCAATGATGGTAACAGGGAATGTCACTTTCCTTGGAAATATTCGCGCTACGTACTTTGAATGTGCAAAATTCTTTCTTAGAAAGGTGGGGAGGTGGTGATGAGCGGAGAGGTGGGCGAGTTATGTATCGGAGAGTTTTAGACTTCGTGGCGATCACCACTGGTGCAGTCACCAGCACCAATATCTAACACAACAAGCATGCATAAATATCTATATCTTTCAAAGGTTAACAGGAAGAGAACCCTTCAAGGGATAAGTTCGCTTTTGTTCATCTTATTATCCTGTATTCTGTTATTTTCATGTGTTTTTATGTACAATGAAGAGTTTTACAATACAATATCTGATACGACTCTATTTGCTAGGGCCGGAAGGACGTGTTAGATATTTTTGTATGCTTCGTGGTGGTGACTGTACTCAGTACTCGTTTATTGTATACACAAAATAATGTTATAGACATTTGTGAAACTTGTAAAGGCATTGTAGTCCACATAATTATCATGTTTTGACAAAATATGTTTTGAAATTGTAACATTGAAATGTCGAGAAAGTTTGAAATTACTTCACTTATTTAAATAAACGTCAAATTGGTTTATGGCTTTGATTTTACAAGGGTTTGAAAGCCATGTGACATCCGTCAGTTCTTAGAATTTTTCTTTAATAAAAGACGTACCTAAGTTCGTTTAGCATCAAACAACAGCAGCCATTTTTAGTTCAAGGTTACTAAATTAAATTGTCTCCAATCAATCATTTACATTTGTCTGTACGATTTTTACTTGTTTCATTTCAGACCGCCTTCAAGTTTTTTCTTAATGTTTCCTTTCCGCTCCCTCCACCGCTTATAAAACCGCTCGTCCTCCCCACCATACTCGTCCCCTCTCACCCCATTCCGAACATAATAATTCGTCATATTTATCTACGCGGCCAGCTCTCGCTTATAGACCCTTTATATATTCTTATTCCTTCTATCATTGTACTTGGCTCTGATATCCAAGTGGCGAAATAGCTTAGAAATATAGTGATATAAAATAGAATTAGTGGCACTTTACATGCGAGGCGGGTTGTGCTAGCCGGATGGAAATTAGGTCGGGAGGTCATTCAAGAACTTTACTTAGGGATGTAGACATAACCATACCATCTGAATAGGCTGTTACTGAACCAGTGGGCTACATCTTCGACCTTTTTTCGCTCTTACCATCAGGTGAGGTAGTAGTCAACTGTTCTTCTTCTAAGTCGCTGTAATCTTGACAGAGTGGTCTAGTAATATATTGAATCAGGGGTTACTTTGCGGTGGTCTATATCAATGAATTAAAATAATTACTTCGCTCACCCACGACCTTGTTTTCGACAGCAAAGTTCAAGCAAGATTATGCTTGTTCAGGCTTCCTTCATCTCCAAACTGTAAGAGTACACACAAATCACACGAATCCATCTATCACCACCACATTACACTGACGCATTCGGAACTTAACTAGAGCTCATCTTTAGAGAAACAACAGTACACCATGCTACTATCATATATAGTTGCGGGTGAGCAAATAAATACTTTTAGTTCATTAGAGTGTCGAGTTCATTGAGGATCAGTGTTGAACCTTCCGACTTTCTTCGTCGTGTGATAGTTTGCCATTGCCTTTCACGCGACAGCTGGACTCTATAGTTTGTGGTTGGCAGCAAAGAGCGCTGCTACCTCTCATATCAGAGAGACAGAGAGAATGAGAGTGAGAGAAACATTTATATCAGGTCCCTTATTCACCTGTTGCGACATCCATTTAAAGAGATGGTAAATCTAGCCTTGTCTATTAGATACCTACGAGTGTGTGAGTGAGTACAGAAATGTTATTCAAGCTAATTATATTCTTCTTGTTACAGGTATGTAAAGCACGAGTCGTCATTGGAGAATGGTAAAGTTTGGAAAGACTAATTTATAATGAAAAAATCGGACAAGTGTGAGTTGGACTGGAGGGCGTTGGACTGTGTGAAGATTCCGATTCACATTGAGCCCGCTTGATAACTAATGGCCCTCTTATTCTAAGATGAGTCTTGTGCTTATATAGTACATTAGGTATAAGTACGTATAAAGACTGAGATGATGATATATTAGTGTCATGACAGTCAATAGTGAAATTAAGACTACAGCTAAGGTAACAAGAGTATGTTTAGACTATAATATTTAAAGTATCACAATCACTCTCTTTTGCTTCTAACAGTATCTAACAAACAAAAAAAAAAACAAACAAAAAGATAATTTAATCCTGGTCATAGCACCAACTTGAACAAGCCTTGTACTCCAAGATTTCCCATATATTGTAATAAATTCAAATGTGATTCTACCGCTTGAACGGAAATGCAAACAATAATAATTGAAATTGAGCGTGAAACGAGTCCGCGTTCAGAACAAAAACATTTTTCGATGAGGATAAGATTTACCAAGCAATGGAACGTTTTTATTTGTTTTGTATGTGTACAGTCACCTGCATCAATATAGGCCATAGCCGAGTGTGCAAAACATATACATATGAAAGTATATTTTCTTGTAGCACAATCATTGCTTCTTAACCGAAGGTTCAGCAAATAACCCTTGGGGTGGCGGCGCCATATTTAAATTTTTTAGGTCAAGTGGCGCGGCCATTTTGAAAACATCTTCTTCGAGTGGCATGACAGCTACAAATTAATTTCGCGAATTCCCGAATTTTATAAAAAAAATATCACCAAAAAAATACCAGTTTAATGTTATATATAAGCCTTACAGTGATAGTTTAGCATAAAATGCCATATCTAATTAAATAACAATGCATGACCTTCAATTTCTGTGAATTTTATTAGTCATTATCAAATATCTGACAACCAAATTTTTCTCAGTCATGTATTAAAATAACTATAATTATAAAATAAAACAATTACCTATAGTAAACACTGATTTGTTTCGTAAAATATTAATTTAATTACGAAACAAAGCCCTTTTATAGTCTTTCAATAGCAAATAATACTATAATACGAGGTTTTCAAAAATACCAGCGCACGGCAGCATGCACACAGTGAAACTTGAGTAAACGATAGAACGAAATTTCTTCCGTTATGTTGTCGCGGCCGTTATTAAATACCATCCTTGTCTATTTATGAACGCATTTTGCGTGAATGAGCAAGCCAGATATAGGTCTAACAGTTTATATTTATGAGTGAAATACGACACCCGCCAACGTCCGGGAGCCGGTCGCCTGCCACTCGGGGGTATTTGATAGGCTGCCGGGACCCGGTCGCCTGCCACTCGGGGGTATTTGACAGGCTGCCGGGACCCGGTCGCTTGCCACTCGAAGGGATAAGACAATATTAGTGATCCAGATATACTTTGTATCAATTTCATGTCACTAACTTTATATAAAACTAAAAATCAATCAAATCAATCAAAATAAATTAAAATAAACTAAAAAAATAGAATAAATTGTAATGCGTAAAAAATAAAAGGAACCTAGTGAGTGAACAATTATTGTTTTCATCGTTGCTAATTCATTTCCTCTCAATCGAAGTGAAATTTAGAGTGTAAAACTCGAGCATTAAGCCCATTTTCCCCTCGACGTGTCTATCCACCCTCGCCGTACCAGCTCTGGTGACTATTTGAACGCTTCGGGTAATCTACTATTTAACTGCTACCACTGACTGCCCCTACCTTCATTTCGATTGCGGTTTGTGAGCGCAGTTTGCGTGTGAAATTGTTGACTATAATGGAACTTCAGTGGTAAATCTATGGGCAACAGTAGGCAGGTACAATGCAGTTTGAATGCAGTACATCAGCAATAACCCCAAAGTGTCCACCCAGAACACAATTCGAAATATAAAAAAATCTTCTCTACAAAAACAAAAGACGATCTAACCGCCGCCCCCCGCCCCGCGTCCCATTCACGACCGCGACATTTGGCACGCTCCCACTAATTGCTCGTGTGTGGCGCCCTTTATTCCGTCTCTTTTATTTTTAATTGCTTCATTTCAGGCGATGGCTTTTAATTCGTTCCGCCGGGGACGTGAATGGCAGCTTTATTGTTTTACGGGCATCTTAATAGGTGAATGCAAATCGCGAATGTGTGCGAATGTTTGTTCGTGTAATCATGTCATAGTAATGTTAGGAAATAAAAGCAGTGGCGGAATTATTGTAACAGTTATTTTTAGAAAGAATAATAGAAAAGTTTTCTTATCACATTCTCTTATTTATATATAAATAAGTAAATATCATGGGACACTTGACACTGACACCAATTGACCTATTATCGTATTATTCATACAAATATCTGCCCCGGTTGGGAATCGAACCCGGGACCTCAAGCTTCATAGTCAGGTTCTCTAACCACTAGGCCATCCGGTGGTCCAATACCACTTCTATTTGATAATCTGACAGCGGCTTCTATAAGCGGAACTTTTTGCAAATAAAACCATAGAACCAGCTTTCAGGGATAGCATTCTCGGAGTGGTACAACTAAGGGCCCTTAAAAACAAGCCTTTCACGTCTCTAGAAAGGCCGGTAATGCACCTGTGACACTCGTCTTGGTGCGGGCACCCATAAGTGCGGGTTATTGCTTCCCATCGAATAATCCTAACATATAAAAAAATAAACACTCCGTTGCTCGGCACAGAGCTCCCTCAAAATAAGAAATTATGTAGATTGAAAACAGAAGAATACACACACAACACAAGAATTGCTTTGTCGAATAATGGCTAATTTTTCATGTAATTTTCAGACTTGCAATTAGGACTAGAACCCACACGACCCTTGAAAAGCAATGGATCCAAATTAAGCTACTTACCACAAGTTTTTGTATCAACGTTTTAATCTAAGTTCATAAATTCTAAGTTTTGTGTTTCTAGCCGTCGTCTTTTATATTTAATTTTTAATTCACAGTTAATAATAAAATCTAAAGGCAAAAGCGTCTACAATAGGCAAAGTTTTAATTTGTGCGTCTTACATTTATTACTACTATTTATAAAGACCTTTACTATTACAAATACTAAATAAATACTAGTATTTATTGTAAAAGCTCGTCTCAAATCTTTTGATGTAAATTCCATTATATATATTTTCTAAATAAACGTTGAACAGTATCTTTTATGAAGCATTGCAAAGAAAAAGAATTAAAATTTGATAGCCAAAATGGTTTATGAATATGAAAAGCTTTTATTACTTTGTTACCCTTTAAAAATACAAAACTAAACATAACTCAATTGATAGGGGTGTTCTATGGCGGTCATACTTATGTCTTACACCACCGTACCGCACCGTATGTCTTAAATGGGCGGACCGATTTGAATGTAATTTTTTTATTTGAAAGCGAGTGTTCTAGCGATGGTTCTTAGATACGTTTCATCAAAATCGGCCGAACCGTTTTTGGGACATTGAAGTTTGAAGTGACAAAGTCGGGGTTTTCCCATCTTTTTGTTCATCATCATCATCAGCCGGAAGACGTCCACTGCTGGACAAAGGCTCCCCCTTAGAACGCCACAGTGAACGATAACTCACCACTTGCATCCACCGGTTTCCCGCAACTCTCACGATGTCGTCAGTCCACCTGGTGGGAGGCCTCCCAACGCTTCATCTTCTGGTTCGTGGTCGCCACTCGACTCGAGGACTTTTCTCCCCCAACTGTTATCTCTTCTTCGAGCGATCTTTTTGTTGGTTAGGTTATAATCCGTAACACTAGCCCTAGCGTTCGAGAAATTTCTTAGGTCGACTACAAGGTAACATTTACCTCCGTAGATAAGTTTCAATGTCACGCCCCTCTATTTTTAATTAATAGAAATAAACTTGGAGCAGACTAATTAACTTTCGACGCCAAATAAATATTTGACAGGAAAGTTTGTCGTCGCTCCAGGTTTAGTTGGACGAAGTTTTATTTGCGTGCGTTTGTTAATTGTATGAGGCTGTATGACACTTGAAAGACTGTTTTTAGAAATAGAAATAGAAATATTTCTATTTACATTTCGCAAATTATAGAGAACGCTATTAAAATAAATAAATAAAATAAATATCATGGGACACTTGACACCAGTTGACCTAGTTCCAAACTAAGCAAAGCTTGTACCTTTTATGGACACTAGGCAACGAATAAACATACTTGTACATACGAATGTTACCTCTCAGGTCTTAGGTGGTTAATATGTATTTAAAGTATTTATCTATTTATATAACTATATTTATTCGTTGCTTAGTACCTAAGAAGTCGTCGTGTTGTAGTCGACCTAAGAAGTAGTTAGAAGGTAGAAGGGGTATAAAAGGTTTATGCAGGGTCGGCAACGCGCGAGTGATACTTCGGGTGTTGCAAGCGTTCCTAGGCGGTGGTAATTGCTTAACATCAGGTCGACCGCATGTCTGTTTGCCACCGACGTGGTATAATAAGAAAAAGTTAATTTATTTATGTAATGATAAGTGATGATTTATAAAACTTTTTTTTCATACCCTGGATAAGCAATTTTAACTTAGGGAAAGACATGGAGTCATCTCAAATTAAAACTCCTGGAAATTCATTTTCAAAGAGGACCACAAAAATGAAGCGTTCATTTCATAGTCAATTACAAAACAGTCCGGTCCCTGTGCACGTGGCATAGTCCGAGTATAATTTACTCCAGTATCACGTGTGGTACAATGCAGAGGATGCATTACTGCTTTAAACTATAGCGATTTTCACACATAGTTTTTACTAGTATACATAGAAATAAAAATCGATTGGGAATTCCAAAAAAAATTCTATGTTTTTTCATTATTTCTTTCATTTTTCATTGATATTGCACTAAATACAAATGTTTCCAAATACCATCTCTTTTACCCCGCGAGCGGTTTAAATTTCAAGATTTTATCTCGGTACCGACACAGTAGGTATATATATAAGCTAAAGCAGTACGGAAGCTAAGAACAAATCGATCGAAACGAACACACACAGACGCGCGCTCTACACGGCCTCTAAGGGGGTCTCGCGGTACTGCAGTAGCTTCGTATATACTGTAGTTCCGAGCTCGAATAAAATTAGCCTAGGTTCCATTTCATCAAAATCTATCCAATATTTTTTGCATGAAGGGGACAAGCGTCCATCCACGCATCAGAATTGCGCGAATTGTGCGAAGGCAGGTGGTACAACCTTGTGCAAGGTCCGCCCGGATTGTTAACACCATCTTGCTCGCTAATCCTGCCGTGAAGCAGCAGTGCTTGCCTTTATGTGTTTCGGCGTGGAGAGTAAGACAACCGGTGAAACTGGCACTTGAGGTTTCTCATCTTAGACCTCTAGGTTGGCAACGCATCTACAATACCCCTCGTGCTGCAGATGTTTATAGGCAGTTGTGATCTCTTACCATCAGAAGACCCACTTGTTCGTTTGCCATACAGTCGATTAAAAAAAAAGGCCCTAAGAGATTGTCTCATCATTCCTTACACAAGAAAACAAAATGGTTATCTCAAGATCTCAGTCCCTATTCCAGGAGCTGCGCCAGAATCGGTCCCTGTCCACCCCTGGGACGTAAAATTTACGGCTTGCACCACCCTTGCAGTCACAATGCGTTCGTTATGGACGGTTTTGGAGGAACGCCAACGAAATACCGACACAGTCCAGATAATCTGGAAGCGTATGGATTTCGTTTTTTACATCCGAATCAGAGAAATCTAGACACGGCAGCGAACAGCCACGTTCAGGAAAAGGAACTGGCGACGCAGCAATGTGTTTTTTTTATTCGATTGGATGGCAAACGAGCAAGTGCGTCTCCTGATGGTAAGAGATCACTACCGCCCATAAACACCTATTTATGGGAACAGGACTTAACTGATCTGACTCCTAACTGGACTCTGACTGAACTACTAGCGAACACTTATTTACAAGCTTATATACTTAATCTTAATCTATTGCCTACGCTACTAATCTATGGAGACCTATCTGAATCAATGCGCGTGAGATCAATAACGTACTCCTATCGGCACGATTCAGATAAGTCATGTGCCAGGCCAGCCCTGGCACAACCTACAATACCAGGGGGATTGCAGATGCGTTGCCAACCGAGAGGCCTAAGATGGTATACCTCAAGTGCCAGTAATTACACCGGCTGTCTTACTCTCCATGCCGAAACACAAAAGTGCAAGCACTGCCGCTTCACGGCAGGATTAGCGAGCAAGATGGTGGTAGCAATCCGGGCGGACCTTGCACAAGGTCCTACCACCTGCAAAATGTGTGATGAAATTTTACGTATGATCGACCAAGAAACTGCTTTGCCAATTTTTACGACTGTTCCTACTTCAGAAATTAGACAATAAGCCAGACTGTCATATAAACTTGTGAGTGAAAATAGGCTTTGAGTCCGGCAGTGCACCCGCCCACCTAGCGTGGGTCCTAAAAGGGCCAATCAACTTTTTTACCGACACTTTCGGCGTCTCCTGCGTTACCAAAATTGTCTCTGGCGCTACCAAAAAGTCGTACTTCCAACAAGATATTTCACGGTTTAATAGGTTGAACTTACGTAGGATGGCATGGATGCATGTACACATCATCTATTCAATTACAGAAAAAACACGTTTACTTACAAAAATCTGCAATTGTTTGAAAAATGTCGCGGACAGATTAGCGTCGGTGAAAAAGTTGATTGGCCCAAAAATTTAATTTCCCAGAATCTTATTGCCGATCGTCCTACCTAGAGGACAAAAAATGTAATACCCGGTGGGCGACATGTTTTCAAGTCTTGTTTTTCTTGTCTAAGCAAATGGAGCGCTATATTTTTGAATATTCTTAACATCGATAAGCATCTTAATAAAATTGGATTCCTTAAATATGTCCGCCGAGGATATATATATACATATATAGCTTAACTTTACAAGGAGTTTATAGATTGGCTGTAAAAAGCTCCAAAGTCCTTGCTAGTTGCGTTATCGTTACTTCAAGACAAGTATTCTTCCGATTTCCTACTTCTTTGGAATACTCGACACAACAATAAAGTCATCGACATAGCTCAGAGAATTATCAAGTAGGAGTGGGTGGGGTCATAAAGAATCGACAACCACTGGAGTAAGAGTTCTTGAATGAAGACCGCGTCTCGGTAAACGTTAGGATGCTCTCCGGCCAGGTGGAGTGACGATATGTGAAAGGCTGCTGGGAGCTGGATGTGTGTAGCCCAGGACGAGGTGGAGCATTCATTGGGCATTTGAGCCATTGAGGCCTATGTCCAGCAGTGGACTGCTGTAGGCTAATGATAAAACCTAGTAGTAAGTAAGATAAATGTACGACTTATCGTCACTATTAGTGTGTACTAGCTTTTGCCCGCGGCTCCGCCCGCGTGGTATTCGGTTATATCGCGCGCTGTTCCCTCGGGATCTGTGCATTTTTCCGGGATAAAAAGTAGCCTATATGTCACTCTCGGGCCCATAAACTATCTCTATGCCAAAAATCACGTCGATCCGTCGCTCCGTTACGGCGTTAAAGACGGACAAACACACAAACATACAAACACACATTCGCATTTATAATATTAGTATATGGATGGATGGATGTAAACACTTCATTTTACATAAAACAAAAATAATAAAAAAACAGCAAAACAAAAAGAGTACAAATGCGAACTTATCCCATAAAGTGATCTTTTCAATCTACCCTGGTCACTGTCCAAATAGTTGACATCTTTACTTTTATGTCACTAGCAAAAGCGGAGACATCATTCGCGTGTCGAACACTCGGCCATTTACCTTCATCATCATCATCTCAGCCTATATACGTCCCACTGCTGGGCACAGGCCTCCTCTCGGAATGAGAGGGCTTGGGCCATAGTTCCCTCGCGGGCCCAGTGCGGATTGGGAACTTCACACGCACCATTGAATTGCTTCGCAGGTTTGTGCAGCTTTCATCACGATGTTTTCCTTCACCGCAAAGCTCGTGGTAAATTGCGCACACGAATTTTGAAAAACTCAGAGGTGCGAGCCGGGATTTGAACCCACGACACTCAGCTTGAGAGGCGATAGGTCAAACCACTAGGCCACCACGGCTTCTTAGTTTCGGAAATGATCTTTGTGATTACACTCCGCTCACTCGTTTCTCAACTATCATTTACCTTACCTTTGCCATTATCTTATCCCGTTTTCTTATCCCGTAGAAGAACAGCGCCGTTCGCGAGAACGGCAGATTGCTGATTTGGGACCATTTCGTGACATGCATAACTATATTTTGTTTTTTATTTTATTTACTGTCACGAATAAATGCTTTCTTTCTTTCTTTTTCAGTAGTCTAACCACACACCTACTGTGTTATTTTCGCAGACTGGACTCGTTACAAAGTAAAAACAAAATGGCTGACCATTGAAAATGTCAGAGGGCTCTTTGATTTAAAATGAGAGGCGTAAAAAACCTGTAGAAATAAAATCGAGTGCGTTTTTTGTACAAACTCGCGCGCTTTTAGGGTTCCACAGACCATGGCCGGTGAACGCTTGATTGTTTTTGTTCCGAACACATTAAAAACACTCCCTGATTGTGTATAATAAAATTGTTATTTTATGTTTTTTAGTTTTTAAATGGGTCCCACTGAAAAACAGCGTTACTGCTTGCCGTATCATATGCTAAGTGGCTCACTTTATACTGTTCCATGTTATTTTTATTCTTTCCATCTAATGTATTTTTATGTGTATCGAATATGTGTAAATAATTCTCTTTCTCTCTCCCTCTCTCATACAATACAATACAAAGACTCTTTATTGTACACCAGACATAGTAAGCGATACAAAAAACAGATACACAGAGAAAAAAGTTACACGGTAAGCAATAGGCGGCCTTATCGCTTAAGAGCGATCTCTTTCAGACAACCTTTTTACAGAAAGAAGGAAGGACTAGTTTACAATAGGTATCATATTATTGCTTTAATTAAAGGGATAAGTCCGTCTTTGTACAAAAGTGTCTCAAAGTTCGTCAATACATATACGATTTTGCTCCATTTCGATTTTAATTTTACTACAGAACCCAACGCCCGCTACAAAAGTTCAAATAAAACAAACCTTTTTTTGTATGTTCAGCCATTTCATTACTCTAAAACGCGTGCTCTTTAACATATTCAGGTATTTTGTTTTTGTTGCTTTTGCGGAAAATTCGCTGCCGTAATGTTTCTGTGTGCAAACTGTACACACTTTAGTACCTATTTGTGACCAATGGGATGTTTTTAACCCCATACGCGTTATAAGTAAACATCGCGAGGAAACCTTTTGCAGGTGGTAGGACTTGTGCATGGTCCGCCCGGTTTGCTACCACCATCTTTCTCGCTAATCCTGCCGTGAAGCAGCAGTGCTTGCGCTGTTATGTTTCGGTGTGGAGAGTAAGACAGCCGGTGAAATTACTGGCACTTGAGGTATCCTATCTTGGGCCTCTAGGTTGGCAACGCATCTGCGATCCCCTTGGTGTTGCATGTATCTATGGGCGATGGTGATCTCTTACCATCAGGAGACCCACTTGCTCGTTTGCCATCCAGTCGAATAAAAAAAAAACCTGCACCTGTGAAGCAATTCAATGGTGCGTGTGAAGTTCCCAATCCGCACTGGGCCCGCGTGGGAACTATGGCCCAAGCCTCTTGATCTGAGGAGGCCTGTGCCCAGCAGTGGGACGTATATAGGCAGGGATGATGATTACTTCTATGGTGATCTTAGTAAAACCGGATAAGTAAGAAACGACAAAAATCGATGCACCGACTTTAAGCCAAACCCCGCCCCAGAAGGAAGCCGTATAACTAAAAATTAAACAATACTCTGTATCGTATGCCAAGCCTTGATGCATATCTGGAGTTTTTGGCAAAAGCCCGAGATATGCTTTGTTGCTTCGGTTATAAAAGAGATGTAGCGTATTTGATATTGCCCGTGGCCCCGGAAGACTAGTTATTTGCGCGTTTTTGGTTAAACTTGGACTTAATACAGTTTACTGAGCAGTCAGTTTACAATAAATTAGATACACTGTTATTATACTTGTTATTTGAAACTGTTTTGTTATTTGGCCGGATTGAAATGACAAGGTTAAGACTGGATAAAATCCGATGATAAATATGAACCAAATTTGCGTGAAAACATTGTATCGCACAAACGTATCTGTATTACACTTATGCAAGGCTAGAAACCGGTTTATAAAATAGCAGTCAATACCGGTTTGTTCCGGTTTAACTCGGAACTTTCATAAGAACGCGAACGTTTTTAAGAACTTAACTATAACCTAAATAAACCGGTTTATTCGACGAGTGACAGCTGGCCGGCTGGCGGCGGGCAGTGACGTTTATCCTGCGCCGGAATAAACCGGTTTTTATTGTTCTAAATCGATTAACCTGACAAGAACTTTACGGAAATGTTCCTTTAAAAACCGGTTTAAAAATAACGGTTTCGCGAACGAAACCAAAATGAAAAGGTTTTACGCCAAGTACATGACATGACATATCCGAGCCTTGCACGTATGATAGCGGAGCAAGGTAAAAGCTTCTAGTTCACAATATTACCATGAGATTTAATTCCACTGCTCTAAATTGTATCCAAAATAAATTAAATTTAACTAAAAAAAAACCTGCGACGACATCAAACGTTAAGCCTTAAAAGGGTCATAGAGTCCGCAAAGCATCCTAAAACAACGCGGGCACTATTGAATAAAACGTCGATCGAGGGCCCAACGGGCGCGCTTCGTTACCCGCCTGGGCTGTTTGAATTGCTTGACACAACACGACAGAAAGGATGGATAGGGTAAAAAACAACGTAGTGGGAAAGTTTGTTGATGTATTATTTTATTTCATAACTTATTTGTTAGTTTGGGTCGATTCGTTCTGTATTAAAAGCTAGTGTATTAATTTAAGAGCTAATATATTGATAATAATGGTGAGTCAACGGCCGTTCCACCTTTGCTTTTTTGTTTTCTGTTATTTTTGTGGTTTATTCTTATTTTTAAATGTTGTATTTGGGTATCTTTGTGAATGCAAAGAAATGTCTTCTTTCTTTTTTTTAATAAAGTTTTTTGATGAAATAAAAGGGAACCCTATAAAATAGCTTTCAATTCTAAACGTTTTCTGAAAATTTCATTTTAAATACTTTAATACCTAATGCACTTACCGTAAAATTTCAATATCAAAGTAATAATATCTTTATAAAATCTAGGCTTTAAAAAGCACTTATGAATGTCAAAAAATCTACCACCGGTTCAACTGCTGAGAAGAATTCAGCAAGAAATTCAACGAGGTACATATTTCTTTTAATTTAATGTTTCTTGCTGAAAATTATATGGTTACGGAATTTCTCGACATATATCGTGAAATGGCGCCATTCATGAATTGGCTAAGAAACATCCGCCATATCGTAAAAACTCACCATTTAATGATTTCCCTAATGACGTTTAGGCAGATCATGGAATTCCTAGGCATATCATGAAACGCCGCCATATCGGTGCTGGAACTTCGCCGGCCGCTACCGGCGTGCATTGTAGTCAAAATTCATACTAACAACTTCTCGCCTAAATTATTCTTTTTTTTTTGGCATAATCACGATGTGCCCGGTATAGAGCTAGGAATATCAATGAATGCGTTGCTTTAATCGATCTGTCGTATTGTTTCTCAGGCACAGTGTGTATTGTGGTATGCCTGGCCACCTTTTAAGGCTGTGATCTGGCGGATTTTACGATCGGCCGCCGACACATAGATTGATTGAGGTTTATACCAAAGAACTATAACTTTTCGCCTGCTACTAGTAGTAGGCGAGTCCATAAATGTCAGCAAATGAGGTAGCTTAGGTGTAAAATTTACAGTTAATTAATCACAACTTTCTAGCGTTTAATTCTCAAATGCTTCCTCTGTCTCAAACTTGTGCTGGAACGACCCATTTGCCACCGCTCTGTTTACCAAGGACCATTGTATGAGTTGATTGCAAGTTTAAATGTATGTATGGGAAGCATATTATGCCTGTTTTGTTTATGATTTACTAGCTTAGGGAGAGAACAATGCCTGAATTATTTAAAGGGTGAAGATGGGTGAAGTTTCTCGAATGAAGACCATGGATCGAGTAGGTATTACAATCCAGAAATGCCGGGAGGTAATCGCGTCATTAAATACTGTTTAAAGTAATGCCTCTGTGAGTTAAAGACCTCGGAAGTCTGCATTCAAACGGTTTCCGCCATTTTGGGAAATTTCAAAATACCGAGTTGACAAATAAATCCATATAGTTGGATATATATAGTTCGTTTAAAGATAATAAATAGATAGATAACAATGTTCTTTAATTTCTATATGACTGGATTTGTTGAAGACAAAAGCTTATGTTTTGTCGGCTGTAGCTTTAAAACAGGCTTGTAATTGGTATGCAAAAAAATAACGCTCCTATTGGTTCAAATTAAAGTTCTAACTCACCTTTTTTAGGGTTCCTGAGTCAAAATGGCAAAAACGGAAACCTTATAGTTTCATCAAGTCCGTCTGTCAATCTGTCTATCTGTCCATCCGTCCGTCCGTAGGTATGTCACAGGCATTTTACTCGAAAACTACAAGATGTATATTTTTTCTTCGACTGGATAGCAAACGAGCAAGTAAGTAGGTCTCCTGATGGTAAGAGATCACCACCGCCCATAGACACCTGCAACACCAGGGGGATTGCAGATGCGTTGCCAACCTAAGATGGGATACTTAAAGTGCCCCGATTGCAGATACGACCTTGCTGCTAATTAAGAAACTCTATTGTAATTTTGTGTACAGTAAACCCGCGATAAGTAAGTTTTAAGTCAAATCACTGATTTTAACTTAACTTTTAATATTTAACTTTTGTGATAAAATTATTAAGTTAGTTAAGAATTTTGTAGCAAACATTAAACTCGATTGGAGTTACGAAGAACGTTTTATAGATAAGAGTATGTTTTGAACTAGCTCATGCCTGTGACTTCACATAGGTATAAAAATATTTTATTTATTGAATCAGGCGTTAGTTTGCGAAAGTCCTATCAAAGAACTATGAACATTTTCTCATCTGCGTTTTCACGATAGCTACGTTTAGGAACAAAATGTGTGTTCAACTCCACCACCTCCACACTGTAAAAACACACACAAACCAAGATTTGGGCTTTGGAGTCTCTTTGTATTTTTTTTATTTCAATTCCAAATTTTGTTTCTTTTATTTTTATCCATATCGAAATTACAAACTGATTTTTTTTTTCTGTGCATCTATGTTTCAGTTTGTAATTTCGGAATGGATTTATGGGATGACCGTAAGAGTACAAAATTAGGAGTTGAAATAAAAAATACAAAAAATGACTTCAAAAACCAATCTTGATTCGATTGCTTAATAGCGACATCTCTTGTCCGGGTGAGCGGTTGGTTCTAATGGAGTGTTGAAAGTCTCTAGATGATGACTAGTTGTAGCCCTTTAGAGTGTCGCTGCTTAAGTGAATAAATAAGAAAACCAACAAGCCGAGATAATATCTCAGCTCGAAACTCGTGAGTGTAGTGTGCTAAGTGATAGTTGGTTTTATGGGACACACACACTTACACAATGTTTTCCTTCTTCGTAAAACTCGTGGTAAATTTCAAACATAATTTCACACACATGAATTTTGAAAATCTCAAAGATGCGAGCCTGGGTTTGAACCCACGATCCTCGGTTTGATAGTCCTCAAATACCTGATACTAAATTTAAATGGACTTCCATTGATTTCTCAGTGTATTCACGAGAAATTAAACTTTGGAATCCTTTATATCGCACACCGAAGCATTCCCTATTCAAGTCACCGCCCAACTTCAACCGAAAGAAGTAGGGGTTCGAAAAACTTCACGAAACCCTTACGGAACCCGTTTTAATTAGCGCCTTATCTACCCCCAGCAGCCGGAGGCCAATAAGTCAATAATTACCTTTTCTTCATGGTCAGAATTGGCTTCTACGTAACGGGTTTGCAGGAATCGTGAGATAGCGGGCTTTAACTTTTGGAATCGAGTAATTAAAAGAGAGTTTGGAGTGAAGCAAGTGCTTAAATGGAGTTGTAAAAGAAACGTACAATTGTCCCGTGGTAATTTCATATTTGTCTGAGACTGAAGTTTCTAATTAAAACTAACCAGCGATTGATCTATTCCTCATCTGATCATAAGCTAAGACGAGACCAAAAAAGTCACTTTATAGTCACAAATACCGCTCCCTCCATGACGCGATGACGTAGACAAAATTAAACAAGTGGATTAGGTTTTGTTTGATATTCATGAGTGTTTGTTATAAGCCTTTATTGAATAAAAACATTTTGTCTTTGACTTTACTTTAACTTAATTGTTAGTGTCTACAATACAAAGCTCTGCGTTTGGGACTAGGTCAATTTGGTGTCAAGTGTCCCATAATATTTATTTTATTTTTTATTTTTTTATACCTTAAGTTTAGGGGTCCTTGCGGATACACTTCAACCCGTAGGAATCTTCTATGTAGATTTTTATACCTTAGTTATGAAGGTGTCTTATTTATCAACAAACTAAACACAAAAGTTTTGATCTTAGACAGCGATTTGCCTTCTCAAGTTTATTAGAATTTGGAACCTCAATTTTGAACTGAACTTCAACGACGTACGTCGTTTTGCAGGTTTCCACTTGCAGGTTTTTTAAACTAGGTTTAAGTGGTGTTAAGTCCTGTCAGATCCATACGAGAACTGTCAGTTCAAGCCTTAAATCGAGATTAAAAGCTTACAAAACGACCTTAGACTATGTGTTGTCTATCAACCGGCCAAGTCACTCTACATTAGTAGATTTATGACTACTTACAACAATTTTCCATCCTGACACTTCCTTCCCGTTTGATTGCATTTACCGCACTTTTGAACCCTTTTGTTCCTCCATTTATCCTGTTCAGAAGTTCGCTCATTCATTTATTAGACTTTCCCGTTTTCCTATTTCCCGTTCTTGGTAGGTTTGGTGAGGCTCTGGCAATGTTTTATAAGAATTTTGACCGAGCGAGTGTTAAGAGCAATTCTTCGCAAGTTCTCGGTCTTCAACAAGATGGAGCGACGACCAGAGGTAATTGCAGATGCGTTGCCAACCTAGAGGCCTATGATGGGATACCTCAAGTGCCAGTAATTTCACCGGCTGTCTTAGTCTCCACGCTGAAACAACAATGCAAGCACGCTGCTTCACGGCAAGATTAGCAAGTAAGATGGTGTTAGCAATCCGGGCGGACCTTGCACAAGGTCCTACTACCTGCGATCCATACTAATATTATAAATGCGAAAGTGTGTTTCTGAGAGCCCTCTTGTTCTGAGAGACCTGTGCCCAGCAGTGGGACGTAATATAGGTTGGGATGGATGGATGGAAGTGTGTTTGTATGCTTGTGTTTGTGTGTTTGTATCTTTGTCCGACTTTCGCGCCGTAGCAGGGCGACGGATCGACGTGATTTTTGATATAGAGATAGTTTATGGCCCCGAGAGTGACATAGGCTATTCTGACCTGGAAAGATGCACAGTTTTGGAGGGAACAGCGCGCGTTAACAGAATACCACGCCGCAAAAGCTAGTTCAGTATAAAGTCAAGTGACACGTCAGAATTATGCTCCTTACCAAGTCAGTGTTAGTAATAACGTGAAACTATGCCGTCAGCAAATTGTGTGAAACTTAACCCTAAAATGCGCATAAGAAAACCCGTATGCCCGTGTAAACAATGTACCCGCTGGATCGCTGACAAAGGGTTAGGCGTGTGCACACTGTTTGAGACAAGCAAGTCTCCATTTGACTTTGCTCCGGCCCTTGCGAGCTACTACGAAATTGTGAAATCAAAGTTCTTATCCGTCCCTCTCACTCTCGTATTGCTTAGTACAAGCGTTAGAGACGGCAAGATTAGATACAAGTTGGAATTTGCACTCTGCTTCGATTAGGGCTTGGTTGAAACAATACGGTCGTTTCTAGGTAGATTATGGTTTTGGTTTTTTGTATTGCGTTTACGTCAAATATTTTAATACTGTTTCAACGCGTTTTTGAGAAAACGGTTTTGACAAACAGACAGACGGGCAGACAGATGGACGACAAAGTGATCCTAGAAAGGCTTCGTTTTTGTGCCTTTTGAGTTTTTAGGTTCAAAATTCTAAAAAGATATAGTCGAATTGAAACCTTATTCATCATCATCATGTCAGCCGAAAGACGTCCACTGCTGGACATAGGCCTGCCCCAAGGCTCTCCACTCACACCGATCTTGTGCTTTTCGCATCCACCGCGATCCCGCGATCTTAACTAGAAACCTTATTGCTATCTGTTAATTCATGTGTTTTATGTACATAAAGGAGATGTAAAAAACAATATAACACAAAGTAATCCCCTTTTTTTGAAATCGGTTAAAATCGCCATGCTACTGGAAACCTAGGACCCCTCAATCAAAAGCGGTGCAAGCCTAGAACAAAAACAGCTGAAATTAACAAGTAGACCGAAGGTTGACGAGCCCTGGTCGCGTCAAAGGCGAGTTCCCACCTTTGTGCGGCGGCAGGGGCGCGGAACCGTCGGTCGGACAGCAATATCCTGTTGCTGTGCTGCCTTTGGATAGGCCAGCGACTTAACCCCTGTTTAGACAGTTACTGGCAGATAGCTTTCACTCTTCAACTGTTGAACGGCCTTGAGATAAAATTTGGTATTAGTATATCAGTGGCACAGAGCTAAAAGCAAGAGTACTAGAAATGCTCATTATCATATCAGCCGTAGGACGTCCACTGTTGCACATAGGCCTCCTCCATAGACCTCCAGTTGCTTCGGTTGGAAGCTGCCTGCATCCACCGTGAACCCACGGCTTTAACCAGTCATCCGTCCGTTCATCAGTCCATTCCGTTGATAATTAATATCTGGAGTAAATGATAACGCTCATGCCTTAATACATGTCCTAGATAGGCTAGGCACATTTAAATCCACTAGCTAAGTATAACCTGCCAGTAATTTCTCAACTAATTCTTGGCAACCTGATTCATTTCGCAATTTTTCATTTTAAAAACTGTAAATATTTCAGGATTTATTTCAGGGCCATCGTGTCCCTTTAGGTTGGGTTAGGTTAGTTTTATAAAAATCCTGAAATATTTACAGTTTCAGAACTATTAAACAGTTGCAAAATAGATCAGGTTGCCAAAGGTTAGTGGAGAAACATTAGTAAACCCTTAGATCAAGTAGACTCGCCTATTCACTGTCCGCTTTAACCAGAATAGAATGGGTCACAATACTAAATTGCCAGAACATGGACACAGAATTTCAGACATTTTCTCACTTTAGATTTTAACTAAAGTGTACTTTGTGAATGTGGAAATGAAGCTGACAGTTAAGTATTAAAATGCACTTTGTTTGAGTGTAGTAAGCTGAAAATGGTACTCAACTATTTAGAGCTGAATTTAGAAGTAAATACAGATAGTTCAACACAGTTGTGCGTGCCTATGTGTGCGTGCGCTTGTAAATATACAACTTTCATTTGTGTGGCAGTGATGCGGCCGTCGTCTATTCGCTCGCGTCACTGCCACACAAATAAAAGATGTGTAATGACTAATGCACGCACACATAGCGCCGCGCGCACAAATGTATTGAACTATCTGTACGTACTCGTAGTTCTATGCTCATGGGGTTTCTTATCATCTCCGTCAGCCGAGAAATGTCCACGTTCAACAAAGGCCTCCCCTTTACAACGCCACAATGAAAGACAACTCGCCTCTTGCGTCCACCGGTTGCCCGCAAAACTGGCGATGTCGTCAGTCCATAGTGACATTTGCTAACGTTTCGTCTTCCGGTGGTCGCCACTCGAAGACTTTTCTCCCCCGTGTTCTGTTTTTGTGAACTATAATGCGATTTCTCCATCGCATACAATAGTTCAATTACTAATTCTACTTTTTGCCTGCGGCTTCGCCCACGTGGAATTCGGCTATCGCGCGCTGTTCCCTCGGGAACTGTGCAAAAATCGACGTAATACTCGGCAAACGTACAAACACACACACTTTCGCATTTATGATATTATTATGGATTATTGATGACATAGTTTCATGTTTGTGATTATGACTGTGTGGGTCAGTATTCGCGTGTACAGTAGTTTTATTTATCCCAGTTATGAAGTACTTACGCGACTTAAGTACTATCAGCCAAATAAGTGGTCTATCAATTTTTAAACAAGTTCTTGTCAAATGAATGTCTTTATAGTCGAACTTTCAAGTTGAAACACGTTTATTGTCATTACAGTTTTGTGACATACAAACAATCAATTTTACGGTGGTAGACCACAGATTTGGCTGAAGGTCCTTTTTATTTTTATATACGGGCATCATAAACCAAGGCTCGGAACCGGTTTATAAAATAGCGGTAAATACCGGTTTATTTCGGTTTAACTCTGAACTTTCATTAGAACGCGAACGTTTTTAAGAACTTAACTATAACCTAAATAAACCGGTTTATTCGACGAGTGATAGCTGGCCGGCCGGTGGCGGGCGGCAACGTTTATTCTGCGCCGGAACAAACCGGTTTTTATTATTCTAAACCGGTTAATCTAATAAGAATTTCATGGAAATGTTCCCTTAAAAACCGCTTTAAAAATAACAGTTTCGCGAACGGAACCAAAATGAAAAGGTTTTGCGCCGAGTACATGATAACGGTTTGGAAATTTAACCGGTATCCGAGCCTTGTCATAAACAACTTTTGACAGTGCCCAGATCTTCCACCAATAAAAATAACCAATAAACCTATATTAAAACATAAATTAGCCGGCACATCCCCTATAATTTCGCAGCGCAAACTGCCCAAACTTTCAAAGGCAGCCAAAAATTGCTTACCAAACAGTTTTGTTCGAATAATGATTTATGTCTCCAATAGAAAATGTACGTTTTCTTTTTATGAAAAATGACAATAGGGATCAATGGACGGGGGAAATTTTGTTAAGATTTTCTTGCTTTTGTGTTTGGGAAAAACAGGTTGTAATATTTAAGGTTATTAATAGAGTTGTTGTTGGGCTTCGTTTTTGATGAGCGTTTTTAAGTCTCACTAGCAGTCAAGTAGCGTTATGGGATTATTGCGTTTATTTGAGTTATCTTTTAAACAGCGTGAGTTACAACAGCTCCTGCCATCTAGTAATAGACACTTGAAGTACTTGGAGAATTACCCGTAACATAGAGGGCGTCTCGCTGAATCGTTTTCAAGATGTCGGCAATTTTAAAATTTGGTACCACACCATAGTTTAGTAGTGCTTGAGATAGGTGATCTAAATCCATTTACATCCTCGTTTTTTCAAAGTTTTTGGTGGTTATTTTGTAGTAAGTAGCGTTTAATAAAACTTTTATTACATTATAATTATAATGAACAGGATGTTTGGACATAATTGATTAGATCTAATATTTCAATAGAAATTCCGAGATCACTAACATAAAATCTCCTGGGGTTACTCAAAAATTTTATCATGGTTTTTATTGACGTTACATTATGAACATCCACCAGTACTGAATTCCATGACTCTATAGTCTATATCCGCGGATGAGATTTCGAGATATAATTCCTATCCCGTGGGAATATTGATAAAAAGTTGGCTATGGTGTTATTAGAGATATCCATACTTCCTTTGCAAAGCAAAGAAAGTTGCGTTACTTTGGGCATGTGATGAAATGAGAAATTCCAAGTACAGAGTTTCTCCAGCTTATTATCCAGGGGAAGATTGCCGGAAAGATAAGCGTGGGCTGGATAAGACACTCGTGGCTGAAGAATTTACGAGACTGGTTCAACTGCAGTACCACGTCCTTGTTTAGACAAACGGCCTTCAAAATCAGAATTGCGATGATGTTCTCCGACCTCCGATAGGAGAGGAATCGGAAGAAGAAGAACAATATTTCCTTTAAATCACATCTTTTAAATTTGCGTCGTTGAAAGTCAAGCAAGACTGTAACGTCAAAACCTCACTATACTAACGACATCTAGCGATATTTTGCCTGTAAAGAAACGTTTGGAACGCTTAAGTTAGATAATAGTTGCGATAGATGGCGCCACGTGGATTGTTCGGAATAGTAGTATTATTTACTGTTTGCAGTAAATTTAAACTCTCTCTAATACACAATCGACTAATGTTGCCATTCAAAATACCGTCTTACTGTATGTATTGTAAGATGATGATTTTAATGCAAGCTCCAATGAACCAGTTCTCATAGTATCAATGACTTCGGATCTAGGTTGCGGTTGCGACGTGAGATCCGAGGCTGCTTGTGCGCAGATACTGTCAGCAATGAAAAACGATATACAGGGAAAAAATCCATTCATCATCATCATCATTATATCTGCTGTAGGACGTCCACTGTTGGACCAGTTGCCTCGGTTGGAAGCGGCTTGCATCCACCGTGAATCCGCAACTGTAACCAGGTCATCCGTCCATCTCGTTGGTGGACGTCCTCGGTCTCCACTAGAGAACCTTTCAGCCCCAACAGTTATCTGCTCTCCGTGCTATAGACTAGCATCGATTTGCTCCAAGAATGTGCAATTTGAAGTGGCATTGGGTGGGCCACATCGGTTGGAGAACCAGATAAACGTTGGAGGAGTAAAATCTTCAAAGTGGTGATCATGGACCGGAAGACGAAGGCAGGCCTCCCACTAGGTGGACTGACGACATTACGAGACATACGGGTGACGATGATGCAAGTAGCGAGTAGTCGTTCATTGAGACGTTCTAAGAAGGAAAGTATTGTTCAACAGGACAGGACGTCTTCCGACTTGTGACGATTAGTAAGCTGAAATTGGACATGAGAAATTGAAAATTTGAAATAAGTAGTAGTATATTCCCGGTTAAGATCGCGGGATTCCGTTGGATGCGGAAAGCACAAGACCGGTCTGAGTGGAGAGTCTTGGGGGAGGCCTATGTCTAGCAGTGATCTTTCGGCTGACATGATGATGGTGATGAAGAATGTTCCTTAATTCCCCTGTAATGTGACTTAAGTAATTCAAATTCAAATTTTAAATCATTTATTCAGTAAATAGGCCGCAATGGGCAGTTTTACACGTCATTTTTTTAAACTACCAGCGCTTTCGGAAAGACCATCATTGCCAAGAAGAATTCGCCGCAAGAAACTTGGCAGAAAGTCATTTTTTCAAAATCAAATAATTACAAATAAAATACTTAAAAACTACAGTATACGATTAAAGAGAAAATTACAATAATAATAATACAGGGATGTATGGGGTCCCTTAGTTACAAAACTGAAAACTAACTATATCTACGTTAAGCGGAAGTGTAGAATGCTTCCATCGTCATAAATGAAAAAAAAAAAATCTGAAGTATACATTTCAGGTCAAGTAACCATTAAGCTTTTGGATTCCGAAGGCAAGCTCACGTCTGCCGCCCCCAAAGTTAGCTCACACGCACTCATGTCATGCTCTGAAAGCAGAGCGGTACCGAGATAATCGACAAATCAAGTGCCACAAGCTAGTCCAAATACTACAAATTGTAAACATACAAACGTGACCATCTTTTAACACTTTGCTGTAAACTTTCGAGCACCCTATCTAATTCTACTCCTAACTACTCTGTTAGGAGTTAACTTAATGATTAATAACCAACGTTACTCAAACCTTCATTATTATGACACTAATATATGTTTGCCTCAAGATGGCCGACCGGAAGTTAGGTTCGTGATGCTTTACTTGACGTCTTATATTAAGCGACTGTAATGCTGGGTCTATATGTTTGCCGAATACCGGTCAACGCACGAGGCACAGTCATATGTTAGAGCAAGCCACAAGTTACAGTCCTGTTATTTTAGATAATTTTTTATTTATTTTGTACCGTAATTTATGTATCATCATCATCATCGTCATGTCAGCCGAAACACGTCCACTACTGGACATAAGCCTCCCCCAAGGCTCTCCACTCAGTCCGGTCTTGTACTTTCTGCATCCACCGCGATCCCGCGATCTTAACCAGGTCGTCGCTCCATCTCGTTGGAGGCCTACCGACAGCTCGTTTCCCGGTCCGCGGAATTTATGTATATGTATGTTTTATAATGACCTACTTATTTTGAAAAAAAAAGACTGACAAGTTTCTTGCTGCGCATTCTTCATGGCAATGGCAATTTCCATTTTGCCTGTTTGCCTAGTAGTTTTAAAAAGTGACATCTAAAAGAACAATAGGCCATTACGGATTTTTTTTAGGTACAGATAATTTTGAAGTACATTAAATCACCTAAAACCTTTTGTAAACGAAATTAGCTGCGGGCGTTTTTCAATTATTTCACAGCATTTATTAGTATTAATTGTCATAAGCCGACATTTTGCCCATTATTCAAATTATGATGACACCGGCTTAAATGAATAATTTATTTTCGTTTAGTTAAAAACGCTGTTTTAATTGGTCTGATTTGTTAATCTATCTATCTAATACCTGTAGAAGAGCAATTCTTGTAATATATATATTATTATATATTTCGGGGATCTTGGAAACGGCTTCAACGATTCCGATGAAACTTAGCATGTCTAGCTTTTCAGGGATGACTAATCCATCTAGTTTGGTCCTAACTCTGGGATAACGCTTATTATCGAGTTTTAGTCCGAGCAAATCTCAGTCGCCGAGGTACTTAAACTTAAAACAGGACTATTTTTTGAACGAACTTTAATTTGTCAAAACTTAAAATACTACATTCAAATTGTAAAAATTGCCATAATTTTAATAATTAAGTACATACCCTGCATTTTTGCTTAATAAATTTTAATAATTAATTTAAATACTAAATATTTCACATGTAAAATTTTTAATTTAATGAATAAATGAATACCTATGAATATCTTTGTATTTTAACTAATTGTAGTCTTTTGTGATGCTTAATTTGTATTGTATTGTTACCATACTGCTCCATTGCCACACGAGCAAGACAGCTATCTGAGCGACACATTATGCATTTTCATGCAAAAATGAGTCATCTTTGCCTAGGGATTATAAGTATCCCAAGATTTTTATTTATTTATATAATTATGAGTGAAAATCACAAAAGCTTTAAAACATTATTTTGGACTCGTTTCAGCAAAACCGAGGTTGCAAAATTACTTTATAAAAAGTTAATTTTGTTTTTCTTTGTCCACAGCTCCACCTACAGCCGTCGAGATCACAAACCACCCCCCAAACTCAAAGCTGGAGGTAAAAGAGGGGGAGCCGGTGGTGCTGGAGTGCCAGGCAAAGAACGCAAAGCCAGCAGCCAGGATCGTTTGGTACCGGGGCAACGTGGAGTTGAAGGAAGATAAAGGTAAGTCAAGGATAAAATTAGTATCTTGTGCCGATTTGACCGTGACATACCACCATTACCGTACCACTGGTGGAGCGAAATTGGCCCACCAAGGTATTTAAATTTGCCCACCAACGCTCTTGACGGCCATCTGAATAATAGCACGACTAATTTTTGTATATCTGAAAGTGGTGGCCCGACGCCGCCTTCGACTAAAAATTTTGCCCACCTAGATGGTAAATTAATGCTAAGTGATAAACTGAAATATATTTTTCTTACTCTTTACTTCAAGATTTAACGATGGCCCAAACGAATAAACGTGTAATCGTAAACACAGCAATTTTACAGGAAAAATAAAACCAACTTTAACTTTGTATGAAATAATTACCAACGAATAAACAATTAAAACATTTATCTCAAAAACGGTTAATGGGATCGGTGTAAAAAAATTGACGACATACCTACTTTGGGCCATATGTAAGCTAAAAAAGCAAAAAAAAATTTTTCGTGTAAAGGCCTTTGCACGTTTATTCGATTAGGCCATCGCTTGTTCGTAAAAATGTAAACAAAAATTTGTTTATTTTTATGTTCTATTAAAACATTATTAATTCATTATAAATATCATGGTTGGGCGAATATTCAGCGTTTTTGCAGCGTTTTTTTTGTCATTGGTGTCTTCGCAGGCGTTATTGAAAGGGGTGATGCCCAGTGTTGTTTTTTTTATTTATAAAAATTGATGACAACACCGATACTGAATTTAGTGACTAAAATTCTAGTGACTTGTTTTTTGTTGTGCTATATAAACTTGGGACGCTAATGACGTTTGACCATCATCATCATCATCATGTCAGCTGATAGACGTCCACTGCTGGACATAGGCCTCCCCCAAGGCTCTCCACTCAGACCGCGCGGTCAAAACGCTCGAATATTTTGCCCAGTTACCCTTTTTTTACGTTAAACGGTCATAAACACAGAATGTTTTTAATCAATCTCTTTGTATTTGCTGGATGCAATAGATGCCCGTACTTTATATCAATTTCTGATACAGCATTAAAAATATCTTAAAAAACAGTGCAAATAATAACAAATGTTTTAAAGCCGTTTTCAATCAACGCCTAAAAGTTAAAAACATGTTGAAAAAGGTCAAATTTTGAATAAATTGTATCGCTTTTCCAATAACTTGAACGTTCCAGATAAATGGCTCGCAGAGGATTTATTACATTTTTAATTACGAACTATATTTTCAAGGATCGAAAGGAATTCAAATTGCGTTCCATTTTTAACCAAATGCAATCAAATGAGTTTATTAATTAGCGTTTTTAACCGACTTCAAAAAAAGGAGGAGGTTATCAATTCGGTTGTATGTTTTTTTTTTTTTTTTTTTTTTATGTTTGTTACCTCAGAACTCCGTCATTTATGAACCGATTTGAAAATTTTTTTTTGCGTTCGTCTAGGAATGCTTTCAATTAGGTCCCATAAGCACCAAATCAGGATCTGATGATTGGATCTTAAGGAAATCGAGGGAACTCTTCAAATGTTGTAGGGACACCTATGATAATTTTGATATATTTAGTATGTAGTAACACGTGCATTTGCTCTTGAAAATCATTATTTGGTAAAGTGGAACTGATGATGAAGACCACAGTTGACCATCGGAGTTACTACTCAATAACAAGTATTTCATGGGTTGAATTTCAGTTACTTTAACACAGTTGCTAAGCAATTTATGCTCCTCGGAACGCATATGGTGAAATGGAATGGGTGGTGAAGCACCAGGACTCCTCAATAATGAACATCTCTGCATCGGAAAAAGCAATTTTTCGTAAAAGGTGATGAGCAGTTGACATTAAAGTATTAAATCTTAGATGCTTTACACTAAAAAGCGTGAAAAAAAAATTTTATAACAAAAAATAGAACCGACTACAAAAAACCATGAAAATAATTTTCTACCAGTCTGAAGTCGGTGCCTCAGCACGAGCCAGCAGGAGTGATTGAAGCCATTTACTCGTATAGTTGTAGGTGAGGTAGACGATTATGGTCCACTCCTGCTGGCTCGTGCTGAGGCACCGACTTCAGACTGGTAGAAAATTATTTTCATGGTTTTTTGTAGTCGGTTCTATTTTTTGTTATAAAATTTTTTTTTCACGCTTTTTGTAGTATTTCTTTCAGATGTATTTTTAATTGTCAATCTGAAGTTTTGTAAGGATTTTATTTCCAACTAGCTGTTGCCCGCGGCTTCGCCCCCTTTGTATTTTTCTGTATTTTCTTCCATAAAAACCTTCTACTGACAGTATCAAACACAGTGAAAAAAGAATTAGTGAAATCGAACCAGTTCTTTCCGGGTTTTGTGCTTAACTTAGCAAGAAATTTTACGATTCATTTTTATTTATAAGGTTAAGAATTTATTTATTTCTCAAAAAGATAACAATCACTTATAATGAGTAATAGCCGTGGTGGCCTAGTGGTTTGACCTATCGCCTCTCAAGCTGAGGGTCGTGGGTTCAAATCCCGGCTCGCACCTCTGAGTTTTTCAAAATTCATGTGCGCAATTTACCACGAGCTTTGCGGTGAAGGAAAACATCGTGAGGAAACCTGCACAAACTTGTGAAGCAATTCAATGGTGCGTGTGAAGTTCCCAATCCGCACTGGGCCCGCGTGGGAACTATGGCCCAAGCCCTCTCATTCCGAGAGGAGGCCTGTGCCCAGCAGTGGGACGTATATAGGCTGAGATGATGATGATGATATAATGAGTAACAATAATTTGCTTAAACTATTCACAAATGAGCATACAAAAGCAATTTGAGGGTATTCTTAAACTAAGACAACTAACTAGTCGACAATCATAACAAGTTCGAGTATATAGATTGACTTATAATGTTTAGATGTATGTTTGTAAGGCTGAAACTTGAACGTTATCAAAACAGTAGTACTATTTCCATCAAAAACTATAAAACACCGGCTCCAACACGGATCAAATTAAAGCAGAATGATGGAGATCCCGCGACGTATCTCCAATAGGGCTGTGTCAGTGTCAATCAGTATTGACGGCACTGGATGTGACAACCCTAGCGGATGATTCGGTGCAAAAAAATACATTTTACTGCACATGAAAAAGGAAAACTTGCACTGAACAATTTTAAGGTAACATTGAATACCAAAAAGACCTCGCATGAAATTTACAAAAACTGATTTTTTCAAAAGATAGTGTAAATTTATTCTCATGTAGGCTTTCTTTAAAATATACTAAATGGTTGCATTCAAATTAATATGCGTTGCGTTGCGCTAAGTCTTTTTGCTTTATTTATTTACAGTACAACCTTCTTAATTAAAATTTGGCAATAATAAAAGTCTAGTGGTCATTGATTATTTCACGATTATTATTTCGTATTAAAGTAGCTATGGTAATCGAATATAATTTATTGAAATTATAATAGCGTAATAGCGTTTGTGTTATTTTTGACTGAGCATAATCTTCCGTTAATAACATAATATATTTTATTACAACAGGAGTCACACAAAGTACCCACCGCAAACCAATCCAAGTGAACGGGTCAATCAGGTGTTTGGTACGTTTATGTACAACTAGAACATTTAACATCGCGAGGGTCGGTTTTCTTTGTTTTCCTGAAGTTTCACACACAGAAAAAGAAAACCAATCTTCTGTCTCTTGTTTCAAACGACGTCATCAAACTAGTTTAATTGTTCTCTTATTGGGTTAGTATCAACTCGTCTAAAAAAACAGCTGGTCTAAGTAGCAACTGGTCTAAAAAGCAACTGGTCTACAAAGCAGCTGGTCTAAAAAGCAGATGATCTAAGTAGCAACTGGTCTAAGTATATCTGGTCTAAAGCAAATGTATATTTTTATGTTTGTTACTGCACTACTGCAACTTTATCATTTAATTGTCATTCACTCCGGTGGCTCTATTGCGGTGTTCCGTGTCAACATTGACAGATTTAGGCTCCACTACGAGCCGTGTCACTGTCAGTCTGAGTATATTGGAAGCGTATTTGATAACCTAGATGCGACAATGGTTAAAAAGCGTAGTTTCACTTTTTTATTATTATAAGTCTGTGACCTCTTATTATCCTGTGTTCTATTCTTTTCTTGTGTTTTATGTACAATAAGTAGTTTTACAATACAATACAATACCTCTCCCCTGGATTTCTTCCCTGTCACATGGCAGGAACTCTCTCTTTTGGTAAAAAAGAGTATTTTAAATCCATTCATCCAGGTTTTCACGCCATCTCCACCTTCACTATACGCATGGCCATCGCGTGGCGTCCACTGTGTGGTATTACATCCACATCTCAGTATATTTGTAAAAGGATATTCATCCCCTTTTGTTTAAGAATCATTGGAACCATTGGAATTTCCAGTCGAATAAAAAAAAATCCCCACTTGGTGGACGGACGACATCAAGTTAAAGAGTACCCAGTACCCAGTGGATGCAAATGGCGAGTGGTCGTTCATTATGGCATTCTAAGGAGAAGGCCTTTGTTTAACAAATGACGATGATGATTATTTATTTTACTAGCTTATGCCCGTTCGTCTGCACGGACCTAGGTTATCGCGCGGTGGCGCCCTCTACCGGAATAAAAAGTATCCTATGTTGATCCTTGGGGCTTAAACTATCTCTATACCAAATTTCAGCAAAATCGATTCAGCAGTTTCGACGTGAAAGCGTAGCAGACAGACAGAGTTAGTTGCGCATTTATAATATTAGTAGGGGATTATTGTCAAAGTCAAAGTCAAAATCTCTTTATTCAATTTAGGCTATGACAAGCACTTATGAACGTCAAAAAATCTACCACCGGTTCGGAAAAAACCTCTGTTGAGAAGAATCCGGCAAGAAACTCAACGAGGTATTTTTTTTTGTTGGTAGGATGTACGCACCCGCCACTTCCAGTGATGTAGCGCCGCGTAGAACTAGTGATGCGCGTAACTTACATCGACAGCCAATATTTTATGCCTCCAAAATCTGTAATGTGAAATGGGGGTAATGGAATTTTCGAACTATTCCGCTGTTGCATGACGACACGAGCTTGGGTTTACAGAAAGGTGGTATATGCGATTTGGCAGTGGAACTATTTTGTTTGAAAATTTTGCGTCAAACGACGTTATTGCTAGATTAATTGAATTTTGCCGGACAAAATATCGATAATATTAAATGTTCATTCGTTTACGATACAGTGAATAGTACCCGCTTGTATAGATGACAGCAATAAGTGATTTCATTTTTAATTCTTGTATGTAAATAATTTTGTTGGCTAACTGAACCGATAAAATAAACCAATCACAATGTTTTTTTTTAAATATGTGCTTCAAAAAAAAAGTGGCAATAAGACACTCATTCGTGACATACTTACATTACCTTAGTATTTAGTTAATATGAAAATATATAATACACAGCCGAATTCAAAAGAAGCCAATCATTTTAGTGTCCTGTCACTTTAGTGATTTGAAAAAAAGAGTAATTGAATCAAGTGTTATTGTTTTGAGCTTAAAAGTAACACTCACGAAAATTAAAGGTAATATTAATTTCAAACTTATTTGTTTGTTCTCTGTTTTTAGCACTTAAATTAATCAACAAAAAACTAACTATCCTTTGTAAAAAGAAACCGAACTTTGATAGTTCTTGAACTAAAGCTCTCAAAAAGTTTTTCACCTCAACCTCAATAAAAGAAACATTAAATCGAGACCGTATTTTAAAACCTGTTGAACGACTAATTATGTGATGCAATTGAATTTAAAATTAGAAAAGAAAATTGCTACTTTTGTGGATTCATCGAGTGAAAATAAGGTATTAAAGTAATTGATTTCAGATACTTCAAAGGGAAATGAAGAGTTTGAAACTGTTTCAGCATCGTAGTGCTTCTTTGTATTAAAAACGATATTTAATATGTTATAAACTAGCTATTGCTCGCCACTTTATTTAGGTACATCCCATGGGAAACTTTCTTTAGGTGAAAAAATTCTTGGATATGTTTACAATGATTTCAAAGTTTCTTCATAAACAAAAACTTATAGTAAAAATCTTTTTTCTTTGTAATATTTATTTAATAGACATTTTTTATTGTAAGTTGTTTATTTTTTTAATCAATTACGGTTGATAACATTACAGTTTTTTTTTCTAATCAAACTACGAATCGAAGTTAAACAATATTATACATATTAAAGCCTTCTGTCAGATATTTCACAGTTGGTTGTGTTATTTAGTTGTTTCATTGTTTGTAATATCTGTGTGCTCTTTCATACTAAAAGTCTCCTCCAACTGACTCCACTTTTCTCTTTCTCTGGCTAATGATGTCCAAGTACCGCCCGCCACAGCCTTAATTTCGTCGATCCAACGCCTGAGTGTAACCAAATGTATGTGTCCCTGATATAACCAAAATGTGAACAAATTTATAACCATTTTGATTTTGATGAAAAGTTGAGTAATGTCTACGAAATAAATACTTCGTATTAAAAAAAAATCGACCGAATAAACTCACACACAGCAAAGATATCGACGGACGGATTTACCAATTTGCTCAAAGTTATCGATGAAACCCACACATCACTAATTACCGTTCTCCATTCAAACACGCCAATTGTGTACTAATTGAAATCGAAAACTTGCTTAATTAGTAGACATCGGAGCGACATTATTGGCTTGCGATAAACCAACGCGCGCGTTGCCAATTTATCGAGCGGTTTTATAATTGGACCCCTGAAAAGAGCTAGGGAATATGCACTTTGTCACATACTTAAATACAGCATTTTTTTTTATTCGACTGGTTGTCAAACGACCAAGTGGGCCTCCTGATGGTAAAAGATCACCACCGTCCATAGACACCTGTAACACCAGGGGGATTGCAGATGCGTTGCCAACCTAGAGGCCTAAGATGGGATACCTCAAGTGCCAGTTATTTCACCGGCTGTCTTACTCTTCACGCCGAAGCACAACAGTGCCTTGCTTAGCGGCAGGATTAGCGTGCAAGATGGTGGTAGCACTCCGGGCGGACCTTGCACAAAGAAAGAAAGAAAGAAAATACATTTATTCACAACACAAGACAGCAATACTATTTGGTATAAATAAACAACACAAAGGTATGTGTCATTGCGATTGTGAATCGGACACTGGCTCAGCATAATGCTGAAGCACAAAGTCCTACCACCTGCAAATAGAGTATACACAAGCTATTTCAAAGTTCCAAAAATTTTCAGCGTGCCCATTGACCCGCATTTAAATTATTTGACCTATTTTTACAAGCTTTTATTAAACGTCTTGCCCTGTTTGTTATTGTTGTTGTTTTTGTTGGGTCAATCCTTGCCGGTTCATTTTGACCTACTTTCAAAATGGTCCGATTGACTTATAAGTACGTACTGGTGACCTTAGCCTCTGGACAAATAATAATACTACTGGCTTAGCAAGATATTTAAAGCCAAACTGCAAAGTATCATAACAATCAGTCCAGTATTTACCGAAAAACTGACGGTTTTCAATAACATTTGGAGTGTGTATATGGATGATCTGATTTCATAGATTTTTTCTCTTGTCTAATTAAGCAAATAAGTATTTTAACATATTGCTAAGTATCAGTCTTATCCATGGTTTCATTACTTGTTCAGAGGTCCAGGTTGTTCAGAGGTCACCTTGTATAATGGTGAAATGAAAGTGAATGAATGAAATAATATGAAACAGCGCAAAAGCTTGTATTAGAAATTTTAACAGAAAGTTATTTGCTCTATTATCGATTTGTGTTCATAACAGGCAGTTAATTTTTCATAAGTTGGAATATTTATTACGCACAATAAAAGTACGTATCTATTTTAATCTGGAAAAGTATAGCGTTTTCTTAATGACTCTGTTAAAAAAAAATTAGCAGTTTCAGAAGAGAATACCTCCGAATATCATATTAGTGTAGATGTACATATACCCTCTCATTATGAGAGGAGGTTTGTACCCAGCAGTGGGACGTATATATAGGCTGAGATGATGATGAGATGTATATGTAGATGATATAATTGTGACTCCAACCAGCCTCATCACTTATGCATGACTTGGAAATATCAACTAAATTCTGAAATCGTATAAACTAAACCGTCCCCCGAATTTTGCAACTGGGAGAATCATTTTCTACCTCTTGCTCTCTGAAGGGGGCTTCAGACTGAACCCTCGAGGCAGGGTCACGCCGGCAACTGGGAAAAGGTTTTTTTAGTAATAGTTGCTGTTGTTAAATTACTGGCACATAAGTTACTTTATTATATTTCTCTAGACTTGCGACGTGTTTGTGATTGGTGTATCCAAGAGTTTTCAACTGTGACTAAGTGCTATTCTGCTTATTTACTATCAGATAATCGTCTAAAAAAATTATTTAAATAACCTAACCATAAAAATTTCATTTTTAATACAAGCTTTTTTGCTGACTGTACTTTGTATTGTCACCCAAACTACATTTGCATACCAAATTTCAAGTTCAAGACTTCCGACCTGTGGAGACGATCTTAGCTGGAGTACCAGGATGTCAGTACTAGCTTTTGCCCGCGGCTCCGCCCTGCGTGGTATTCGGTTATTGCGCGAGGATAAAAAGTAGCCTATGTCACTCTCGGGCCCATTAAACTATCTCTATACGAAAAATCATGTCGATCCGTCTTTTCGTTACGGCGTGAAAGACGGACAAGCACGCTAACATACAAACACACTTTCGCATTTATAATATTAAGTATGGATTGTCACGCGATTTAGGTACAAAAGTATTTAAAATTTCAAGTCAATCTGACTAATGGAAGTTGGTCAAATTTAACTTGCAAGATTTGATTACAGACAGACAGACAACGGGACAGGTGAAACTAAATAAAAGCTTGTAATAAGAACTTCGACGTCACGGGCCTGTGACTAGAAATTAAACTAAAAATATACAGGTTTAAAATCCATAAGCTTTGTGGTTTAAATTATACCAAGGGGGAAAAATATAAAAACAAGAAAAAATAATTAACTGAATAGGTAGAGCCGGAAGCAATGCTTTTACACGCATTTGGAAAGAAATCGTTTCTTTTTACAAAAAAAAATAGTTCATCATCCCATCATCCCAGCCTATATACGTCCCACTGCTGGGCACAGGCCTCCTCTCAGAATGAGAGGGCTTGGGCCATAGTTCCCACGCGGGCCCAGTGCGGATTGGGAACTTCACACGCACCATTGAATTGCTTCTCAAGTTTGTGCAGGTTTCCTCACGATGTTTTCCTTCACCGCAAAGCTCGTGGTAAATTTCAAATGTAATTCCGCACATGAATTTCGAAAAACTCAGAGGTGCAAGCCGGTAACGCTAAAACATAAAATAATTAGTGATACCTATTTAGGGCCCGTTGTTTGATCAGTAGTTAGTTACTATTGTTAAATTTCCATTGAAATGTGTTAACTATTGTTATTTTTGCCATTCATTTTAACTATTAGTTTGTTTAACTAATGATCAAACAACAGGCCCTTAATTTGCGATGCTTTTTGTGATGAAAGGCCGCTTTTTAAAAAATACAAAACTTAGCTATTTTTTTCTACGATTACTTCCGTAGCATCAAGATGAATGTTTTTGCTTCAAATTTCCATTTAGATCTACAGCAGCTTTAAAAATTGCAGCCTTTTACAGAATTCTAAGACATGCCAACTATCCCCCGGGAATTCCCGTCTCTATCCCCTCGGGATTAAAATCGTTAGCATACATAATGTTACGAAATATCTTCCTCTTATATGGAGTACTCTTCAAGAGAGGACCCTTGAGTTTAGGGTCTAATGGGAAATGGGACGAAGTAATTTGGTGATTTACCTGGGAACGTGAATCTGGGAGTTTTTGTTTTGGCAATTATTTTGAGAGTTATCAGGATGGTTATTTGGCAGTTTTAAAAACTAACACCTATCCCTACTCCCTACTAATAATATTATAAATGCGAAAATAACTCTCTCTCTGTCTGTCTGCCTGTCTGTCTATCTATTACGCTTTCACGTCGAAACCACTGAACCGATTTTGATGAAATTTGGTATAGAGATATTTCAAGCCACAAGGATCAACATCGGATACTTTTTATTCCGGTAGAGGGCGCCACCGCGCGATAACCTAGATCCGCGCAGACGAAGTCGCGGGCATAAGCTAGTATTTATTAAAGTATTATTTACTTTCACTTGTTCTGTTAGACTATTCTATGAGTAATCAAATTCTGAAAGTTTAATAATAATGAATGAATGATAGTGGCCGAAACAAAATATAACAGCTCGCAAGAAACTATATGTTGAAATCCATACTAATACTAAAAATGCGAAAGCGTGTGTGTTTGTATCTTTGTGTGTGTGTTTGTCCATCTTTCACGTCGAAACGGAGCGACGGATCGACGTGATTTTTGCCATAAAGATAGTTTATGGGCCCGAAAGTGACATAGGCTACTTTTTATCCCAAAAAAATGCACAGTTCCCGAGGGAACAGCGCGCGATAACCGAATACCACGCGGGCGAAGCCGCGGGGAAAAGCTAGTAGAATATGAAATAACTAATTACTTAAAGAGAAAAGTAATACACAACTGTCTGTATAGTAGGATTTGCTCACAAAATACTACCAAAAACATTTGTCTGCGAGTCTACTAACTTAAAAAGTTTGCTGAAATATATTACGTTCAATTTTCAATCCTATTCATGCAACTTGTCGCTGTGCCAAAGTGTTTTTAAAACTTTTCTAAAATATAGGAATTTCAAATCGAACGCCAGGAGCTTTTCATCCAATTATTTCCTGCAAGTTATGACAGTATTTGAGATTGAACTGTATGTTTTTTTGACTTGTGAATGTAAGTTAGATAAAGTAACACAAGGGTTTCATTGGCCAAGAATGTATCACAGTAGTTGTCTACTAGGGGAACGACTTCGTGAGAGTTGCGGGCAACCGATGGACGCCAGTGGTGTTCTAAGGAGGGGGGATTCCGGCTGATGATGACGATGTTGATACAGATATATGACATTTCACGATTTTTTTATTATACTACGTAGTAGTACTTGTATGCATCTTCTTGGGCATTAATCCCTACTATCCCTACTAATATTATAAATGCGAAAGTAACTCTGTCTGTCTGTCTGTCTGTTACGCTTTCACGTCGAAACCGCTGAACCGATTTGGATGAAATTTGGTATAGAGATAGTTTAAGCCCCAAGGATCAACATAGGATACTTTTTATTCCGGTAGAGGGCGCCACCGCGCGATAACCTAGGTCCGCGCAGACGAAGTCGCGGGCATAAGCTAGTTATTAGATAAATAACTGAATTAGAAATTTTGGTGAGTATTTTTCTAAATTGCCAAAATTTACACTGTGATTTTTATTGACGCTGCACTATAATCAACAGTTTCAGAATTTTATGGCTCAAACCAAGTACAAAGCTGATGAGATTTCGAGATCTTGACTTCATCTTGATATAAAATTTTATCCAAATGCATCCAGCCGTTTAAGCGTGAAGAAGTAACATACACAGGCACGCAAACTTTCGTTTTTATTTAACTAGTAGGATTTACAAATCTTGTTAATGAGTTTAAGAATAAACTTACTCGTATTACGTTTAAAAATATGAACAGTTTTTTTTTGTTTCGTTTCTGTCGCTATCTATGTGGGATCGTGTGAAGGAAAAACAAAATTTTACCAAAGAAAAATTAGAAAAAGTTTATTAAAAAAAACTAAAACTAGTGAATACGTATAACAGAAAGCAAAGAACAGAAAACACAACTAGCACACAGGCTCACCCGATCGTAACTCCACTTCCTTTCCCTCATTCGCTCGTCTCAATCGTTCCACAGAAATCTTCAATCACTCGGTCACTTGTTTACATCAACTCATTCAAACAAAAATCCACCCTCATTCCCACATCTATGGTTTCGCCAACAAAATTTTGATCGAATTTTTCAATCAAGGAACACTCCATAATCTGTATACTTTAGTAAGACAACTATTGACGGAACCATAAAATTAAAACCCGCTACAGTATACTCGTATTTTCGTCTCGCCCGGTGCTCAGAATGATATTTTTATCATAAATTTAATATTCAGAGATTATTACGTCTGCTGGGCTCAATTTGATGATACTTGAAATATTTATTATGTTAAAAGCAGTTTTTCGCTTTGCCGTTGCTAAAAGTTTTTAGACATTTATTTTGTAACAAATTTGTGAACGTATTTTTAGATTATACTCCTTATTTTTATTTGTTTAAGTACACACATTATATTACAAAGTCGGCTCTGTAATAGGGGCTAAAAATTGTAACACAGCTTCCACTCTTCATCATGAGCTATTTTTTTCGTTTTTATTATTTATTTCTTCTCTTTTCTTCTTCTTTAGCCATTCTCAACCTCTAGGTTGTAGGCCTCCTTCAGCCTATGCCATCTGTTTCGCTCTTGAGCAGTTTTCAACCACTTTGTTCCTGCCAGTCTTTTGATATCGTCGTACGAACGCATTTGCGGTCTTCCGCTCGGACGCTTCTCGCCCCACGGTCTCCATTCTATTACTGCCCTGCACCACGAGCCATGCTTGCGGGCGACATGACCAGCCCACTCCCATTTCAATTTCGCAACCCGTTTAGTTACATCCGTTTAGTAGTTCTTTGATAATTTATTTGCAAATGATTTAAACAATAAAAACTTAATAATAATAATTACAAACTAATATAAATCTAAAAAAGGCCCCTGTGGCATGGTTTCAAGATTGCTGGCAGCATTTCCTCGATGTACGGCTAACTTCGTTCTACGAACATTCAACAATATAAACAAATAAATTACTACATAAATTATTGCATAAATTACTGTTCGCCTATCTTTGAGTTTTCCTTTTTAGTTTAGGTTAGCTTGAAAAGATCCCTCTTAGGGATAAATTCGCCTTTGTACTCTTTTGGTTTGTTGTTTTCTTTTTGTATTACTTTTGTGTTTTATGTAGAATAAAGTATTTACATACATACATAAACTCTAACGTCAATAACATCACGATATTAAAATCTACTGCATGAACAACTACCTTTGAGTGCCGTAGGTATTTCAATTTCGTTTAGGACATAGGTGTTCACGGACGAGCATACGAGTGGCTTTGTTCTTTTGATATTGTCTGGTGCAATGGTCGGTCGGGTTAGATTGAATTTTTCACGAGTCACGGATGTTTAGTCGAACATACTGATTGATGTACCAGAATCAAACCTTTTCACAGTAAATTTCACTATGATTTCCTTGTCAACAGTATGGAAAAGAAAGAAAGAAAGAAAATTAGTTATTTATAACAGCAATGTACATACAGCAGGTTAGGAAAAATAACAAAAAAAAAGTGTTGCCGCTATAAAAAGGTCCCGGCTCAGCATATCGCTGGTTGAAAATCGTTGGGAGTATGGGATGTTAACATTTCATATATCAAATGATTTTTTGCCGTTTTTTGCTAATGTCTTTCTGTATGGATACTACGGAACGCTCAGTGAGCGAATCCGACTCACACTTGGCCGGTTTATCACGTATTTGCAACGAAAACCTTTCGATCCTCAAGCCAACAAGTGTCCCTAAAAACGACATCTAGTCTAACGCAAACAAAAAAAAATACTTTGTATCTTCACCCCCTTTGCTAGCTCGAGCCGAACTCCGAACTTGTTATATTAATGGAAATACTTTGACAGCCCCCCCCCCCCCCTCCCATAGTTCAGAGGAGGTGGATTCGTAGAAGCTAACTAACTTTGTAACTAATCACCTGTGAAAGTCAGGTAGCTATACTGATATTCAAATTCATTGTTAAGAAGTAATAATATCTATAGCATGGAGAACGAAGGCCGTTAGAGCCGAAATATTCTCAAATGGAGACCGCAGATCGGCAAGCGTAGCGTAAGACGTCCACCACAGATAAAGATTACACTAGATAACGCAAGCACCTCAATCTGTATGAAAACCAACCGTGTCACTTTTTCACACCTACTGTGACGTCTCAAGAGCTAATTAGCGCTGTGAATTCCCCGATGTCCACGCAAAATCGATTCAAATACGCCGCCCGCCCGCGCCGTGGGGCTCGAGTCAGTCACTATCAGTCAGTCATAATTGGTCAGTTAGCGGTCAGTCACAGTGTGGCGTCAACCCCGATGTTTGGTCGGGGCTCGGACACGCGAAGTAGGTACTATAGGCCGCAAAAGTGGATGGACAATGGCAAAACATAATCGTCTGACGCCTGAAACGGCGCCATCTATGTGTTCGATGTGTATTAGCGGAATTCACTTATTTACTAACTTGTTAGTTTACCAAAATCCCGCTAGATGGCGCTAGTTTGTTGATTTTTAAGGGTTCAAAAAATATTTATTTTATCTTCATGTTAGAAAGACAAATTTCAACATCCTACTGCCCATTACACATGTTGTAATTATGTGTATAATCATTCACTTCAACTCTCGTGGCCAGCTAAACATGTGTCCCTGCCAGCTGCCAGGGTGGGACACCGTGGGATGCTACCTTCGTGTAACGACATTTCTGTCTCTTTCGTATTGTGCGAAAGTGTGTGAGAGGGAGAATTTTATTGTTTTCTTTACGGAGACCCATAATATGTTGCTTGTTTTTATCATCGAAACATCAACTTTACTAATCTCCAAGCAGTAAATTTACAAAAACACAAACTCAATATCGTCGCCTAATAGGATTTGAACTCGCGACATACGATTCTGTCGGAGCACTCTCAAACCACTCAGCCACTGATCTGTTATTTGAAGTCATGAAAATTGGATATATAACTCTGGTCGCCTTAAAATTAATCGGTAAGTCATATTTTACGAAACTTAAAGAGGGTAGACTGAAGATCTTCAAACTACCAGGCTGTTTTTATTACTTTGTTTTAAACTTTGCTACCTACTTGTTCAGCTGTTCCTACTTCTCGTTCCATTGTCTCTTTCAAGTTGAATCTGCTTACTATCGTAGTTATTCTTTAAAATGATTAGTTTTCATCGCAATGTTGAAACGATTAAAAGGTGTGATAAAATTAATTTATATAAAGAAGTAAAAAATATTTTAGAAATTTCTAGAGAAACTGGAGTTGATGTGAGTTTTTTTTTTTACGTTTATCCTATCATTTTTTTTTACAACAATTATATTTACATTACATTATTTCATGTTTATTTATATTGTTACAGAAAAAAACAGTTATATTATGGATACAACGATATCGAGACGAATACCTTTTCTGCGGTTTTTGCTGCATCGTCAAAGATCGGTTCGACCACGACTCCTAGATACTATTCAAAACAATACCTACGCGAAACGACGGTGATCTCGTAGTGCCCAACATGGAATCTGGTCGTATAACCGTCAACCATGGGGATGGACGAGTGCTGCTGACCCGGGAGAACTTGTTAGAATACCCAGTCGAGCGGACGGTGGTGATTATGCCAGTTTGCTTCAGGAGACCATGTTGCCCACTGTTAGAATTGTTTATCCAGAAGAACAAGTGCCGTGCATAACGTTCGTGCAAGATAACTGCTCAATACACCGGTCGCGTATTATGCAAGACTGGTTTGATCAACACAAAAATAGTATTAAAGTAGTTTCTTGTCCTGCCAGATAACCGGATTTTAATCTCATTGAAAATATATGAGGTCTTATTGTCCAACGTTGAGATAACTAAAATGAGCGAACTCCGGAAACGTTAGAAGCTCACTGTGTAAAAATATGGGACAGTATTCGCGGGTCTAATCTGTGTGAAAATCTAGTTGCATCTAAGTGTTCCCGTCTGCAAGCAGTTATCGACAATCATGGTGGTTAAACTAGTTATTAAAATAAAATTGATAGTTTACGTGTAGACCGGGTTATATACTCAAACAATCATGTTATATATAAGTATTATAGAAACCAAAATAATTATCTTTATTTATGATCCTGTAGTATCACTTTGTTACGAAAAGTAATTATTTTATTATTATGAACAAAACATTTAATTACCAATGCCTTAATAGTTTTTTTTCGTGAGATAAGTGTGAAAGTTCAATATAATACGACTGTAATCTTATTATAACTGTTAGTAACACACTACAGTGGATCTACGCCATCAATTATTGTTATGTTTAAAACTGGAAACTTCACTGTTTATATATAATTTATAATAAAGCCTACGAGTCTTATGATAACCCGGTCTCACATAATATATACTTTCAAATACATTTTTTTTATTGTGGTCGCTTCAATCCTCTTTCCAGAAACGGAAATGAATACTTAAGCGAATACCTCAATAAAATCTTAAAATACAAATTTTGGTCAAGTGCTAATTAAATAACTAAAAACCTCACACGACACCCCGAAAATATTTTTGTATTTTTTTTAAGTTAGTTGTTTGCGTTTATTTTTGATAACCTTCATTATTTCTTAAAATATGTATCAGTAGTTCTACTTCATTTCTAACTTTACAGTTGTAATTTGTAATACCAGATTTAGAAGAAAGTCAAACTGACAGCCAAACGGCCAGTATTAAATTATCTAAGGGGTATGAAACATTCGTAAAACATTTTTAATTGGCGTATGCATTCGTAATATTTAGACTGGGCACAAACACAACCTGATTTAAAACACCGTGTAATCGATTCTACTCTGGATTCTGAGTAAACTACTTTCTGGTTTTCAGTTATTTAATTAATAATAATATTTAGTATAACATTAATAACAGCACTGCCATATTTAATGAATAGAAATATTGTTTTAGGAATAAAATTTTTTATGTTTTAAACTTCAAAACTTGTATTATTTTTGTTGCAACCTTATCCTTTTTCAGATTGTTTTTTTGTTTCCATGTTAGTCATCTACAAAATTAAAATATAAAGTAATAAACAAAAAAAAAACAAAAACATAATTCTGAACTGTAGGATACGAACTCGGGTTCATTAAAGAATTTTTCCAAGCAGCCGATCAACTGAGCTATCGGCACATACCAATATGAGGACAAAATATCAATCACATTCATACCGTGCATTAAGCACGCCATCTAGTGCATTTGTGGTGAACAACTAACAAAATCGCCGCCTCTCGTGTGCAAGCGATTATAGAACGTAAGGTGTCCATCCACTTATGCAGGGCCGTGTACATGTGCGTAATCTATATCTGTGACGTCCACCAACGAGATGGACGGATGACCTATTTGAAGATGCGTGTTCACGATGGATGCAGGCCGCTTCCAACCGAACCAACTGGAGGTCTATGGGGGAGGCCTATGTCCAAAAGTGGCTCCTAAGGCTGTATTGGCTGGGTGCGAAGTACTAGGTGGGGGTAATGAAATCTATCGCAGCGCTCGTAGTGGCCAAAAGTAAAGATAATGTAGTCTCTGTTATCTGTCATACCTACTCATTATGAATCTGTCATTAACAAAGAAATTTGTTTAGATTTAAATAACTACCTAATTTTAGTAATAGATGTTTGTCTTGTGTGCGAGCTTGAATTATTGAACACTGTCACTGTTTTGTTCTTAATTCCTCTACATCCCGGATTTTTTCTTATAACTAAACTACTTTTTTTTAACAAAAGTCTTTTTACCATTTTTTTGTGTAAAAAAGTAAATTTCTCGCAAAGCTTAACTTCTCATACCCACTTCTCAAACTAGTTTTCTGAGCGAAAACAGAATTATATCAAAAACCTCGACTATAAATGTGAATAAGTACTAATTCCACCTAAAATATTATATTTTGCCAAAGAAATTCTTTAATAAAATGTGCTCTTGAAATCGGTATACGCGTCCTGATTTCCAAATACCTAGAAAAATCTGTAGGCTTGGAAACTAATATAAAATATTGTGTTAGGTAAGTATGTAGACCGCCTATGACCCTGAATCTAAGTGTTTATATTATAAGTTTTTTGTACTGCTTTTTGGTGTGCAATAAAGAATATTTGTTTTGTATTGTATGTAGTTTTAATAATAATAATAATAATAATTTTATATATTTATTATATATTTCTTTCTTCTCATTGTGCATAAATTACTGTTCGACTATTTTTGAGTTTTCCATTCTAGTTTAGGTTAGCTTGAAAAGATCCCTTTTAGGGATAAGTTCGCCTTTGTACTCTTTTGGTTTGTTGTTTTCATTTTGTATTACTTTGTGTTTTATGTACAATAAAGTATTTAAATACATATGTACATACTGTAAAAGAAGTGGTTCGGTTATAAATTAATAACTACAACTTATAATTATAAAAGTTTCTCCCGCGACTTAATCTAAACTTTAAGTTGTATCTTTGGTGGAAGCTCTAAACTTTATCCACAATGTTCTATTCTAAGTTATTCATAGAAATTAAAGTTCACGACATCTGCGAGGATAATGTCTAATAATACAGTTCGATTGTAAAATGACAATTTGTTTTCATTAGTAATACACAATCCATATTTTCTTAAAATCGAAAAAAAAATCACGGGGTGAAATTTCGCCGTATGTCCTGTATCACACCAGCTAGACCACTGAGAACCCGACTGCCAATCCTAAAATCTTAAACGCTTATATTCATCACTAGTGTCGCATCAATCTATCGCAACTACCAAAAGTTTCGACTCCTACGTTCCATATTTATTAGCTAAAAAGTATAAAGTGATGTACCACTTAACGTTTTAAACTTTCGTGATTTTCACTCATAGTCAAAATACCACGAACGGGACTTATCACGCTAACACTCGTCTACTACGTACATATCTACGTCTAGTATTCTACTCGTGACGGCCACTGTAATGTTGCCGAAAATGTCGAGGCAAATATTACTCGTGTGTGTTCGCGTGATATGTCTTTTTGATTATGCTGTATTTACTTACCACTTGTTTCTTTAAAATTTTGTTTTTATTAGCAATTAGAACAAGTGTTTCAACAAAAAAACTAGTCTTTTTTGAATTTCTTCGTAAACGCGTGCAGGTTTTGTTTATTACTATGTTAGTATGCATTTTACAAACTCGAAACTTCAAAAGGCGAAGCTCTAAAACCAATCAAAGAAAATTAAGGTTCTAAATGTCCTAGGCCGTTTACCTGTATCAGTTATCCATTATAATTAACGATCTTAAAACGTTTTCCCCCAATACGTGACTCTCCTCGCATTTATAATTTTTGGGGTTAGCGATTTTACTGGTCGCCGTGAAGTTACGTTTGGGGTCTTAGCGTTCTCATTTACATGGGCTCTGAAGTTGATTTTATTGGAAAACTAGCTTTTGCCCGCGGCTCCGCCCGCGTGGTATTCGGTTATCGCGCGCTGTTCCTTCGGGGACTGTGTGTTTTTCCGGGATAAAAAGTAGCCTATGTCACTCTCGGGCCCATATATCTCTCTATGCCAAAAAATCACGTCGATCCGTCGCTTCGTCACGGCGTGAAAGACGGACAAACATACATACAAACACACAAACACATACACTTTCGCGTTTATAATATTAGTATATGGATTAAGTGCACCAATTTCAAGTTTCATGGTTTATCGTCGACAGCTTCGAACTTCCACCATATAAACTTTCACCCCCTATTTCAACCTCTTAAAGCCTCTTTTTCGCGAAAAAAGATAGTCTATGTTCTTTCCCAAGGTCTATTCTATCCCTGTACCAAATTTCATCAAAATCGGTTTAGCGGTTTTGGCGTGAAAGCATAACAGACAGAGTTACTTTCGCATTTATAATATTAGTTTGGAAAATTGTTTTGTTGATCTAAAACAATTACTGTGCGCACCCGTGCCCTTATGATAGCTACGTGTGCAAGAAATGTTTGTTCATGGTTCATGCAGTTCCCCCACCTCAACACCTCAACGCTGATAAAATCACACAAAGAAAGAAAGAAAAATGATTTACAAGCCCATCCATCACCACCACACTCTGACGTGTTTCGGAATGAGCTAGAGATCGTCTTCAAAGCAACACAACCGTACACCATGCCACCAATATTAGACTCATTGATATGGATCTACGCAAAATAACGCCTGATTTGATAGATCATTTTATTTGTTGTACCTTAATCCTTACTATTATAAAGGAGAAAGTGAGTTTGTTTGTTTGTTACGCTTTCACGCCGTAACGGAGCGACGGATCGTCGTGATTTTTGGCATATAGAGATAGTTTATGGTCCCGAGAGTGACGTAGGCTACTTTTTATCCCGGAAAAATGCACAGTTCCCGAGGGAATAGCGTTCGATAACCGAATTCCACGCGGGCGGAGCCGCGGGCAATAGCAAGTCTTTAATAAATATACATTTTATTTGATCGTTATCCATTTTTATGCTTTTATCTAGAGTTGAACCAAACGTGATCTGTATGTTTCCTATTTTAATATTTAATACATATTTTTCTTTGTTACAGTGTCCAAAGAAGAAATACGAGATGTAGAGAGTCAAAATGGAAACCCGAAGGCCACGAGATATACAACTATATCCAGGTAAATCCTTAAACTCGTTATCTTAAATATATAAAACTTTTACAATATAATTTCGCTGCTCTTCACTAGTCAAATTTCACATCTTCGAATATTCGCAAAGACAACGTGATTTTCATTTTACAATCATTTATCATCATCATCATGTTAGCCGAAAGACGTCCACTGCTGGACATAGGCCTCCCAAGGCTCTCCACTCAGACCGGTCTTGTGCTTTTCGCATCCACCGCGATCCCGCGATCTTAACCAGGTCATCGCTCCATCTTGTTGGAGGCCTACCGACAGCTCGTCTCCCGGTCCGCGGACGCCATTCGAGAACCTTCTGACCCCATCGGCCATCAGTCCTGCGAGCAATGTACCCCGCCCACTGCCACTTCAGTTTCGCAATTCTTTGGGCTATATGTATAATCGTTTGCATGTCATAAAACCATAATGTCAATAGACGTGTCTGTCAACTTGAAAATTCGACTTTAGCGACATATTCATTTAAATGGAACTTGTTTAAAAATTGATAGACCTCTTATTTTGCTGATGACCTCAATATTATTTTTTGTAAAAAGGTTTTGTCCAACTAATTAAAGTGTTTAGCCTCTACGACACGCAAACAGAACCCAAACTCCCCCCTCAGAACCCACTACAAGCAAAAACTTAATATTAACTAAGCTAACAACTCCAACTTTAAATTGCTCCCTGCACACTGTCAAAAAGCTTGAAACTTCCATACATTCGTCATCCAGAAAGGTCGGGAGATGTGTACGAATAAACATACGAACATAAATTGCTTCGGCAAGTGTCGTGAACTGACGAAGATGTATGGCGCTGGAAGCGACGTTTGTATGAAATATACTGAAGGGCTACTCCGAAACACAAAATTCGAAGTTCGTGTCGTGCGGTCCCTCTGACACTTATACTATTTAATACGAGAGCGAGAGGGATCGCACGACGCGAACTTCGCATTTTTTTGTTTGGGAGTAGTCCTTCTGGGTGACCTTAATACTACTAGACTTAGCAAGATATTTAAAACCAAACTGCAAAGTATCATAACAATCAGTCCAATATTTAGCGAAAACTAAGGGTTCTCAATACCACTTTGGAGCAGCCGGTGTATTTGGATGATCTGATTTCATAGATTTTTTTCTTGTCTAATTAAGCAAATAATTATTTTAAGATATTGCCAAGTATCAGGCTTATCCATGATTTCATTATTTAATTTTGTCCAGAGGCTAAGGTCACCTTGTATGCTGGTGTGTAGTTTGCCACAATTGATAAGAAACATATAAAAATCAGGCAATTCATTACAGAAAACTAACAAAAAAGTAAAAATAAAAGAATTTGCAGTAGTCTCGCAATTCTGTTAAGTAACTGACGGTACGCGTACACTAAAACTGTATCACGTTACAATACAAAATATATTTTTCACTTCTTGTCGTTAAAATGCTACTTTAGTCTCTGCATATTGGGATTACAGCTCCTTCTTAAGTCTTTAGGGACTAAAGTTCTTTTTATTCATTTAAATTACTTTGTCAAGTCCTATTGTTAAACAATGTACTATTTAATTCCCTCCACATTTTTTTTCACAAACGCCCTTAATCTGAAAAAAAAATGGAATAAGTACGAAATTTTGTTTTCGTCAGAATTCCTTTTTTTATGCGACTGGATGGCAAACGAGCAAGTGAGTCTGATGGTAAGAGTTCACCGCCGCCCATAAACATCTGCAACACCAGGGGTATTTGTAGATGCGTTGCCAACCTAGAGGCGTAAAATGGGATACTCAAGTGCCAGTAATTTCACCGGCTGTCTTACTCTCCACGCCGAAAAACAACAGTGCAAGCACTAATAATAATAATGGTGGTAGCAATCCGGGCGGACCTTGCACAAGGTCCTACTACTTGCTGTCCTTTGCACGCAATATGACGCAACAAACAAACAAAGACATTTTCATACAAATAATTTCAGTAACATTTTATTTACTAACGAGAGTCTTCTTTATATCTTTGTAAAACAAGCAAGTTTTAAGCAGATGACCTCGTTAGATTTATTTATTTAGGCTCCCGCGGCCTATTTCAAATTTACTGTACATTTTCATATGGTTACTTTACCTGATTAACGAAATCCTAGTACATATGGTAATGGTCTATCGTTTGCCCGAATTTCATATGCCTGAATGTATCGTTTTCTAGAATTTTCATTTGCCATAAAGTAATTTGTTTTTTAGGTTAAAATTAAACTAACCTAACCTAAACCTAGTGCATTCTATATGATGACATTTCCTGACAACAGCACGGTTCTATATACTGGGTGACCTTAGCCTCTGGACAAATACGAATACTGTCTTAGCAAGATATTTAAAACCAAACTGAAAAGTATCATAACAATCAGTCCAATATTTACCGAAAAAGTAACGGTTTTCAATGTACTCTTATCACTTTGGAGCAACCTGTGTATTTGGATGATCTGATTACATAGATTTTTTTTCTTATCAAATTAAGCAAATAACTATTTTAAGATATTGCTACGTATCAGTCTTATCCATGGTTTCATTATTTGTCCAGAGGCTAAGGTCACCTTGTATTTTATGGCAAACGTTGGTATGGCAAGTGAAATTCGGGCAAGTAGAGGTAAACGTATTATATCATTATGTTTGTTGTTCATTGAATAGATTTGGATACAATTTGGTATGAATAATACAGTACTTGTACTTAATAAAAATTGTATTTAATAAAAACATTTCTAGACAAGGAATATTATAAAGAATTATATCTATTAGTATGTTCGTTTCACCCATGAAATTCACAAGGCCCTTATTTTATTTTGAGCAATACATTTGGCTCATGGTACCAACTCATTTATAAATCATTCTTACCAATGGCGACGGCCTAATGGCCTAAAGCGACGCCCAAAGTCTATAAATAAACCAGCTTATAGTTATAAAATCTATTCATTATCCCTACAATGGACTAATCCGGACTAGTTGCTAGGTTCCCGCGGGATTCCTGTCCCTGTCAGCACCTACCCACGTCGGCTCTTAATGGAATTTCCAATTCACCTTTCGCTTCTTGCCTTTAATTAAAATAGGTAGCGATTAGTATTCCATCCTTCAAAGTCTAAGTCAAAATATCTTTATTTAATTTAGGCTATAACGAGCACTTATGAACGTCAAAAACATATACCACCGGTTCGAAAAAACCGCTGAGAAAAATCTGGCAATAAACTCAACGAGGTATTTTTTTTCACACTCGTTTTTTAAAAATAATATAATATTAGTTTTGGGGTTTTATAGTAAAATTCCAAAAACTATTACTAAAGAAACTGATACAAAATTCAAATCGACTGTCAAGAAGACGTTAATATCTAAGGCTTATTACAAAGTCAATGATTATATATCATAGACAGGGATAAGTATTTGGAAATAATTCCGATCCGCATAAAAAATGCACAGATCCCGAGGGAACAGCGGCGATAACCGAATACCGCGCGGGCGGAGCCGCGGGCAAAATCTACTAATAATAATAATGTTGGCTTTCATTCTTAGTCAGCTATTCGCAGTAGCTATTACAAGTACCTTATGGTAGAGGTAAAATGTTCTCCATCCTGCTTTACCTTGACTTAGAATTCAATGTTCATTAAGCAGATTCGTTGAAAATTTGAAACAGGCTTTATTCCAAGCGCTTTGTAATTCACCCTGTCATTCTGTCACAGAGTTGACATGTCAACATGCCTCGTGACAGCCCGACATGTTCTGATATTGTATTGTGTTTTATTCCGTTTGTGGCGGTTCGCTTTACATATAGCTATGCGATAATTATCCCCATATTTACATCGTTTACCTTTACTTGCCCGAATTTCACTTGCCATACCAACGTTTGCTATAAAATATTAGAACCGTGCTGTTTTCAGGATTTTTTTAACTGTCTTCATATAGAATGCAGTAGGCTAGGTTAATTTAATATCAACTCTGAAGAAATTACTATTTCAAAAATAAATTAATTTATGTCAAATGAAAATTCTAGAAAACGATACATTCGGGCATATGAAATTCTGGCAAACGATAGAGAACCCATTTACATAATAATATTAATGTTTAACATTCAGCTATAGAAAGTCTTTTCTTGGACGTAAGTCTCCCCAATAGACCTCCAGTTGCTTCGGTTGGATGTGGCCTGCATCTACTATGAGGTGGCTTTGGTCATCCGCCCATCTCGTCCTTGGACGTCCAACATTATACCACTAAAAGACAAAGCTTAAAGAAATTGCCAATCTTATTGCGCGTAAAATTTTTACGATAAAAAAACATTTTAATTCGAAAACCCACGTTTTTCCAGATATAGGAATAATCTAGATCAATTGCGCCCCCAAATAACAAATTTTGTCGAAATCGCTTCCTTATAGCCGTTTCCAAAACTCCCAATGTAAATATATAAATTCACAAAAATTCCTCGTTTAAAATATAAGATGATTCTATCGAAAGTAGGCGGGTGTATCCAAATAAATACACAACAGAATTAGGTACTTGAAAAAATAAATGCAAATGGACTTCCTAAAGGAAACGTATAAAAGGCATAGTTTTAAACTGTCATGCACCTTTTTAAAGTAAAATGTCGTGACATAAAATGTTTTCCACAATTTATGAGGCTTAAAATGCTTCATTTGATACCTCCCACGGGGACCTGAGGGAGATACAGGGAAAGTTACGTTATGAGCGCTCCGTAAACCTTTTTGTTGCAATTTTGACAGTGACAGTGACGAAATATAAAATTACTAGCATGTTTCCCGCGACTTCGTCAGCTAAGAAGTCGTTTATCACTATCTCGGGCATAAAAACTATCCTATGTCCTATTCCGGGCCTCAAACTAGCTTTATTCCGAATTTCATCTAAATCAGTTCAACAAACAAACAGACTCACAAAGTTCCGTATTTATTATACTTAGGTAATATTAGTGGGATATATTACAAATTTAAGCACTTATAACGCGTAATCAAAGTTACTCTGACTATACTTAACTTGAAATTTTGAATTATCCGAAATTTATTACAGTAGAAATAATTTCTTTATTAAATAAATAAATATCATGGGACACTTGACCACCAATTGACCTAGTCCTTAACTAAGCAAAGCTAGTACAACGGATAAACATACTTACATATTTGATAAAACTAAAGGCAATCTATAAAGTACCTACATCGCATCAATTTTGACCATTTTTAATACTCTCCCCCCCTTGTCACTTGTAACGCTATGAAAATTGCAATTATTTCGTTCCTGTATCACAAACCCCTGACCCCTCCCCATAAATGTGTGACCTAGATAATTTATGGAAAACCCCTACTGGATAGCTCGTAAAAAATATCTCAGATACCATAACAAGTCATGTTACATTTTGTATAACTGTAAAACTAAAGAAAGCCTTCGAAGGACGTTATTCCATACACAGTAAGTGTCATTTCGCCTCTGTCAACGGAGCTTCAAACACAGCTCGCTGTACAAACTTGAAAACTCAACAATGAAAATTCCAGAATTAAATATAACTAGAATTAAATTATACATTTGCCACGTTGCATTAGGTATTCCTCGAAGCGTGGACACATTTTGCAGTCACTTTGTAATATTAAACTAATTTGAAAACTGCCACGACGGGGACGTCCTAAATTGGACCAATTAAACGGAGCCACCATAGCGGCCAAGGCACGGGCTGCGGCGGATATTTTTAACTGACTATTCTTAGCTTTTTTCTTTTTATAATTTTATTTAAAACATAATAAAATTGTCCAAATCCTGGACCTACATAAAAAACGCAAACTAATTATTTAAAGGCCCCGCCTACTTCTTTGTTGCCGTGATCTCTGACATTATTATGAAGAAACTTGAGGGATTTTCGTGAACGAAGAAAACAATCAGTCTAGCTTGTTCTACTGGGTGACCTTAGCCTTTGGACAAATACGAATACTACTGGCTTAGCAAGATATTTAAATAAATTAAATAAATATCATGGGAAACTTGACACCAATTGACTTAGTCCCAAACTAAGCAAAGCTTGTACTACGGAAACTAGCCAACTGATAAACATACTTATATAGATAAATACATACTTAAATACATATTAAACATCCAATACCCGAGAGCAAACATTCTTATTATTCATACAAATATCTGCCCTGGCCGGGATTCCAACCCGAGACCTCAAGCTTCGTAGTCAGGTTCTCTAACCACTCGGCCATCGGGTCGTCAAATAATGGAATCAAAGGTACCAAATATGAAAGAATTATAATCACTATAAGCAATTAGAAGAAATTAGCTATTGTTTAATGAAAAACACATTCTTCGCAACAAATCCCCACACATCTCTCGTGGAAACGCAACCTTAAATTAGAAAATAAAACAGTCAAAAACATACTGTCCAAGTATAATAGACGATTTAGCATTTTTTAACCCTTGTTACCTTCTACAGGGTCCACTTCAACGCCACAGCGGATGACGACTACGCCGACTTCACGTGCGAGGTGCGGCATGAGGCTCTGCATAGAGACTCGCCCCTCAGAAGCACCGTGCAGCTCAGTGTGCAATGTAAGTACATGTCAGCATCATGTCAGCCGAAAGACATCACTACGAAACAATTGCCGCTGTGGGTGGGGGGAACAAAGACACCGGCCGCCCACCTTATTTTGAAAAAATCTAGACATTTCCAGCTGGCTACTATGGCAAGTTTGGTATCATTTTCGTATAAATTGAGGGTGTAGAATTCATCTATCATCATGTCAGCCGAAAGACGTCCACTGCTGGACATAGGCCTCCCCCAAGGCTCACTCAGACCAGTCTTATGTTTCCATATCCACCGCGATCCCGCGATCATAAACGATGTTAGAGATCACCAACCCCCATAAACATTACGTTGATTCTATATGACGTTATCCCAATCCCAGGGAAAATACCGGAATAAAAAAACATACAGACGAATAGGGAACCTCCTTCTGTGCTATTCCAGATGTCCAACTATTTACATACTCTACCAAATTCTGTTTTGCTTTATATTTCAAATTTTGACGCGAACCTAAAAATATGAACATTACATCATGTAAGTTGGCATGGTAGTTATATAACGAACGCTATTGATACCTATGTATCTATATAACCTTTTGGTCATTTAGACAAAAAGGGCCCAAGAGTTCCCTACAAATATAAAGGAAGAAAAAATAGTTTGGCAAAAATAAAGCCCGCGTTAACAACCGTAACTGTGTGGAACACTCAGCGCTCAATCGAGAAATCTGGGAGATGAGAGGGACGAGCAAATTGAGCAGTGTGAAGTGCTTTGTATTGACTTTTGTTTCTCAGTGCAACAGGTCATATTGGTTAGTGATGTAATACGAGAAATCATTTTTTTTATTCGACTGGTTGGCAAACGAGCAAGTGGGTCTCCTGATGGTAAGAGATCACCACCGCCCATATACATCTGCAACACCAAGAGTATTGCAGGTGCGTTGAGAACCTAGATGCCTAAGTTGGCCAAGTGCCAGTAATTTCACCGGCTTTCTTACTCTCATCGCGGAACACAACAGTGCAAGCACTGCTGCTTCACGGCAGGATTAGCGAGCAATCCGGGTGGTAGCAATCCGGGTGGACCTTGCACAAGGTTTTACCACCTGCTGACAAAATCTGGTCGAGAACGATTCAAATTCGCATAATATAAAATGTAATGAAGGATTTCGCGCTACTCTAAACTTTGAGTAAAAGTTTTATTCTTAAATCTACTAAAACAACATAGTTATAGAATGGTATAAAAGGTAGACAAGGTACAATAAAAAAAACTAAATCTACATTAAAATTAAATAAACTTAAACTATAATAAATCAAAAAAACTGGGATTCAACAAGTAAATAATGTAATATTTCGTTTGAAAAGGTTCCATGGCGGCTAAAATCAAAGTTCTTGGCCGTACTATCATAGTAAAAGAGTTAGAAACCTTGGCCGTACTTATTCAATTTCATACTCAGGTTACATGCTTCCCACTTGTGGGCAAAGGTCTCTAATTGAAGTCAAACGCAGCGCTGTTAGTTCATGCGGTGTGTGGTTACAGTGGTTTGGGGGCGCAGAGTGCCGAATGAGAGTTACATACACGAGTAAAAGCTATATGGATGATATTTCACTAGGGACTACGTCAATTGGTGTGAAGTCTCGTGATATTTATTTCAATACAATACAATACAAATACTATTTATTGTACGCTAGAAATAGTAAGCGATACAAAAAACAGGTAAGTACACGGAGAGAATAAAAGGTTCATTACAACAGTTATGGTAAAATGAAGGGGCTTGTTTAAAAAAAAAACGGCTAAGAGCGGTTCGGAGACGCCCGAAGTAGGGTTCCGTAGCCATTACGAAAAAAACCCTCACTTACTTACCTTACTTAGGCCTCTAGGTTGGCAACGCATCTGCAATACCCCTGGTGTTGCAGATGTTTATGGACGGTGGTGATCTCTTACCACCAGGAGATCCACTTGCTCGTTTGCCTTCCAGTCGAATAAAAAAAAAGTACTTAATATTTTTCTAAGGATTTCGTATTTTGTACGAAATATTAGAAGTTTAGGTATATTTTATACCTACGGTGGCACAGACAGACATAGCGGTCAAACTTATAACACTGTTTTTGCATCGGGGATTAAAAAGGCCACCATGATAAATATAATGACATACTTGATACATGAAATACTTGTAATGTATAGTATATAGTTATTAATGTATTAAATACTGTGAATCTGTTTTTAAAAAAATACCTCGTTGAGTTTCTTGCCGGATTCTTCTCAACAGAGGTTTTTTCCGAATCGGTGGTAGATTTTTAGACGTTCATGAGTGCTTGTCATAGCCTAAATTGAATAAAGAGATTTTGACTTTGACTTTGATAATGACGTAATCCTAAGCAGTACTTGTCCCGACACGCTCTTGGCCGGTTTACCTCGTACGCAGCACTGTAAAAACATCCGAACTGTTACAATTAGACAGTGGAATAAAGTCAATAGTCCACGTCAACAGTGGCTTTAAATGGATATTAATAATTCATCCACCGACGTTCACTCCTGGATTCACGATTCACTAACCGAGTCCGTTTGACTGTCTGTATACACGGATAAATACTTAAACATAATGGATTTGGGATTCTATCTTAGCCCTTAGCTAAAGTATTGAATCTGTTGATGTTGAAGCTTGTAGAATTTTTTTTAAATGTAAATTATAGCTATATCGAAAATACAAACTGAAATATACGAGTAGATGCGCAGAAAAATTAGAATAAGACCAGCGCCGGGAATCGAACCCAGGTCCTGGGCATTTTGTGCCGCGTGCTATACCGCTACACCTAGCACCAAGTTAGCAAAGCTTGTGTTATGGGTACTAAGCAACGGATAAATATAATTATATAGATATAGATACATACTTAAATACATATTAAACACCCAAGACCCGAGAACAAACATTCGTATTTTTCATATAAATAAATATCTGCCCCGACACGGGAATCGAACCCGGGAGCTCAAGCTTCGTGTCGAGATGTGACGAATATTTTCTGATAGTCCAGCTGCCTGTTTTTTTTACTAACGTACCTACCTAAATTACTCCATCAACAGACAAACTTATTAATCATATTATATTCTTTATTAGCTGCCAAGTGGCATCGTATTTGTGGCAACCGCCGCGTGGGGGCTGTGCCCAATTTGATGGAACTATTACGGGAATAGTTACAATCGACGCGGGAGACTTTACAGCCAATTACGGCATGAATTCAGAATGGCCGCTCGTAAAGTTATGGTTTATTGTGTGCAACCTAATTTACTGACAGACATAATAAGACGGGGCTTATTGGATTAGATACAGGAATTACTAAAAGATACACTTTATCTGTAATACAATTATAATATAATAATATAATCCCTACTAATCCATACTAATATTATAAATGCGAAAGTAACTCTGTCTGTCTGTCTGTCTGTCTGTCTGTCTGTCTGTCTGTCTGTTACGCTTTCACGCCAAAACCGCTGAACCGATTTGGATGAAATTTGGTACAGAGATAGAATAGACCTTGGGAAAGGACATAGGCTACTTTTTATCCCGTTATTCCAACGGGATAGGGATAAAATCTCGAAATAAGAACCTCTGGGCTTAGAGTCATGAAATTTGGTATGTAATTTTGTATGTTTGGGTTGGACGTATGGAATAACACATAGGTGACTTTTGACCCGATATTCCCACGGGATAACTAGAGATAAGATCTCAAAATAACAACCGCTGGGCTTAGAGCCATAAAATTTAGTATGTAGGTATCTGGACCTCTGGAATAACACGAAGGCTACTTTTTATCCTGATATTCCCACGGGATAGGGATAAAATTTCGAAATAAGAACCTCTGGGCTTAGAGTCATGAAATTTGGTATGTAGGTAGTTGGACGTATGGAATAACACATAAGTGACTTTTTGACCCAATATTCCCACGGGATAACTAAGGATAAGATCTCGAAATAACAACCGCTGGGCTTAGAGCCATAAAATTTAGTATGTAGGTAGCTGGACTTCTGGAATAACACGAAGGCTACTTTTTATCCTGATATTCCCACGGGATAGGGATAAAATTTCGAAATAAGAACCTCTGGGCTTAGAGTCATAAAATTTAGTATATAGGTAGTTGGACGTATGGAATAACACACAGGTGACTTTTTGACCCGATATTCCCACGGGATAACTAGGGATAAGATCTCGAAATAACAACCGCTGGGCTTAGAGCCATAAAATTTAGTATGTAGGTATCTGGACCTCTGGAATAACACGAAGGCTACTTTTTATTCTGATATTCCCACGGGATAGGGATAAAATTTCGAAATAAGAACCTCTGGGCTTAGCGTCATGAAATTTGGTATATAGGTAGTTGGACGTATGGAATAACACATAGGCGACTTTTTGACCCAATATTCCCACGGGATAACTAGGGATAAGATCTCGAAATTACAACTGCTGGGCTTAGAGCAATAAAATTTAGTATGTAGGTAGCTGGACCTCTGGAATAATACGAAGGCTACTTTTTATTCTGATATTCCCACGGGATAGGGATAAAATTTCGAAATAAGAACCTCTGGGCTTAGAGTCATGAAATTTGGTATATAGGTAGTTGAACGTATGGAATAACACATAAGTGACTTTTTGACCCAATATTCCCACGGGATAACTAGGGATAAGATCTCGAAATAACAACCGCTGGGCTTAGAGTCATGAAATTTGATATGTAGGGAGCTGCTCGTCTGAAATATTACATAAGCGACTTTTTGACCCGAAATTCCCACGGGATATCAATGGATAAAATCTCGAAGTATCAACCACTGGGCTTAGAGCCATGAAATTTGGTGTGTAGGTAGCTGAACCTCTGGAATAACACATAGGCTATTTTTTACCCCGATATTACCACGGGATAGGAATAAAATTTTGAAATAATAACCACTGGGCTAAAAGTCATGAAATTTGGTATGTAGGTAGCTGCACGTCTGGAATAACACATACGCTATTTTTTATCCCTATACTCTCACGGGATATTTAAATTGCCACTACCAGACCGATTAGTTTACGCGTGCGAAGCCGCGGGTAAAAGCTAGTAATATTATAAATGCTAAAGTAACTCTGTCTGTCTGTTACGCTTTCACGTCGAAACCACTGAACCGATTTTGATGGAATTTGGTATATAGGTAGTTTGAACCCCAAGGGTCAACATAGGATACCTTTTATTCCGGTAGAGGGCGCTACCGCGACAACCTAAACCCGCGCAGGCGAAGTCGCGAGCATAACCTAGTGTATAATGTAATTATAATTATTATAATATTTGCAATATTGTTGTGTTTTGTGTGGGTCTGTTTATTGTTGTGTTGTGAATAAATGTATTTCCTTATTATTTTCCTGAATAGGTTCATTTTTTTTCATTAAGCGTCAAATACCGATTGTTTTTAAAAGAGTATTTTTAAAAAAGAAAAAGGAAACTACACACAATGCAACAAAATGTTTGTTCATGCAGCTCCTCCGCCCTCACGCTTTTAGAATGCACTCAAAACCACCTGTCAGACAATTCTCTTACAATTTTTTATCGCATCTAAAAATTCAAATATACAAGCCATAACGGGAATAGCTTATAAAAACACAACAGCTTATAAAAGAAAACGTATATCGCCAGTGAATAATAATTTTATCTTTATATGGCTATTAATAATTCATACGACTCGTATTTTCTAAAGCGTGATCAATCGCAATCCTATTCGCCATCTCTTCTTACCACCACCTAATACCATTAGGCTGAAGGAGACGGCTATGTCAGACAATAAGGCCATCGGTGTCGCGCTACGAAAATATTTGAACAGCGAACGTTCCGTTTTCGAATTGTAAAATGAAAACCGTTGGAATTCGAAATTTGTTTTTAGAAGCGTCCTTCTGTATTTGAAATGAGGGCTGGAGTCGATTTTCGCCGCGTTTTCTTATAAATTCTGTAGTTCTTATTTTAAAAATACAGCGCGTTTAGTTACTCTACATTGCCAAGCGATTTTCCGAACAGCTGGCTCTTTATGTCTTAATTTGATTCGAAATTTTATCAAAACATCGCATAAATCCACAGATTTGAAATTGCTTAAACAGTCAAGTGTAAGTCGTAATCGCGCACGCGTGTGTAAAAATTTTAATACAAGCAAAAACGCAAACGCAAGGCATTTCAGTCTTCTTTTTCTTCTCGGCATATAATATTTGTCCAGTGCTGGACATGCCTCTTCCATAGATTTCCATCTTGACCTAGATGCGGCAAATCTGGTCCAAGTTGGTCGTGCTGTCTTACGGATATCATCCCCCCATCTAGTTGGCGGTCTTCCTAGTTTGGGGTCTCCAGTGTAGCGTTTTCTGGCTCCATCTATCATCCCCCGCGCGACAAACGTGACCGGCCCATTGCCATTTAAGTTGCGCCACTATCCTAGCGATGTCGGTTACTTTGGTTCGTTGGCGAATGCACTCGTTCCTTATCTTGTCCCGCAGGCATTCCAGAATTTCTTTAAAAATATGTTAACTATAGCTATCTGTGGCATCCTGTAATTGGCTCTGTGTTGCTATTCCTACTAAATGTATTTTGTTTTTAGCTGTTGGTTCTCCTAAAATAAATAAATAAATAACAAGAAACCACGCAGATAATATTAACAGATACTATTTTTTTTTCCGTTTCTTAAAACTTACTATAATGATACAAGTAAAACTACGTCGTTGTACTTCCCAATTTTTTCTAAACATACATTTTAAAAACACTAACGATAACTTTTAAATCGTATAAAATTGTGTGTTTTTCAAATGGAAAAAGGAACTTCAGATCCCTATTAGTGAAGATTCGTTTGGGATCCGAAAAGAAAAAAAGTAAAACCCTCCTGGTCGCCTGACACACATTCGCTTTTAAATGAAATCCTAAATGAATTACTGGCTGGAAGGAATTGCACACAAATCCTCGTGGAAAAAAAAGAAAACCGCTTGCTTTGGTGACGTAGTTTCTGCACATTAAATAAATAAATAAATAAATAAATAAATATCACGGGACAATTCACACCAATTGACCTAGCCCCAAAGTAAGCTTAGCAAAGCTTGTGTTATGGGTACTAAGCAACGGATAAACATACTTATATAGATAAATACATACTTAAATACATATTAAACATCCAAGACCCGAGAACAAACATTCGTATTCATCATACAAATATTTGCCCCGGCCGGGATTCGAACCCGGGACCTCAGGCTTCGTAGTCAGGTTCTGTAACCACTTGGCCATCCGGTCGTCAAACATTGTCTGCTTATTATTTGAATTACTGGCGGGAAAGAATCGTGCACGAATCCGTTAAAAAAAAACAATGGGGTAAAAAAATATGGTTGTGTTCCGCGATATTTTCAGTCTATATTTGGTTACGTATCTGAATATCGAATGTTAAAATACCGAATTGTCATAATATCGAAAAGGTATTTCTGTTAAGACTGTATTTTTTTTAGATTGTTATAAATCTAACCTAACGTAACCTAAGGGGTTCTACACGATGCCGTTTTAGTCGATCCTGAAAAGTTTTCGGTTTTAGAAAATAAACCTTTCGATATTATGACCCATTCGATATTTTAACATTCGATATTCTGATGCGTCCCCCATTAATCGCAAGTATCGATAGTAATTATAAATGCAAAAGTCTGTAAGTCAGTTTGTTTGTTTATTACCTCTCACGTTTAAACTACCGAACCAATTTAGATGAAATGCGGTACACACATAGTTCAAGCCCCGGGGAAAGACATAAGATAGTTTTTATCCCGGAATCTTACAAAGTTTCCGCGGGCAAACGAATTCTACGCAGACGGAGTCGTGGGCAACAGCTAGTATTACATAATTACACTAGTAACACAGGAACATGTCAAATCTCGCGATCAGCATATTACAGGGGGGAGGGGCAGGGTGAATTCCATCAGCACATAATTACATGGCACACTTTGTTTGCTTTGCCCCTATGCTCAGCTTACGGGTAGAGCGGGGAGATTGGGGCTTGTCGATAGAATTTTCAATTAAGTTTTAAAGCAAGCATCAAATCGTTTTTATAATCTTTATATTGATGTGCTTTTGTGCAAACTAGATATTGCCGGCAATTTTGCGCCTGACGAAGTCGTTTTATCCTGCGGAAACTATACAAATTTGTCGGACAGGCATTAGAAGTTTTGATCTTGACTATTCATACTATACTAATATTATAATGCGAAAGTGTGTTTGTATGTTTGTGTGCTTGTCTGTCTTTCACGCAGTAACGGAGTGAGGATCGACGTGATTTTTGGCACAAGGATAGTTTATGGGCCCGAGAGTGACATAGGCTTTTTTTTATCTCGGAAAAAGCACAATTCCCGAGGGAACAGCGCACGATAACCGAATACCACGCGGAACCGCGGGCAAAAGCTAGTACTATAAATATACTCGTCTATCTGTATTAGTTGCCAATCTAAAATATCTGCGTACAATAGGGATGTTGTCACCACAATCAACTGACGTACTTTTCATGAGCAGTCAAAACAATTCTCCCATAGAGTTTCAGTGGCAATAGCGATTTATGAAGTCATAAGTCGCTATTCGTTCGCCAACTCAATCAAATATTTATTTGTTTTAAAGCAACAAAAAATCTAATTTTACAGTAAATTAAAAATCAATCTGGTTTTCAGGGCTAATATAAAGTATTTTTTACTGAAGTCGTGCCTTTGAATTATTTTTAATGGCGTCAACATCCCTATTTGCTTAGGACGGGGCTAATATTAAATAGTATGTATGTATGTAAGCTCTTTTATCATCTCAGCCTATACATATACGTCCCACTGCTGGGCACAGGCCTCCTCTCAGAATGAGAGGGCTTGGGCCATAGTTCCCACGCGGGCCCAGTGCTGATTGGGAACTTCACACGCACCATTGAATTGCTTCTCAGGTTTGTGCAGGTTTCCTCACGATGTTTTCCTTCACCGCAAAGCTCGTGGTAAACTTCGCACATGAATTTTGAAAAACTCAGAGGTGCGAGCCGAGATTTGAACCCACGACCCTCTGCTTGAGAGGCGATAGGTCAAACCACTAGGCCACCACGGCTTCTGTAAGATGTAAGCTTTTTATTGCACATAAAAATAAAAATACAAAAACACAGAGAAGAGAACAAAGGCAAGCTTATCACTAAAAAGGGATCTTGTCCAGCTAACCTAGAGTTAAGAGAAGACATTTTATTATAATAGAGTATAAGCAGACAGTTAAAATTACGTGCGGTAAAGATAAAAAAAAAACAGAAATACTGAAAAAAGACGAAAAATAAATACAAAATGTAGTCATATTGATTGATAGCTGTCTATTAGATACTTAAAAATTTGCACAAAACCTAGCTGGGCAATCCGACTCGCGCTTGGCCCGTTCACAGTCCATTGTCCACTAAGACGATTCATCGTAATCGACTTACATTGTATCGACTCATCCCCTCCCTAAGCAGCTTTGGAAATACGTGTAAAGGCTTCGCATTTTCAATGTTTATTTATTAACATACTTACGAAAACAAAAAGCTTTTGTTGGTTTTGTTAAAAAAATAAAAGGTAGAAAAATAGCCCGAGGGCGTAATGAGCCTTCTAACGTTTGGAAATACGGGGACGAAAAATCTACTTTGTTACGAATAATTGAGTCTGTTTTTTTGCAGTTTACATTTTGTATTGTTCTTTGACAAATAAATTTTTTTGTGTGCTTTTTCTAAATGTATGGGGTTATACAAAACTAATTTATTAAACCCAACCTTATTTATTTATTTATTCATTTAATTACAACCATGGTATTATAATCTGATCTGGCTTTACGGCTTGGGCACAGATAAAGATTGCACTAGATTACGCAAATGCATACTTCGCGTGTCCGAACCCCGACCAAACGTCGGGGTTGGCCGACAAAGACTGACCGCTAACTGACTAATCATGACCATGAGCTCACCCGCGACCTTATGTTAGTCAAGCTTATGCAAAATATGCGTGTTCATGCAGTTCCTCCACACTGTAAGAACACACACAAATCACACAGACTCACCTATTACCACCACGACTACATTGACTGGCTAAGTTCAAAATGCGTACGCAATGAAACATTTATGTAGTTATTTGTTTCATTAAAACCAATTGAGCCATTTTTAACCCCCCAAGCAAAAAGAGGGGTGTTTTAAGTTTATCGCTGTCTCAGTGTGTCTGACTATAGCACCGTAGCTCTTAAACGGGTGAACCGATTTGAATGTATTTTTTTTTATTTGAAGTGAGGGTTTCTAATGATAGTTTCTAGATATATTTTATCAAAATCGGTTCAGCCGTTTCTGAGGTATTAAACTTAGAACTGACAATGTCGAAGGTTTTCCAACTTTTTGTTGGTTATTGTAATGTGGAGGTGGAGGAGCTTTATGAACACACATATGTTGCATAGACGTAGCTACCGTAAGGTCGCGGACGAACAACGTAAGTAGTTGTTTTTAGCTAATAATTGAACTTTGAAATGACAACAGGCTTTAGTCCGTCAGGTGGATAATTTAAAAATATTGTGCACATAATTTTTCTTTTGTTTGACAAACAAAAAATGACGAGGATACAGTGCTTAGATGTTTCAAACCCCCCCCCTTACCCCCCCCCCTCCCCTACTCCGAAAGTTTGATGATTTTCAATACCTTTGTCGATTTTTAATAAATAGATAAACCAAAAAATACGTGTCCCATATTTTTCCATAATGTAACAACTGTCGGACTAAATAGAATAATATATTTTTAACGTGTTTTTAACCAGTCATTATCCCTATTTCAAAGATTTTTAACTTTTCTATGTTGGCTAGTTTTCTGTTGGTTAATTCTGTGGCCTCCAAAACCCTTATCCTGTAGCTGGTATTTAGATTGCGCCAAACTTTTCAATGTGCGTGTTAACTAAGTGCCGGCGTTAGTACATCGGAGTTTGTAACGTCTTTGGAACTGCGTCCTCTCTCACACCGCAACCAGAGCTCCGTCAACCACAGTACTACCGCCAGTCTACGGCGCCGCAAGAGTGGCTTGTCTGTCGATTTCCTACAAATTTCATTTCGGAGTTTCGAGGCGTCGGAATTCCTTCTTAGATTAAAGAGCGGTCTCTTATCAGAGAAGTAATCGGTAATCGCCACTCTGCAAGGTCTTTGGTCAGCTTTTTGACTTCCTAATACGACACGACACCCACCCTTTCCTTCACCTGGTTAAAATAGGTCAATCTTGGTCTCCCTCTATCTCGTTTTCCTTCTATTTTGCCTTGCGTCGGAACTACACGGTCTTACGTGTATTTCACCAGATCCTTTCTTTCACAGGTCGACCAGACGACAGTCTTCACCCTTATGGTAGTCAGCATCCCTAAAATTCGCTCAAAGCGTTTTCCCTAGTCATTTATTGGGTGTACTGCCTTTTCAGCGAAATATGTTTCACCAAATTTCACTTGGCAACCAATCTTTCGCCGAAGTTTCATTTGGCATACCAATCGTTGGCATAACTTTACTTCGCATTTTTCTTATTTCGCAACATTTTTATATACGAAGTGTAAGTACCTAAGCGGTTGTCGTTGTTTATTAAAAAATGCACGGGCATAATTTACAACAGTTGAGTTAAGACGGTATTAAGCTATTTCCAATGCGGGCGAAGCCGCGGGTTAAGTCTAGTTAAATAAGACCTCCTAAGAGATGGACGGATGACATCCAGCAGCAAGCCGGCATTAACTAGATGAAAGTGGCAAGGGACAGACAGACGTGGAAACGTGAAGAGGAGGCCTACGTTAGAAGACGGACGCAACAAGAGCTGCTATAAAGAAAGAAAGAAAGAAAGAAAAGAAAGAAAGAAAACATTTATGCGTGACAAACAATGAATATAAAATAAAATAGAGAAAAAAAAAAACAAACTAAGGGTATGTATATGTCACGGAATGGTCCCAAATCAGCATCTGCCGTGCTTGCGAACGGCGCTGGTCTTCCTTTGGAACCATCTGGCCATCTATAGATAAATAGATAGATATATAAGCAGATCTTCTATCTACTTAATAGAACAAAAAACAAAATGACAAAGTAACTTTCCCTCAGCAGCTTTTGCGCCCTAAACAATAAAACAATCTAACACCACCCCCGGTAAGACTGTCGCTCCCGAATTTTCCGCATCCACACAACAATGTGTGTTTAATTACGCCACACACTTGACGTCCGACTCGCCTGGGAACTAAATTACTTGCCAACTTACTTGCCTGCGATGTTTGCAAACGGGTGAATTAATCGAAATTAATTTAACATGAGAGACCTAGAATTTTCGTTAGGGTATGGACCGCCACCGCATTATATTTGGATTTTTATCATGACATTTGCGGTGAAGTAAACCTTGAAGAAAATGTACTCATACTCATACTCATTTATTGGTAATAATTATATATATTATATTCATTAATTAATTATCATTAATTAATAAATTTAATTTTTATTGATTCATTATTTTATTATTCATTAATTATATTCATTTATTATTATTGGTATTATTATTAATTGTACATTTAAGAATAAGAATAATTTTTATTCATTTGAAAATGACCAATATTACAATATACCAGGCCCCTGTACAATAAAAGTTGCAAGCGCTACAATTCCACAAAATTGTTAAGTTACTCTTAGTAAAATGTTACAATATTTTAGAAATTGTAGGGCTTGTAAATTTGTGGTGCAGGGAACAGATGGTGAGTACCAAACTAGGCTGAGTCTTATATTTTTTTTAATTATTATCAAGATCTTATACCCTTCAATCTACTAATGACAGGGAAGATTCCACAATCAAATAACTTCCCTTCCAGCGAAGCCAAATAGAACAAAAAAAATTACTCCCCAATATCTTCATAAGCATAGAACGGCAGAGCGGTTTCACGGAACACTTCAAACAGCAGGATCTTTGTGTAAAAGTGGCTTTAATTTTTTAAATTGCTTGCCCTATTTAATAGTAGGCCGCATCATTTTTTTCTCAAAGAAAGAACTCATAAGATTAAGCCCACAAAGAAGGTTAAATACTTTTCCGAGTGACTGTACGCGAAAATTGCCTTTCTGGGGAGTTCATTAACCTTGCGATACGGGGGGCGGTTAAAACATTAACGAGTGTACGGGATGCTCGTAACAAAATGGCGGACGTTAGGTTGTATAGCATTGACTATAATTTCTCTGGGAATGGCTTAGTTTTTAATACATTTGCATGTTTTGATACTGTTTTTGGGGCTTTTAATTTCAGGCCCCCACTTAAAAAGAGGGGTGTTATAAATTTAACGGCGATGTCTGTCTGTAACGTCGTAGCTCTTAAACGGATAAATCGATTTAGATGCGATTCATTATAAATGAAACCGCGAATGACCGGGAAGTGGATCAAACTTAATGTGCAAGATTTGATGACATCAGAAATTTGAAAAGCTTATAATAAATGATACCCTTGCCTTGTCACCTACTCCAATTTCTACGTGTACTGATATTCCTCCTTGTTGCAGACCCTCCCGGCGCCCCCTACATCGAGGGCTACGCGGAGGGGGAGACGGTCCGTCGCGGGCAGCGCTTGGAACTGGTCTGCCGCAGCCGGGGGGGAAACCCTCCCGCGCAGCTCATCTGGTACAAGAACGGGGAACAGGTGCAGATGGCTTACAGGTTAGTAATAATACTGGAACTTCATACCTCACGGGAAGACCGAGACGTGCGTTTATGGATCAAGCCAAAGAAAGAAAAAAGAAAGAAAGAAAGAATTGAAGGAAACGAGAGTTGCAGGGTATATAAAAACGAGTATAATGTATTAACAGTATAGCGACACACGACAGAAGGTAAAGTGACAGCAGAATAATATTATAGAACATTATTCAAAATATATAAATATACAGACATATCAAAAGGTGGCCAGGGTGTTTATTATCATAAAAATAAATAAGAAGGTTGAACAGAAAGAAAGATTTATTTTGGCTACATAAGTGCCACCTAAGACTAATATTAAAACTAGCACTAAAACTGTTACTTGGTGACACGACAGGATACCAAAAAGGTTCTCCAGTCACGTGGTTTTCTGTGGAGCCCAGACGGTAAATATGTATGCATGAGCCAGTTCCTTTGCCCTAGTCAGACGAAGAAAAACAAATTAAAACCAAAGACAAGGAAGAAGTGACGTGGCTCAGTGTAAAAGATAATACAATTACTGCTGTCGTGGCAATAATAACCTTTAAACATTTTCTTTTGCGATGCGATGCCTCCGACAAAACAAAAGGAAGCGGCTGGCAAAGAATACACGACATATAAGATATATAAGAGATGGTCAATGTACTCTTGATATCGTATCAGGGGCTCAAGGGATTGGCAGAAAGGGGTAAAGAATGGCGATTACTCCTCCGACAAGATATACAAGATAGCAAGAGATATACAAGAGCTAGGCTCTTGAATATAATGATGATGGTACCTCGCAAATACTTTTCAGCCATTGGCGTGCTTTTGGACCATTCCAGGATAGGCAGCGCTATTTCTCGCCATAATAGCTTACGGCCACCCTCTACAGTAGGGTAGGCGGAACAAGGCGCTGCCTACCCTGGTGCCTACCCTATCCTGATGCCTAACCTACCATGGTGGCTACCCTACCAAGGTGCCTACTCTACCCTGGTTTCTACGTCCACAGTTGGCCTCCCCTATATGCGTCTCACTGTAGGGCACCAACCTCTCAGTATAAAAGGGGGCTGTAGTTCCCACGCTAGTCCAATTCGGATTGGGAACTTCACACACCCAACTAATTTGCTCCGAATGTATCCCTTGCAATGTTTTACTCATAAAAGGCTCATGGTAAATTTTAAGTATGAATTCGCAGTACAACAATCTTTTATTGGGGATTCTAGAGCCCTACTTAAATTCTGCATAGCAAAATTTCCCTTAAAAAAATTAATAAAATATTTTCCTCATATTACCCATACAAATATTGTTGTATGGAATATTGTCGGGACAGAAACGACGAAGAATGTCATTTTTAATAAAATTATTTGCGTAGAAGGTGCAGTCGGCGTCGTAAATCAGATCCGCCACGCACGTCTTAATACAATACGCTAGGGATGGGACAGACATAAAATCGATATCAATTTATCGATATATTTTTAACTAACCCTACAAACTTGTGACAGATTTTCACATGCCTAACATGGCTGAACATGTCATGGGAAGCAATATACTACAACAAAAATACCTATACAACAACTAATCTAACCATAATGTTCATTGTGAATAAATAAATATTTCATTTCGTTTTTAACCGGGTGGCATACATCGAGTTGTCGTTCATTGTGGCATTCTAAGATAGCCTTTTTTCACTTATTGTCACTTTTCTAAAAGTTATCACTGCAGCGCATTGTTGACTGTCAAAATTCTAAAATGCTAAACTCTCCAGTAATGTTGCATAAATAATCCATTGTTCTCTAGTTGAAAACACTAACAAAAAATGATAGCTAAGTTATTAAAATGGATCCACAGATATCTTCAACATATATTTATTTACATATTGATCAAGATATATTCAACATACTTCGAACCAAACTGTACCTAGTTTCTTTTCACGCCAATCTCAAACTGAAAGCCGTACATGCCATATAATATGATTTAAATGCCACCACATGTTATAATTAATTAAAAATTCGTTTAATTCTTATTTAATGAACAATTTGTATTTTATAGAGTACATTCGGCTGATAGTGTTAATTTGTTCTTCATAAAGTACGCAAGGACTCACTAGTTTAAACCAATTTTATCGACAAAACACATCGACCATACCCCCTCCCTCGCCTATATAAATCATGGCGACATACGCCCTATCTGTTGCCAGCTTAATACGATCCCAGAGGGTGGGGGGAGGAGGATGTTTTTTACAATCTCTATATCATAGCCAAAGAGACAGGGTATTTTGTATGAAAAAATATCATGGAAAACCGATATTGTATAGGGAAATACTTATTTGTCAATATTGGTTTCACTGTGTACTTTCATGTGTTTACTTTAATATCTTTGTCATCATCATCATTATTACTAACCGTAGGACGTCCACTGCTTCACATAGGCCTCCATAGACCAGTTGTTTCAGTTGCAAGCGGCCTGCATCGGTCGTGAACCCGCGGCTTTAACCACGGCATCCGACCATCTTATTGGTAATTAATAGCAGATTTACAAATGATTTAAACAATAAAAACTTAATAATAATAATTAAAAACTAATATAAATCTAAAAAAGGCCCCTGTGGCATGGTTCCAAAGAATGCTGGCAGCATTTCCTCGCTTGGCGATGCCAAGACGCTGTGCGAGGAAGCTGCCAGCCCTCTTGTCTCCGGTGGCGTCGACCAGCCTCTTTGCCAGTTGGCTGAAGAGTTCCCTTGCGCCAGGGCCCCACGGACCGAGCGTCTCGACGCCGAAGACAAAGAAGTTGTATCCGGCGTCAAAACTACTATATTTTCGCTTCTTGACAACTTCGGCCGCCTCGGTCGCTGCGCCGGCCCTGTGTATTGTACCGTGGAGATGGACGGGGCTAGAGTAGATTTAAAGCAGAATTAGATAAGTTAATGATTATATCATGGACAGGGATGTTTGGAAATAATTCCGATCCGCAATAGCGATCCCTTCAAATTGCGACCCTACTGTTTTAAAAATAAAATTGTGTTAAATAATAATATATAGATATGATTTATAAATTTTGTGAATCTGTTTTAAAAAAAGAAAAAAAAAATACCTCGTTGAGTTTCTTGCCGGATTCTTCTCAACGGAGGTTTTTTCCGAACCGGTGGTAAATTTTTTGACGTTCATGAGTGCTTATTGTAGTCTAAATTGAATAAAGAGAGTTTGACTTTGACTTTGACTTTGACATGTTATCTCAAAAACACCGTGATAAAGGAAAACAATATGAGGAATCCTGGATATACATACGAAATGTTTCTAACTCCTCCTGATGCCTCTTCTCACAGTGGGAACCCTCTCAGCTAGCAGTGGGATGTACACCTACTATAGACCTATCTATATTGATGATTTGTTTACCTTAAGCCACCTCCAAGTTTTGGATATTTATGAGGAGGCTTGGTACGTTTTTAACAGCATGTTTTATTGGGACTCCAACTTTTTTTTCTTGTCAAAGAACTAAAAGCATCACCACAAAAAAACCTGAAAATTCCATTTTCAAAACTAACACACGTCTCTCAAAGCCCTGTTTGCAAACAAACCCGTCCGATAACAATTCCGCTCAATCCATTCGTGCACTCGTTCATTCGTTCAATCCATTCATTCGGATCTTAGTAACGTAGCGGCAAATTACAATTCCGATATTTGCGACATGTCGGGTTATGCGGCATTGGAATGATATAGATACAATGTTATGTTAAATATGGGTGGGAGGAAGACGGTAGGATCTCGTGAAACGTCCTTTTGGAAGTCTGGAACTTTCTACCATGTCAGACCTGAACAAATTTGTGGGTCAAAAACATCAAACAGCACTGACACGCCTGAGTATGAAAACTTATGAATGAATGAATGATTTGTTTTGAAAAACATCACAAAAATTTTACAATATTTACATTACTTGACTCTTCGAAACATAGGTAGGTACCTATAGTGACTTAATTGTTCAGGTGATTCCAAAAAAGAATATGTATAAATATTGTGAATCTGTTTTGAAAAAAAAAAATACCACGTTGATTTTCTTGCCGGATTCTTTTCAAGCCTGCACAAGCGAAGCTATTCAATAGTGCGTGTGAAGTTCCCAATCTGCACTGGGCCCGCTTGGGAACTATGGGTCGAGCCCTCTTGTTCTGAGAGGAGGGCTGTGCCCAGCAGTGGAACATATATAGGCTGGGATGGACACCAAAGTTCAAATCATTTGCACCACAGATAGTATATGAAGGGTCCGCGAAAAGAACATGTCTAGTCACCTAAGCAATTTTTTGAGTTTTAGCGGTTTGAAAGTTAGTCATAACGAACAATACTATGGTTAACATTTCTTTAAAAGTGAAAAACAGTTATTTAATATTGTTTTCAATTATTCACATTCAATGGTAACTCGTAGTACTTGGCGAGCTCTACATTTTCAAATTAAAATCTTAATTAAAAAAAAAGGTGACTAGACATGTTCTTTCCGTGGACTCTTCATATCAAAATCACCTTTCAAGATTTAAAAGAAGCTAAATAAACACTTGTAACAAAATATAATTTATTGAATCAGGCGTTACTTTGCGGAGGTCCATATCAATGAACTAAAAGAATTTCTTTGAGCAAAGAAATTCTTTTAGTTCATTGTAACAAAATATGTTTTTTTTTTATACGACTGGAAGGCAAACGAGCAAGTGGGTCTCCTGGTGGTAAGAGATCACCACCGCCCATAATCATCTGCAACACCAGGGGTATTGCAGATGCGTTGCCAACCTAGAGGCCTAAGTTGGAATACCTCAAGTGCTAGCAATTTCACCGGCTGTCTTACTCTCCGCGCCGAAACACAACAGTGCAAGCACTGCTGCTTCACGGCAGGATTAGCGAGCAAGATGGTGGTAGCAATCCGGGCGGACCTTGCACAAGGTCCTACCACCTGCAATGTGTGTAATAACAAGACAAACTAACACAGCTGGTGAAAAATTTACACGGAATGCCATTGCCTTATTCAAGTCCTTTTCTTTTTGTTTCCGGAGTCTAAATAGGGCTCTTTTAGTTTATATCACTCCGAGCCAATGAGGTGTAAGAGGTACTCCCATTTTTTCTTACGCCCTCTTTGAACTAGGGGTGGATTTGGGAGTATAAATACTTAGTATAAAATACTAGGTTAGGTAGCGATGTTTCTGGAAACGACCATGAACCAAACAACTCTATAAATATATCGTCACTACTTTAAAAAAAACTCGTAGCTCAAAATAGATAATTTTTCTGAGTGAACTTTATAGACACATCAAGGTTCAATTTTGTTGACATATTGATTTTAGATACGAGATTTTTTCAAAGTAGTGACGACATGCAAGTCGTGTATTTAGTATCCGTTTCATTGATAATCCTTTTCGTTGTTTTCGTTGTATGTAGTTCTACAGCGCATCGTTTAAACAATGACATGTAAGAATTAATACCTCAGATTAATAATAATTTATTATATTCTATTCTATAATAGACTTAAATATATCTTAAAATAGTACAAATCAGTCAAACGTGAGTCGGTCTGAAAGAAAAATTAAAAACTAACAATTATTATTTTCAAACTCAAAACAAACTCAAACTCACAACGTTTATTGACAACAAAAACACACTATATCGCAACAAAAATACAGTAAAAACAAAAATAGGAGAAGAGAGAACAATTAGACACGTTGTGCTGTAGTGATGCCAAAAGGACTCAGCCCAGCATGTTTTTATTGCATATCCATTTTATCATTGACTATATGAAACCCTCAGTCCCCAAGGCCGTGGCCGGTATTTTGAAGTATCGTCCCTAGTATTTCAACTCGCCAAGATTACTTGGTATCCCGCCTCTAGCCACGCGTTTAGTAAGTCTCCCAGATTTGTGTTATGTACGGATATAAATTTATATTGGGCACTTTCATTTCCTATAGACCCGCCTGTTAGCGTTCCAATTCAGTTGCGTTTATTTTAAATTGTATCGTACGTAGTGGAACGAGGATAAAGTTAATTTATTGGTGGTAGATATTAACTAGGCTCTACTCGCGGTGTCGGTCGCATTAATCATTATTTATGACATAATTAGGTTTTGCCCAGAATTGGTATGTAGCTTAAACCTGTTTTGATCCCCACCGGAATCATACATTATTTCGGGATAAAAAGTAGCCTATATGTTAATCCCAGGGTATAATAATACATTACTTGTATGCCAAATTTTATGCAAATCCGTTCAGTAGTTTTTGCGTGAAAGAGTAACGAACATCCAAACTTCCAAACATCCAAATTCACTAAATAATCCGGGTTGGTGACCAGATGGCCAAATGGCTAGAGAACCTGATTACGAAGCTTGAGGTCCCGGGTTTGATTCCCGGCCTTGGCAAATATGTGTATGAATAATACGAATGTTTGTTATGGTTTTTGGATGTTTCATGTTTATTTAAATACTAACTTTTGCCCGCGGCTCCGCCCGCGTGGTATTCGATTATCGCGCGCTGTTCCCTTGGGAACTGTGCATTTTTCCGGGATGAAAAGTAGCCTATGTCACTCTCGGGCTCATAGACTATCTCTATGCCAAAAATCATGTCGATCGGTCGCTCCGTAACGGCGTGAAAGACGGAAAAACACACAAACATACAAACACACAAACACGCTTTCGAATTTATAATATTACTTAGTATATGGATGTATTTATCTATATAAGTATGTTTATCCCGGAAGTTCCATTGTAACTACCAGATCGATAGTTTACGCGTGCAAAGCAGCGGGTAAACGCTAGTCATATAATATGTAAAGAATATCACAAAAGAAAACATCATTACTTCCATTATGTCTTCTAACAACACTTCTAGAATCCGATACTCTTAGTATAAACATCGTAATATAGTTACATATTGACACATAATATTGAGGGACATACACACCCTGTAGTTATACAGGTTGTCCCAAAAGTCAACCCCTTATGATTGATGGGGGATAATGGTCAATTGGAATAATATGTTGGTTCATCACTTTGGCCTATTTCCCACTGCTGGGTTGCCTGTAGTTCCCACGTAAGCCTACCGCAAGCCTAATATCGCAGGTTTGTAAAAATTACGTCACGATGTTTTTCTTCACTAATTACTTTAGTAATTAATTAGCTAGTAGTTCTTGAGAGGCCTTTGGTCAAACTAAAGTCGAATGTCTTTGGTCTCAAAGAGCCGGCAACGCACCTGTGATACCCCTCGTATTGACAGGTGTCCATGGGCGGCGGTGATTGCTTTCTATCAGGTGACCCGCATGCTTGTTTGCCCCCTTTTATATAATAATAATAATAATAATAAATACCTATCGAACGATACCCCACACTATAGGGTTAGACGAGAAAGCGAAAATCACCCCCACTTTATGTCTATGGGGGGTACTAAAAAGTGTTTTTTAACTTTTTTTATTTTAACACTGTCGGCGTGACTGATATGTATATTCATGCCAACTAATGACATTTAAACCAGGACGCACATTGCCGAACAAAATCCCCTTCAAAGAATGTCAGAACTATTGATTTGTTTGCGTGACAAATAAAATCATCTCACACAAAATAATTTAAATAATACGAGACGAAATTTGAACCTAATCTTTACTCTATTACGGGCGAATTTCGCTTGACACCAACGCTTGACACTTGACAACAACGTACTGACAAAAAAGAAGGCCAGTTTTACCAAAGTGGCAGGCGAGCATTCTACCAACCTATCTACCTACTATCGACCTACCGATCGACTTATCGACCAACCTATCGACCTAACCTATCCCGGTGATGAACCAGTGATTTTAGGCCAGTGGTTACCAACGTGGCGCTCATTTGGCTCGGACATATTTGGGCGCGCGATTGTGAATCTACAGGTATAATTCATCAAAGATGCCAACTTAAAGCATTCTAGTATTAATGGTCTCTGAGCTTAGCCGCAGACAGACAGACAGACGGACAGACATGGCGAAACTATAAGGGTTCCTAGTTGACTACGGAACCTTAACAACGAACCTATTAGACTCTCAAATGGCAACGCACCTGTAATACCCCTCGTATGTAAACTCTTTATTGTACAAAATAAGTAAAACACAATTGACAAAAAAAATGTACAAAGGCGAACTTATCCCTTTAAGGGATCTCTTCCAGTCAACCTTTGAGTGGATGAGAGGAGCATTCAGTCAGGGATGTCTATCCCGTCCACGCGGATAGGAAGCTCATTAGCCATTGGCTGATCAGCCTGTGCGGAGCGATCCGCGCTGACGTCCGCGTGACACTAAAACCAGCCTTAAAGTGACCCGCTTGCTCGTTTACCCCTCTTATAAAAAAATGTTAAATATCTACTTTTATCGTACCTACCTATTATAATCCAATACCACTGTATTAACCGTATTCAGTCAACTGAAGGTTATAAAACAGTTCCTAGAATAGCACACATTTTATACGTTTGTTTCTGGAGCACCCTATATCTCACGTCACACCCTGTATATCGCGGAACCCAGCCACAAGGGCCCTCGAGGTACTTACCCTAATGTTTTTAATATTATCTTTGGTAGGAGGGTAGTTTGATATTTTTGACCGACTTTCTTAAGGGTGCGTTTTCACCAGAGTTGTGCGAGGAATGTTTTTCATGAACCAAACATTAAGTTTTCTGGGATGATCCGTATTATATTTTTTGTCATTTACACACAACTGACAGCTGTCAGTCCGACCTCTTTTTAGGGTTCCGTAGCCAAAATGGCAAAAACGGAACCCTTATAATTTTGCCATGTCTGTCCGTATTGTCACGGGCATTTAACTCGAAAACTACAAGATGTATTACAATGAAATTTGGAGTATCACCACCACTACACACTTTGACGCGTTTCGAACTCAACCTGAGCTCATTTTAAGAGCAACAACCGTTCAAAGTGCCAGTTGTTAGAACACTTTGTTGAAGGCTTTGTTCAGCAGTGTACCTTCCAGCTGATGATGATGATCATCATGTCAGCCGAAAGACGTTCACAGCTGGACATAGGCCTCCCCCAAGGCTCTCCACTCAGACCGGTCTTGTGCTTTCCGCATCCACCGCGATCCCGCGATCTTAACCAGGTCGTCGCTCCATCTTGTTGGAGGCACCTACAGCTCGTCTCCCGGTCCGCGGATGCCATTCGAGAACCTTCTGACCCCATCGGCCATCAGTCCTGCGAATAATGTGCCCTGCCCACTGCCACTTCAGTTTCGCAATTCTTCGGGCTATGTCAGTAGCCTTATGATGATGATAATGAAATAATGAAAGAGCTAGGCCTATAAAGCTAAAATGTTTATTTTTGAAGCTCATTCTAGTTGAATAGAACGCTAGTTGTGCCAACGGCACTGCTGATTGGAGACCATTTCGGCTTCACATCATTATTTGTTTGTGCTTCTACCTATTCTTTATCATTTTGTAAATGTATTTTCTAATTTTTTGTCATGATGTGTTGGCTGAATAAACATATTTCTATTCTATTCTAATAGGACAGTAAAAAACTAATGTTGTAATCTCCCGTATCTAGGTCACGTACAACGCCATCTATCCCCAAGTTTTTACGAAAAGGGTACAGATAACATCTCGGATGTTTTGAGGGAGGAAATGGGAATTTTAACAAGGGTAGGAAAGTTTAATTTGGATGCCGGATGTTTGGTATCAAAGATTTTCGTATGAGGGATTAGGTTTTTGCGCTGGGAGTTAATGGGGGGTGTCTTTGTCATGTTTTGACGCTTTATGTACCTACGTTTTATTAGCTATTCATTTCTTGCGATAAAAATCATCATCATCATCAGCCCACACGTTTTCAAAGGCAAAATCTCAAGGAACATTTTTTTTATTCGACTGGATGGCAAACGAGCAAGCGGTCTCCTGATGGTAAGAGATCACCACCGCCCATAGACAACTGCAACACCAGGGGGATTGCAGATGCGTTGCCAACCTAGAGGCCTGAGATGGGATACCTCAAGTGCCTGTAATTTCACCGGCTGTCTTACTCTCCACGCCGAAACAGAACAGTGCAAGCACTGCTGCTTCACGGCAGGATTATCGAGTGAGATGTTGATAGCAATCCGGGCGGACCTTGCACAAGGTCCTACCACCTGCAAAACACTGAGCAAGTTTAGGCAACTCTATCTAAGAGAAATATGTCACGAATCTTCCAAGATAGGGTGCAAGGGACAGTCTTAGGACCCAGTACTATGAGACCGGCAACACGATGAGTTAACCTAGTCCATTGCTCGGTGAGATTCACATAGCATGCCGTAAAAACCTGCTATCAAATAAAAAAATCCGCATTCAAATCGGTCCACCCGTTCTGGCGTGCTCGAACTAAAAAAACGGCTAAGTGACATTTGGCCAAAATTGAGATGGCTTAGACTCATCGATGAGGCTTTTTTTTCTCTTTCGATCTGTATCAAAAAGTCAATTTTGGCCAAAATGTCATTTAGCCGTCTTTTAGTTCAAGCACGGCAGCGTTATAGAGCTACGGTGTCACAGACAGACACACAGACACACAGACAGACACACAGACACACAGACAGACACACAGACACACAGACAGACACACATAGTGGTCAAACTTATAACACCCCTCTTTTTGCGTCGGGGGTTAAAAACGAGGCTACTTCCCCCCCCCCCCCCCAGGACCGTTTTTGCCAAACTTAAAACCTAAAATTGCTAAAAGTGGCTCCGAAGCGGTAACGTTTCGTGTGCTCTGCCTACTCCATTTGGGAATACAGGCGTGATGTTTGTGTGTGTGAAAACCATCATTTTGTGCGCCTTTTTGATGTAAAAAACATAGATGTCAGTAGTGGTGTCTCCCTATGCGAAACCGTACGGTGGTGAAATAAAGACGGCAAGTTTACTATATAAAAATAAGTCGGGTTTTCCTTCCTGACGCTATAACTCCAGAACGCAAGAAAAGATTTCAAAGGTTTTGCATTCGTTGGAAAGGTCTCGGGCTCCGTGAGGTTTATAGCAAAGAAAATTCAGGAAAAATTTAAAAAGAAAAGCGGGAAAATATTTTTTCACATACAGCGCCATCTCTGATACATAGCATGTACTACAAACCAATATGGTGGCGAAACGGAGTTCGCCGGGTTTGCTAGTGTCTTATAAATGATATTTCATTTCACTTGTCACCTTGAACATGACATTCTAATAACCGCCCCATAATTCGCGTGAACATGAAGGTCGTATATCAACTTACAACGTTTTGCACATAATAAAATCTATGTTAATATACGCTTAAACTCATAACTTATGCCGCGGTAAAATGAATTCTCCTCTAAATTTTCCACTCTGTTATTTATTACTTAATCTCGTTGCTGTAATGTTTTCAACCTCTGCTTCTGTCGACATTTTATTATTTTCAAATTCTAGTCTTTATAATGGACAGGAATGAATTAGGTATTGAAAATCTTGGGCATCTCAGTATTTCGTTTTTATTTTTAAGTTTTAGCAGGTTTATGTATGTATATAGCAATTTTTATCCTAGATTTGATGATTTGAATTGGAATTATAACAATAATTTTATGATTGCAAGAAACTCTTTTTTTTTCGAATATTTGGACTAATTATTAAGATTTGGAAAGTTTTGACTCACATTGAGAAGATTTCGCGAAAAATAGAGAGAAAAGAGGGTGGTCTTTATTTTCTCATTTTTTATTTATTTATTCATAATAAAGACTTACAGTACCTATACACCAAAGCGTCTCTATTAATAGCTAAAATAACAAAACACTTAAGAAATTGATAGATACATAATAAATAACTACTTTATCCACAGTGGGGTGGGACACCTAGACTACACAAAAGAAATTCTAGTTTAGCGCCCTCTCTTATTTGATCACGGGAACTACTTTTCAATAACGACGTAACAACACTTCCCCCGTTTTTCCTCTAAGTAGACGCTGACATTTTCCACAAGATATAACCTCGAACGAGGGTCTAACGATATATTGATAAATGACCGCGCGAGAGCGATGTGACCTTGTACTATCTTTTTTAGTTTTGTCGAAATAATAAATAGACTTGCCAGAGTTGAGGTGAGCGCCATCTATAGTTCTTTGTTTTAAATTGGTGTTTTTTCTTCGGTCGTTAGCTTTGAAATATGATGCTTTAGGACTTAAAAGTTTAGTTGGTTTTCGCTTAATTTATGGGAACACAGTTTCACAGTAATTTTGCTGCATTGTTTTTAGGGTTCCGGAGCCAAAATGTCTGTCTGTCTGTCTGTCCGTCTGCGGCTTTGCTCAGAGACTATCAATGCTAGAAAGCTGTAATTTTGCAGGAATACATATGTAAACTATGCCAACAAAAATGGTACTTAAGTACAATAAAAAAAATAAAAAAAACCTGTAGTGTGGGGTATCGTTGGATAGGTCTTTTAAGACCACTAGGGGGTTGCTAAAACGACTTTTCGATTTAGTGATTTGTTTGCGGATTATTTAACTTTAATGTGCAAATTTTCATTAAAAGCGAGAGAAAATCTAAACCAGTGGGGTGGAAAAAATTGAAAAAATTCAGAATGGTAGTAAATATAATAAGAAAAACTATAACGTCTACGTTCGCTTGAGAATCATTAGGTAGAAGTTTAAGAGTAAATAGCAGCCTAAGGTATAAAATATACCTTAACTTGCAAGATTCCGTATAATACGAAATCCTTAGAAAAATATTACTTAATTTTTTTCATAATAGCTTCGGAACCCTATTTTGGGCGTGTCCGACACGCTCTTGGCCGGTTTTTTAAAGTTGTCATTGCTTTTTAAGAAGAGTCTTGTGTCCAACAGGCATACATAAAGACCAAAATGATGAAATATTTTACCATATTCGCATCAAAAAAACAACGTAAGCTAAACTTAATTTGTTTACGCCATTCGGAACGTTGAAAAATGACACTCGGACTTATTTGATGGATGACCAGAGGTCGAGTCAAGAGGATAGAGACATCTGAATTATGTATTAGTGGGGACTGTATTTTTATAGCGGCCATGTTGGAGGGACCGCTTCGATTTCATTGTTTTGACCTCCTCAAAAACGTGCGTAGCTTGTGGGTGGCGAAATAGTTATCGGTTTTCAGAACCGCTTATTTTTACCTCAGTAGGTTAGTTTCCTTACGATATTTGTCAATTTTTTGTTCAGATTGGTTTTTGGTATCCTTTTGTGTTTTTTATTTCAATTCGAAATTTTTGTTACTTTTAAAGTCATCCCGTAAAACCTATATCGAAAATACAAACTAAAATATAGATGCATAGAAAAACTAGAAAAATAAGACCAGCGTTGGGAATCGAACCCAGGTCCTTGGCATTCCGTGCCGCGTGCTATACCGTTACACCACCGCTGGACAACGGTACAGACACACCCCTATGCACCACATATCTCAGCTTGTTTGTTTCTTATTTAGCCACTTAAGCAGCGACACTGCCACGGTTCAGTTTGGTCTGCTGGTGCCTGGGTTCGATTCCCAGCGCTGGTCTTATTTTTCTGGTTTTTTTGTCCATCTATATTTCATTTTGTATTTTTGATAATTTTTTGTTCATTATAATAACAAGAATAAAAAGCAGTCATCCTCAATACATGCCGCATCGTCAAACGACATCTACCTGTGATCATAATGCTAGTAAATAACTGAGCGCTCACTATACATATACATATATAGTTCTACGTACGGAGAAAATATTATTATATGTAATGCAAATGAAACTTTAAGATGTCAAAGGAATTATATTAATCGAATAGGTACCTCGGTATGTTCAGAATAATGATGAACCTTCCGTAACTCTATCGTGGAACAATCGTAAAATAATACTAGCTTTTACGCTATGTATTTTCAATAAAAATAATAAATACTTTGGCTCTTGGAACACATCGGGTGTATCTGCAGTATCGGGTATCAAAGAAAAATGTTGGTTCTTTCGTGTCTCCTTACAACGCTCGAAAAAATACTAGCAAGTTTCTTGTTAGTATTGGCAAGAAATGTCGATATTTTAACTCGAAGACGGGAGAAATGTGGTAGTTAGTTCGCAGCTCGCTGAATTGTTTAGGAAAGAAATTTTGGTACCTAAATAGGATACTAATATTTCTTTCTAGAAAGAAAGAATTAAAATACTTACTTTTATTCCCAACACAAGACACGACAATAGTATTAAGTACAAATAGACAACACGTAGGAAAGTGTGTCATTGCGGTTGTGAATCGTACACTGGCTCAGCATAATGCTGTAGCGTTAATAAACACCCCAGCGCTTTTCAGCCAGCACCGTTGGTGACCCTTGGATCGCTACAAAGATATACTACACAGTTTTATTACTACATAAGACTACATAAACAGATAATTTGTGAACTATAAAACATATTATTTTGTTTGAATTACACACCATCATTTCTTCCATGGATGTCGTAAGAAGCTACTGAAGATATAGGGTTAAGGTATACCGCAGGCAACCAGGCTAGCAACCTTAACAGGTTACCTATTGACCTAGTGACCATAGTGACCTATTGTACCGTTTTTGTCAAACTTAAAACCTAAAATTGCTAAAAGTGGCTCCGAAGCGGTAACGTTTCGTGTGCTCTGTCTACCCCATTTAGGAATACAGGCGTGATGTTTGTGTTCGGAATTTAAAAGACATTATCATTAGAACACAAACATAATTATTATAACTTTTATACATTCACTTGCCAAGTATACAATATTAGGTACGCGGGCTAAAAGCAAACATAGAAATAACAACCGAAACAAAAAATTAGTTTTGCGTAATAGTGCTGTAAAGGAGAGGAATATAGCTTATGAAATGTCAACAAATCGCCCAATGGTATACCTGCTAGTCACTCCGAGGTTGAAGAGGGATGTCATTCCAGCACTTAGACGCTAGGTACTAATTTGAAACTACCTCGTAACGCCGCCGTCCAGTGCGGAGGCACAATAGCCTTAAAATACGACTTCGTCCCACATTTTGAGTAGTTCATTTTGTTATTTAAATGTTTTTTGACGCGTTATATAATTTACTGATTCATACCAATATTGTCTCGCCAATGTCTTAAGAGAAGTCTCTTCATTCCATTCTCCATACAAACGTAGTCCCGGTCTCATTTGAAAACTAGGCAACAGAAGTAGATGAAGATCTTGTAAGTATGGACTAGACGTGATTATCTATGCCTGCGGTTTTTTAGATTTTCATATAAATGTATAATCCAAATACAGATGACTTTGTCCCATTCGTTGTCGAGACCCTTGGTCCGTGGGTTCCTTGTGCTTTAAAACTTTTTAAGGAAATTTCTAAAAGGTTAGTAAACGTCACAGGTGACCGAAGAGCTGGTAGCTTCCTCGGACAAAGAATTAGCCTAGCTATTCAAAGAAGAAACGCTGCCAGCATCTTCGGGACCTTGCCGAGGGGGTACTCTTTGGACAATTTGTTTTAGTTTTAGGTAAATTTTTTATTTTATTTTAAGTTATTGTTAGAAAGTTATGTTTAATATGTATATTATTTAGTTTCTTTTACCAATAAAGTGTTTTTAATGTATAACATCAGAATTACAGAATATCAAAAGTCGACAAAAAAAAAGATGTCAACTTTGCAGGAGAATTAGAAACTATTATAGCATTTTTACAAAAATCGAAACAACGCTGCTGTAAAATTTGCAAAATTGTAATTAAATAGAATGAGTGTGAACTAGCATCTATATTAGGTGTTAGTTATAAAGGTACCTTTATCACGCGTGAAGAAATAACGATTTGATATGGATCCATACAAATGAACCCACTCGTCCTACTCTCGACTAGAAATTCAGGAATAAATTATGGAAATTCTTATCTACATCTCAATAATTCGCTTACGAAAAAAATTTCCAAAGTACAAAAAGCACTCCAGACATATTATTTTCATCAGATAATAAGATTTACTTGGAATCGCAAATTTTCGAAGTTTTCTTGCGTCTTATTCTTAAGGAGTTTAGGCAAATGTATTTGTACTTGTAACTGTTAATGCTGTGAAACTTGCCTTGAAATCTACGTACTTACGATGAATTCCAATCAAATTCGTACTATACAAGGTGACCTTAGCCTCTGGCCAAATAATGAAGCCATGGATAAGACTGATACTTAGAGCCCGTTGTTTGATCAGTAGTTAAAGTTACTATAGTCAAATTTCCGTTGAAATGTGTTAACTATTGTTATTTTTGCCATACATTTTAACTATTAGTTAGTTTAACTAATGATCAAACAACAGGCCCTTAGCAATATCTTAAAATATGTATTTGCTTAATTAGACAAGAAAAAATCTATGAAATCAGATCATCCAAATACACAGGCTGCTCCAAAGTGATACATTGAAAACCGTTAGTTTTTCGGCAAATATTGGACTGATTGTTATGATACTTTGCAGTTTGGTTTTAAATATCTTGCTAAGCCAGTAGTACTGTATTCGTATTTGTCTAGAGGCTAAAGTATCATAGCTTACTTGACGCTAGTAGTAGGTTTGTGCAGGTTTCCCCGCGATGTTTTCCTTCACCGCAAAGCCCTTGGTAAATTTCAAATGTAATTTCGCACATGAGTTTCGAAAAACTCAGAGGTGCGAGCCGGGGTTTGAACCCACGACCCTCTGTTTGAGAGGCGATAGGTCAAACCACTAGGCCACCACGGCTTTTAAGATGTAATAAATAATAATAAATATCACGGGACAATTCACACGAATTGACCTAGTCCCAAAGTAAGCTTAGCAAAGCTTGTGTTATGGGTACTAAGCAACGGATAAATATAATTCAAAGTCAAAGTCAAATCATTTATTCAGCAAATAGGCCGCAATGGGCACTTTTACACGTCATTTTTTTAATCTACCACCGGTTCGGAAAAAAACCTCTGTTGAGAAGAATCCGGCAAGAAACTCAACGAGGTATTTTTTTTTAAAAACAGATTCACAATATTTATAAATGACATCTATGTACTATACATTACAAGTATTTAACACAATTTTATTTTTAACACAGTAGGTTCACTATTTGAAGGGATCGCTAGTGCGGATCGGAATTATTTCCAAATATCCCTGTCCATGATATAATCGTTAACTTTATAATAAGCCTTAGATATTAATGTCTTTTTGACAGTAGATTTAAATTTTGTATCAGTTTCTTCAGTAATATTTTTTGGAATTTTATTATAAAAACGTATGCAACTTCCCAAAAACGACTTTTTGGTTTTAGCCAGTCTGTAAGATGGTACTTTAAGCTTCCCTGTGTTTCTAGTAGCCTTTGGCTTATCGACGTTAGTGGGAAAATCACATATGTTCTTCCTAACGTACATGATTATTTCAAAAACATAAAGCGACGGCAGGGTTAGGATACCAGTTTCCTTAAAAAATGATCTTAAAGATTCACGCGTCTTCAAATTATAAATTGCTCTAACTGCTCTCTTTTGCAAGATAAAAATTGATTCGATGTCTGCAGCAGATCCCCATAAAATAAGCCCGTACGACATAATGCTATTAAAGTACGCAAAATACACCAACCGTGCCGTCGCCACATCGGTTAGCTGCCGTATTTTCCAAACTGCAAAAGCAGCAGGGCTCAATCTACCCGCGATTGCAGTGACATGAGGTCCCCACTGCAGTTTAGAATCGAGTGTTATTCCTAAAAATACTGTTGATTTTACAAATTCAATAGTTTGCCCATTTAACTTTATATTAGAAATTGAATTCGAGTTAGATGAATTTATCAATGAGAATTTAATACATTTGGTTTTCTTAGGATTTAGTAACAAATTATTGGCAGCGAACCATGCGGATATCACGGACAGGGTTTCATTGGGTTCAGTGAAGTCGGTATCTTTTCTACTAACCTTGAACAGTAAAGACGTGTCGTCAGCAAACATAACGATACCCGACTTTTGGCTTACCATATAAGTTAGGTCATTTACATAAATAAGATACAGGAATGGGGCAAGAATGGATCCTTGAGGCACTCCCATTTCGACCACAGATTCCTCCGATACCGCTCCGTTAATCGCTACCTTTTGCTTTCTTTGTGTGAGGTAAGATTTAATGAGTTCTAAAGCGAGGCCACGAATGCCATAAAAATTTAACTTACAAATTAAAGTATCATGATCCACACAATCAAAAGCTTTCGAGAGGTCGCAGAATACACCTATAGCGTCATGTGATTCCTCCCAAGCTTGCAAAATGAATTTAACTAAACTATGACCCGCGTCTGTAGTAGACCTGCCTTTTGTGAATCCGAACTGCTGTGGATGCATGATTTTATGAGTATTAAAATGCGAGATCATTTGCGTCAGCATTATTTTTTCGAATATTTTGCTAAACGCTGATAGGATGGACACCGGACGATAATCAGAGGGATTATCTTTATCACCTGATTTAAAAATAGGAACTACTTTACTATATTTCATCAAATTTGGAAATACACCTTCATCTATGCAGCTATTGAAAATAAAAGCTAAAGTTGGAGCAACGACATCTAAAATAGAGTGTAGAACCTTAACTGAGACGCCCCACAAGTCTTCCGTTTTTTTTACTTTCAATAATTTAAAAGTCCTAATGATGTCACCGGGAGAGACATGCGTGAATTTAAAGTTACTTATGTTTGGAATAGATACATTTTCTTTTAAGAGCGATTCAGCTAGCTTTGAGGAAGACGCGAGACATTTTGTCGTTTCGATGGGGATTTTAGAGAAGTAGGTATTAAACTCGTTAGCTACTTTAACCGCGTTCGTTTCTAATACGTTGTTAATCTTTAGTGATATAGAGGATTTCGCGTTCTTACGACGACCGGTTTCAGTATTTATAATTTTCCAAACTGTTTTAATTTTATCATTAGAGGACTTAATTTTATTAGTTACATGGGCTGCTTTTACTTTATTACATATAATTTTGAATAATTTTGAATAATCCCTAACATACTGGTGGAAACGTTCATCAGTAGTACATGATTTCTTATCATAAAGATCATATAAGACGTCCCTACTCCTACGTATTCCAGGCGTAGCCCATTCATTGAATGACAGTTTGTTTCCTATTTTAATACGTTTTTTACTACACGTTTTATCGTATTCTTCGCATACAGTATTTAACAATATTTTGAAATTTTCGTTTGGGTTTTTAGTGCATACTTTTAAATTGTTCACTTTTTGCGCGATGTTTGTTTTGAGACGGTCAAGTCTTTGTTTGTTCAACGGCCTAATTTCTATGGTTTGATTAACACCGCCCCTAGCCCGAGGTAACTTCACTGTTTGAGCTTTGTGATCCGACCGTACTCCACTGATTACAGCTTTTTCTAAATACTTACAAGTTAAGCAAATATTGTCTATACATGTGGTCGAAGTGGTTGTGACTCTGGTGGGTTCATTAAATAAGAAATTTAAATTAAAAGATTTTAAAACAGAAATAAACTGGTCTTTTTCAACGGATTGTGATAAAATATCGATATTATAGTCCCCGCAAACCACCAGCGCTTTATTACGTTTTACTGATTTCCTTAGAACATCTTCCGTATAGATAGATACATACTTAAATACATAATATTAAACACCCAAGACCCGAGAACAAACATTCGTATTTTCCATACAAATATCTGTCCCGACACGGGAATCGAACCCGGCATCTCAAGCTTCGTAGATAGAGTCTCTAACCACTAGGATATTATGGTCGTCTAATGAGAAGAAACAGCTTCGTAGACAGGGTCTCTAACCACTAGGAGGTCTGGTCGTCTAATGAGTAGAAACCTTTACATCGCTCTTTTTGCGTCGGAGAAAAACAAATACAGATTTTCCACTGACTTTAATATTTTTAAAACCGAACCTTCATTTAAAGTTCAGAAGCACTCAACGCCCTATTTACCCGAATTCACATGCAAATCCGCAAGTCAACAAACGTTTTGGCAAACGTCGCGCAAAGAAAAATAAAAAAGCCATCTGGACCAGAGGCCTAGCCCGGACTCGAACTCTGACCCGCTAATCCTGGCCATTAATCATCCCGAGTGCGGCTTTACGCATATCTTGAGATAAGAGGGTAGATGGAAAAGCTTGTTTTTCTACGTATGTTATTTGGGCTACGTTTTAATTCCAAGTTGTAATATAATAATTATCTCACTAATCTATTAATATGTGCGATTACAGTGTTTTACGGCAATTCCTTCTTGCTCATCTCCTAAGCCTTTGCTAATCCTACTTTTATTATAAACTAGCTTTTTCCCGCGGCTCCGCCCGCATGGAATTTGGTTATCACGCGCTGTTCCCCCGGGAACTGTGCATTTTTCCGGGATAAAAAGTAGCTTATGTCACTCTGGCCCATAAACTATGGCAAAAATCACGTTGATCCGTCGCTCCGTTTCGACGTGAAAGACGGATAAACATACAAACACACTTTCGCCTTTATAATATTAGTATGGATGGATAAATGCGAAAGTAACTCAGTCTGTCTGTCTATCTATCTGACTGTTTGTCTGTTACACTTTCACGTCTAAACCACTGAACCTATTTTGATGAAATTTGCTAATAAGTAGTTTGAACCCTAAGGATCAACATAGGATACTGTTATTCCGGTAAAGGCGCCACCGCGCGATAAATTTGACCTGCGCAGACGAAGTCGCGTGAATAAGCTAGTATTCTTACTGTGTTGTTGTGATTAATGAATTTTATTTACTTCTTAAAGGTCCCAGCAGTCAATGCCCCGACAAAAAGGCAAACAAATTTTAATCTATGTAAGACTGTAATGCTGTCAACAGCTACCAACACACGTATCCCATAAATATGCAAATCTTTGCATAATCTTAATTAAAATTGCGCAGTTAATAAAGGAATGTCACCGACAAGGTGGTGGGAACAAGGCTGACACAATTGTAAGAATTCAAGCTTAATTTTAAGAAGGCGTTGCCTTGAAAATTGATAAGTTTGTTGGTTTGTTTTGCTTTCTCTTCTAGCTTATAGATTTAAGGTTTTTTAGGATTAAAGGCACACGGTATCCTACCTAGGCCAGATTCCAGAATTTACTTAAGTTTAAATTTATTGAATCAGGCGTTACTTTATATCAATAATACCATGTATACATACATAAAATAACGCCTCTTCCCCAACGGGGTAGGCAGAGACTACATCATTCCACTTGCTACGATTCTGGCATACAACTCTCGCCTCCTCTACATTTATCAATCTTTTCATGCATGCACGTCGGTTATCAATAAACTAAAACAATAACAATACAACAATACGATAACTTTGCTCACCCGTGACCTTATGATAGCAAAGTTTATGCAAGATATGCGTGTTCATGCAGTTTCTCCACCTCCACACTGTGAGAACACACACAAATCAGACTCATCTAGATGTCTAGATGTCTAACACCTGGTAGCATGTTGTACGGTTTTGTTGCTCTGGAGATAAGCTGTGGTTGAGTTGGAAACGCGTCAGTGTATTGTGGTGATGGTGTTAGATGGGTTTGTGTGATTTGTTTGTGTTCTTACAGTGTGGAGATGGAGGAACTGCATGAACACGCATATCTTGCATAAACTAATTGTTTTAGTTTAATTTATAAATTGTCACGTACCTATCAATCAAAAATAAACTAATCGCGCTCGGTTACCTCGGGAACTGTGCATTTTACGGGATAAAAATAGTCTTTATTACTCTCTGGCCCATTAGCAATCTCTATGCCAAAAATCACGTCTATCTGTCACTCCGTTGCGATGTGAAAGACGGACACACATACGCACACACACTTTCACATTTATAATATTAGTGTGGATGAGTACCATGGTAGTTTCATATAAAAATTATATCACAAATTTAACCCTGTTTATTCCACAATACAATTTCCCACGTTACTGCAAGACGCTTGCGGTCAGCGATTATCCCACGGGATCATATTACGTCAATGGCAATGGGGATTCCCATTTGGATTAGTATTCGTGTTAATGGTATTGAGTTACACTAATTGAATCGGTTGAGAGTTAGTTTCGAATTCGGCCGTAATGTTTATGATTGTTGTGGAACAATTATCGTTATAATAATAGAGGTTAGTTTGTACGTCTAAGCGCCTAAATCATCATCATCCCAACCTTTATACGTCCCACGCGGGCTTAGTGCGAATTGGGAACTTCACACACAGGTGGTAGGACCTTGTACAAGGTCAGCCCGGATTGCTACCACCATCTTGCTCGCTAATCCTGCCGTGAAGCAGTGCTTGCACTGTTGTATTTCGGCGTAGAGAGTAAGACAGCCGATGAAATTAATGGCATTTGAGGTATCCCATCTTAGGCCTCTAGGTTGGCAACGCATCTGAAATACCCCTGGTGTTCAGATGTTTACGCTAGTTTGCCATCTAGTCGAATAAAAAAAAACACACCATTGAATTGCTTCGCAGCTTTGTACAAATTTCCTCACGATTTCCGTCGCCGTAAAGCTCGTTAAATTTCAAATGTAATTTCGCGCATGAATTTTGAAAAAGTCAAAGATGCGAGCTGGGATTTGAACCCACGATTCTCTGCTTGAGAAGCCTATAGACCAAACCACGACACCACGGCTTGAAGGCCTAAATAGTTATATAGAATTAGTAGCACATTTTTGAAGCATTGTATAAGTGCTTTTTTGACCCCCGAGGAAGTAGGGGTGTTATGAAGTTTAACGCCAATGTCGGTCTGTCTGTGTATTAGGCATCGTATCTCTTAAACGGATGAACCGGTTTCAATGCGAATTTTTTTACGTTAAAGAATGTTTTTTTTTCATATTTATAGCTATGTTTCATAAAAAGCGTTTCACCTATTTTGAGATACTGCACTTTGAAAATATAATGTCGGGAGATTTTGTAAGTTATCAACTAATATTTTTGCGATCAAAAATTTTCGGATGGTTGGTTAGGTTGCCATAAAAATAAGATTGTCGTTTCACTAAAATAAAACAAACTTTTTCCAACTAAATCCAGTAACGTCACAAACACAAAACTACTATTTTAACCGCTAGATAAGTCCCCGTTAAATTGGAACGGTAATTATTCTCGAGTTCCCAACTACCCTCCTCCCTAACTACTACAAACTCCCATCAGTTTGTGAAGGAATCTGAATTATTCCAAGAAAATAGAGGAAACTGGCGGTAAGTAGTTTTTTGTAAGAGTTTAAAGACTTAAATACCTCCACAAGAGGAGTTTGAAAACATGAAAGTTTAAATAAGTTTTGAATACTTTAAATTTTTAATACGGAAGTGGCTATTTGTTTATTTAAGAAAGACAAAGAGAGAGAATCATTTATTTACAAAAACAAATATACATTACAGTGGAAAGAGTAAAGAAATAACATCGAATAATATAAAGTGGGCCCCACTCAGCATATGAAAACCCACCCCACCCATTTGAAAACTAAAAAATATAAAACACAAACACAACCTGATTTAAAACATAATGTAATCGAATCTACTCTTGATTCAGCAGTGCTACTACGAAACTCGAAACTCGAAGTCGGTATGGTACCGTCCCTCTCGCTCTCATATTAAATAGTATAAGTGTCAGAGAGGCCACACCACACGAACTTCGATTTTCTTAGTAGTCTTGCTGACCGACCAAACTTTTTTGTAGTTTTAAGTTATCTAATAACACCTTCTATACCGGGTGTGGCCTGAAATACGAGCAAAAAATTGAAATATAGATCGTCCTCGTAAAGTAAACAACATTAGTTTAGCGACTATTAAAAATAATAGTCTTTGATCTTTCCCTTTTTCATACAAATTAAATACTGCTATCAGTACGCCATCCTAGAACACAACTGACGTCGCCTGTCACGCTACAGACATCAAGCATTTTGCTTTACATTGTTTCTTCGAATAAACTTGAAAGTGTAGTAAAAATTAGAAAACGAAATATTTTTAAAAGTCACTGAAGAAGAAGAAGAAGTAAAATTGATTTATTTGGTGTCAAAAATTTGTACATGAAATCTTAATCTAAATACAACAAAACACTGAATTAATGTTATTAACTTTGAGGAGTATGATCTATGTTTTAATTATTTGCTCATTGTTTCTTCGTGGAAGTTCCAGCAGGGGTCATGGAGATGATTAAAGAAGGCTTGTTGATTTGATCAGCGATTTAATGTAACTGAACTCACCGGTACATGAAATTCTACTTTTATCTACATAATATAATAACGCCATCTGTATTATAGATTAGAAACCAATTCGCAGGCTTACAAATGAAACGATACAGATCGATAGTAATGTGTGGTTTATGTTGACGACTTCATAGAGGTTGCATACTAGATGGCGCTGTCGTATACAATTAGACACTCATTATACCACACCCGGTATAACACCTTTAGAGAAAAGCAAGTATACACAGTTCTTGGCTTGACTCTTGGGCATGCAGTTCCCAACATTGTTCCGGCTCCGCCAAATCCCTAAAAGTATAACAAAAAGATACTTACCCAACAAAAACTTTTGCTTCTTATGGTTTTCTTTTAACGGAATAAAGCAAGTTTATGCTTTTGCAATTTTCACTTGATCGGATGAGTGTAAACAGATTTTTGAGGGAAAACAGGATAAGGTCGGCGTAATTTTTAATGTTTTGTAAGTCTGTTTACTCTTTAATAATTTACTATGTGTTCCATCCATCCCTCCATACCAGCCCATATACTTTCTTTCTTCCCTTTTAAGATTCTGGCCTAAAACCCAACTGATTTAATACGAATCTGGCCTGGCACGCCTTAAGGTGAACTTTGGTGTCCATCCATCATCATCCCAGCCTATATACGTCCTACTGCTGGGCACAGGCCTCCTCTCAGAACAAGAGGGATTGTGCCATATTTCCCACATGGGCCCAGTACGGATTGGGAAAGTTCCCAATCACATGCACCATTGAATCGCTTCCCAGGTTCGAAACCCTCACGATGTTTTCCTTAACCAAAAAGCTGGTGGGAAATTTCAAATGTAATTCCGCACATGAATTTCGAAAAACTCAGAGGTGCAAGCCGGGGTTCGAACCACCCTATGCTTGAGAGGCGATAGGTGAAACTAGCCACCACGGCTTTTTGAAACCTTTTGTCTTGTATTGTAGACCACCTATTGGATGCGATTCTACGCGCACGTCGGCTAAATTGTCTAAATCTAAATTTTCTAAATTTTAATTGACATTTAGACGGCTGATTTAACAAGTGCTATTCCAGAAAGTCACGCTGACCGGCTAGATAGATCGGCTAAAATAAGAAACGTCAGATTAAATTAGCGTTGTCATTTGATTATGACAGGTGCTCATAGAATAGCAAAGTGATTTAGCGACGTCTAAATAAAATTAGGAATTTTAGCGGCCGCTGTAGAATCGGGTCCAATGTCTACCTGAATTTTTCATTTTTGCTATGTCACTGTACTGTTTTTGGTGATCAGTAACGAATATTTGTATTGTAATATTTCTGTTGTGTCAGGGTACAAGTTTTTTTATTTATTTTTTTATTTGACTGTAAGGAAAACGAGCAAGTGGGTCTCCTGGTGGTAAGAAATCTCCACCGCCCATAAACATCTGCAACACCAGGGGTATTGCAGATGCGTTGCCAACCTAGAGGCCTAAGTTGGAATACCTCAAGTGCCGGTAATTTCACCGGCTGTCTTACTCTCCGCGCCGAAACAACAGTGCAAGCACTGCTGCTTATTATTAGCGAGCAAGATGGTGGTAGACCTGTAACACCTGTAAAAGTTCCCCTTATATTAACACGTCTGGCGTCGCACGGATTTTAAGACATCTGACTTTTTAATTTCATGAAACGTGATCTCCTTGAAATATTCATTACCGCGCTAAGCCCGGTGCCGTCCCGATTGTTTGTATCATAATAAAATTCAAATTTGTTTCCCCATTTCACTCTACTTGGCATAATCCGGCGGTTCGACTTAGAACTGCTGCACACTGCGCATTTAGTTGAAAACGGTAGAAATAATGAAAGCTTACCAATTTTTTTTAGTTTTATATATACTTTAATTACTCACACACATTATACTCATAATACATGCAAAACACACGTAAAAACACACATTGACATAACAACAAAACAAAAGATATAAAAAATAGACAGTAAAAAAGAGTATAAAAACATGGTTCTAAAAAGGTCTGTCGCCAACATTAGCTGTTCTTAGTTTAGAGCAGTGGTGGGCAAACTTTATTCATGGGGGCAAATGGGGGACCAGAAAGTTACAAATATATTAAAGGAGCGGGTTCACGGTGGATGCAGGCTCTGCCAACCGAAGCAACTGGAGATCTATGAGGGAGGCCTATGTCCAACAGTGGACGTCCTACGGCTATGATGATGATGATATTAAAGGATGGCCAGGATTACACCGTTCTGTAATCTATACTATAAAGTAGGACGATCAAAATAATAATCATTACGGGCCATATAGGTAGGTAAGTACTATTCACTTCGAAGGAACGTCGGCGGGCCTTACTTTGCCCATCACTGGAGTTTAGATGCAGTGTAGGGTGGTACTCGCGCACTAAGGACGCCATATAATAACATTAAGACATATTACAGGCTACACAAAAAAAATCAGAATCACTATTCTTCTTCTTCACTTTTAAAATATGGCTTCTGTCCTAATTAATAGGACAATTTCGCCAGTGTCTAAGTATTCTCTTTCGAGAGGCAACGTTGTATGGTGATTGTAGTTTTTGTAACTTGATAGTAAAATTCCAGAAACCACGTGGAGACAACTTGCGCATTAAAAAATGTCAGACGCGAAAGCAATATACAATTTTGTGATCACTGTCCATTGTTAAGGTTAATCGCCGCATAAAACACTATCAAAATTATACTCCAACTAGCCAAAGAAACAGAAATAGCAAAATTAGATATTGTCTACATCCGCCATGTTCGAATGCCACAAATCGAATCATAATCACTATTGTTGTCACCATCTCTTTCCGTCAGACGATATAAAGATGAGGGTAGAAAGAAACAGTGAATGCAATCGCGAGTGCCCGCGTTAGACAATGTCACGATTTCCAGTCGCCGTGTGTAAGGACTGTAACCATTACGCCAGCCATTCCAGCTGATCCGAGCCATAATTAAGAATTCAAAAGCGTCAAGTCCAAAACTTGGGATTGTTTAGAAAATAACTCGTTGGCACAGAACAATCCGTCAGAATCGGGGAGCTAACAACGCGCCATTTTCTCGTTTGCCAATATTCAAATGCTACCGACATAAATGTAAAAGTTGGTGTCCGTCTGGTTGTTTATTCCTTCATGCTAAAACAACATGACGGATTCTGTGCGCAGACAGCTAGGTTTAGTCTGGAATGTGATAGAGTTTTCCACGCTACCAATAAATCAGTAAGATTTCTGTAACACTATTGAATAAATTTGCAGGTGGTAGGACCTTGTGCAAGGTCCGCCCGGATTGCTACCACCATCTTGCTCGCTAATCCTACCGTGAAGCAGCAGTGCTTGCACTGTTGTGTTTCGGCGCGGAGAGTAAGACAGCCGGTGAAATTACTGGCACTTGAGGTATTCCATCTTAGGCCTCTAGGTTGGCAACGCATCTGCAATACCCCTGGTGTTGCAGATGTTTATGGGCGGTGGTGATCTCTTCCCACCAGGTGACCCACTAGCTCGTTTGCCTTCCAGTCGCATAAAAAAAAAAAAAATGTAAGAAGAGCAAAATTTACGAAATGAGTTATTTAGACATAGACTGACATTAAACCAATAAGATTGGTTTTTGGAATCTTTTTGCATTTTTTTATTTCAATTCCAAATTTTTGTTACTTTTACGGTCATCCCGTAAAACCTATAGCATAGCTGCCCAGCGGTGGTGTAGCGGTATAGCACGCGGCACGGAATGCCGAGGACCTGGGTTCGATACCCAGCGTTGGTCGTATTTTTCTGGTTTTTCTGTGCGTCTATAATTCAGTTTGTATTTTCGATATAAACCATTAAGTTAGACTGTGAGAGTTTTTTCTATTGATTGTGCTAGAAGAGCTATCTTCTTAATTAAGCACTTTGTAAGTTTTTTCGTTACCTTAAAAATACTTTAAATGTATTCTAGAACTTTGTTTAGTAACTTCTATATTTGCACTCATTACAGAGAATTTTTGAGCTAAGCCATTTTACCAGTGACAATTAAGCTGTGTGAGACAAAAATTCTCATAATAGGGAAGAGTGGCGAAAGAAAAGGGAGAGCTTTGCCCAAAATTGGGACTTATTACAGGCTACATAAAAAATCGGAATCACTACTGTTGTCACCATCTCTGTCGGACGATATAAAGATGAGGGTAGAAAGAAACAGTGAATGCAATCGCGAGCGCCCGCGTTAGACAATGTCACGATTCCCAGTCGCCGTGTGTAAGGACTTTAACCATTACGCCAGCCATTCCAGCTGATCCGAGCCATAATTAAGAATTCAAAAGCGTCAAGTCCAAAACTTGGGATTGTTTAGAAAATAACTCGTTGGCACAGAACAATCCGTCAGAATCGGGGAGCTACCACGCGCCATTTTCTCGTTTGCCAATATTCAAATGCTACCGACATAAATGTAAAAGTTGGTGTCCGTCAGGTTGTTTATTCCTTCATGCTGAAACAACATGACGGATTTTGTGTGCAGACAGCTAGGTTTAGTCTGGAATGTGATAGAGTTTTCCACGCTACCAATAAATCGGTAAGATTTCTGTAACACTATTGAATAAATTTAGCTGGTAGTTCTATTTACTTGACATGCCTGACTTTTTTTTTTTGTAATTTATTGAACTCAAAACAATTAAACATGCATTACATTAGTGTTACTCGCCAAACTGTATCGTTTATTAGCGAGAAGCGCTCATTTTATTTTAACTTACTTAAATAACTAACCCAACTATCTCATTCTAAGACATAACAGAAAATCTTCTAAACAAACCATAATAGAAGAAACTCTTTTAAGATATTGTTAAGAATCAGTCTTATCCATGGTTTCATTTGTCCAGAAACTAAGGTCTCCTTGTATATGGACGATAACAAACACTTACTCGTTAATGAGAGCAAAGCCGTGGTCAGAGGCTAGCGCACTAAACAAGATTCTGAGCCCGACAAAAACAAAGCTATCTCCACGCTAGGGCGCCTCCGTTCCGCCCCCTGGCTTTCCCACGGCTGGGACGCGTGTGAATTGATTTTATTATTACGCAAGTGTACCGTGAACTTATACACGTGTATCGGAGATTAACTTTTTGAGCACAATCTCCTGTTTCTCTCGTAATTAAGACAACTTCAAAGGTTTCTACATATTAATATGAGTTTTATTTCTATAAATACGATTCAACATACAAACCTCAAACTCATAGCTAAAAAATAACATATATTAAAAAACTGTCAAGCATTTTTGCAATTCTGTAAAAAATTCTAATAACAACAATTTTCTTGTATGAATATTTAAACAGCTGTCTTTTAAAATCACTTATTGAAACTAGCTTCAACATAATTGTGAGTTTAAGTTGAAAGCCAATGTCCAACAGTGGACATCTTACGGCTAATGACGATGGTGATGGTGGTGGAATTTCTTCGACATTCATAAGTGCTAAGCCTAAATTGACTAAAGATATTTTGACTTTGATTTTGATGATTGTGTGTCACTATTCTCTCTTTTTATTTTATGTTTAATTGTATGTCATGTACTCGCATCACCTTGTGTTTGTCTAACTTGGTTTAGTTTTAAGTTACTGTGGACGCACTAAAAATCAGCGTCGTGGCACCGCGTGCCGTGACACAAGCTGAGGGGTGTCCTTGTATCAACTACATATATCTATATGTTTATTGTTTTGATAAGGTGTATTTTTGTATTCGAAGTTGTTCAAAAATAAACATTTTCTATTCTATTCTATTCTACTTTCTTTGTTACAGAACGAGCGGTCGTATGTCGGAGAACCTGTTGTCCTTCAAAGCTGATGCGTCGGACAACAAGGCGCGGTACACCTGCGAAGCCAAGAACGTCATGATCAGCAACACCCTGAAGGCAGAGATAGATCTCACCGTGCTATGTAAGTGCTTAGTTGCCATGGTTACTGCAGAAGTTACTGCGGATATAAGTTATTAGGGCTTTTCAAGGCTAGAATAGGCTGTTACTGAAGCAGTGAGAACTTTTGGCGTCATCTGCGGTTTGCATCAGGTGAGATAGGAGTCAATCACGGTCAGAATTATGTAAAAGAAAAGATTCTAAACTAAGTTCTTAACTACCCCATATTGTTCGGTTAGTTCGGAGCAGAAGCGACTTGGATAATATATTAGTTTTTTTTTTATAGCAGCCAGTATAACCTGCCACTAGGAAAGTAGGTTGGATGCCATTCAATATGGTGCTAAGTTATGGTATGCCAATCAATACATTTTGACCAAAACATAAATGACATCTTAAAAAAATCCCAGGTAATAATTTGCATAGTAATAATTTGTCAAATGATTAGTCGGGAAATGATATCAGTGCGAAATGTTGAGTTGGGAAATGACATTTCGCCTAAATAAAAATATGGGATAAATAGTTTGGTAGCTAATAATTTTCGCCGATACATTAGTAAACCTTTTTGTGACGTCGTCTGTGTAGAAACAGTCTGTTTATATTATCCCAATCCGAAGCCTTTTCTTCTCTTTACAACCTTTACAACGTTATACCCAAAGTTCAGTGGGTTTCTAAAACTCTTACAAATTGAACCCTTTGATGACTTAGAGATTGTTGGTGGAAAACGTATAATCTCTAACGTGGGTTCTTTGACTACCTGTAGATAAAACGGGACGAAAAGATCATTTAGGGGCTGTTTCACCATCCATTGATTAGTGTTAACTGGCGGTTGAATATGATGCCGTCTCCGTCTATTCGAACAAAACAAATAGAGACGGCATCACATTTAACCGTCAGTTAACTAACACTAATCAAAGGATGGTAAAACAGCCGCTTAGAGTTATATTTTGGCACAAGTTACGTTTTAAAAACAATATGACATTATGACTAACGCGTCAACAAATGGAATGATCAACATGTGTCGTAACCAACATGTGAAATAAACAACGTATAAAAAGACCAATTTGTAAAAGGAAAACATGTGAAATGACCAATAAGTAAAATGACCAATCAGTGAAAGGACAAATCTGTGAAATGACCAACAAATAAAATGACCAACGCGTGAAAAGACCAATACTTATAAGCAAAAATGTGTAAAATGGTTTATTATTTTAAATGTTTTGCTTTGTAATTTGATTGCATGCATAACAACAATAATTTACGATCAATATCTGAATCTAAAACATTCGCTTACAGTTAGTGGGTGCTATCGGGTGGAGCATTTTCTTCTTCTTCTCAGCATATATTCGTCCACTGCTGGACATAATGCCACTTCCATGGATTTCCATGTTGACCTAGATGCGGCAAATCTGGTCCAAGTTGGTCCTGCTGCCTTACGGATATCATCCGCCCATCTAGTTGGTGGAACATTTTAATTAGAATTAATCATAAGCGTATAAGAAACACAATTTTTAAAAATGACCAAAGTTTTTTCGATGCAATCCTAAATAATCATCACAGATTAAGCTGCAATGTTTTATAGTTATATAGATGCGATACTTAATGACGCCCTCCCTTCCCGCTGGGGGTTAAAACAGACGCAAACAATGTCGGGGGCGAGAGTCGTTCTACAAAGGACTAGGAACGTCAATATTTTCTCAGGGCAATCTATAAAACCATTCAATGTGCGATGGAGATCTTTGGAACCAAGTTTTTTAGGGTTCCACGTTAGAGAACCATTTTTATTACGCTTATCTTTGTTTAGTTTAGTGAAAATTTTATAGGTAACAAAAAATAGAAACGACTACAAAAAACCATGAAAATATTTTTTTACCAGTCTGAAGTCGGTGCCTCTGCACGAGCCAGCAGGAATTAGTACATTAGTACATTGGATAATCTTTCGACAAATCCGGGTCTATCTGAAATTCATAGTCATATACATATATTACAGCCCAGGGCAACTAGCAGGCGGGCTATATATTAATACGTGGGTAATCCAGTATCTTGCTTTAATTAAACACCGACGATTTTGACTTGTTTGCAATACGATGAGGTGTCTATGTATTTATATTATAATAGAAAGAAAAAAACAAAACAATTTTTTTCATGACAACGTGGAAAAATTATCCAAATCAATAAACTATCGATTTTGCGAACGGCGCTGATTTTCCTTTGGGAACATCCTGGTCAGCATACATAAAATAAAACCTTTAAAACAAATTAATTAAATTAACTGTTGATGTTGTGTGTGATAATTTGTGCTTCAATAATACCCTCAGACTGTAAACGAACGTTTTCAATTCATAAATAGAGCCTGTCGTATATATATTATCGTTGTTATGCATGCAGTGGACACAATTTAAAACAAAAACTATCCCGCTAATGCTGAAGTTGTAAGTCTGTTTAGTTTATTTGTTTGGTTGTTTGCTACTTCACCACTTCCAAATCACTACACTGATTCAAATGAAATTCGGTACACAGATAGTTAAGATCCCGAAGAAGGACATAGGATAGTTTTTATCCAGGATAATTCCATAGTTCCAGCGGGATAGTGGAAACCGAATTCCACGCACACGGAGTCGCGGGTAACAGGCTAGTAATTTTATTAATCTCGAGACCCTTCACCACTTTGTTCCGGCTCGCGCTTCTCCCGTTTTTTAAGTAAATTCTCAAAGTTGGACGCGTCGATGGACTTGTGGAAAAGAAATTAAAAGTTTCCCATTTGCGTTCAGAAAATAAATGTCAAATCAACGGCCGACGATTGGCGCTATTTTTCCGAGTTCATGAAACTTATTTTTCCTGGACACTTAAGATATTATAGCGAGTACGCTGTTTTTGAGTTCGTAAATTTTTGTGAAAAAGTAATTTTACATTACAAGTTTGTTTTGCTGAAAACAAAATTACTTACTTTGTTTACAAATTTAATTTGTTTATAAATCCATACTAATATTATAAATGCAAAAGTGTGTTTGTTTGTTTGTGTGTTTGTATGTTTGTCCCTCTTTCACGCTATAACGGAGCGACGGATCAACATGATTTTTGGCATAAAGATAGTTTTTATCCCGGAAAAATGCACAGTTCCCGAGGTAACAGCGCGCGATAACCGAATACCACGCGGGTGGAGCCGCGGGCAAAAGCTAGTAAAAAAAGAATTTGTTTACAAATAAATGTAGGTAAATTACTTTTTACAAAAAAATTGAAGCAATCAATGTAAAAGATATTTTAACATTTAAAGAAATAAAGAAAATATTGCTCCAGGTGTTACTTTAGTAGGACGTGACGTTTTGCAGGTGGTAGGACTTTGTGCAAGGTCCGCCCGAATACCACCATCTTGCTCGCTAATCCTGCCGTGAAGCAGTGCTTGCACTGTTGTGTTTATGCGTGGAGAGTAAGACAGCCGGTGAAATTACTGGCACTTGAGGTATCCCATCTTAGAACGACCAACTTACGACATTCGACTTAAATGCAAAAAAAAATTCACATTGTTCTTTTCTTTTATGATAATATGTTAGTTAGGAAGAATTATTATTTTTTGACCATTCTTTCGAATGGCTTTATAAAAATAGGGGTGATTTGTTTCACATTTAAGTCAGTTCGATTCCCAGACGAAGCAATCCTTAGAAAATCTTTAAATGCAGAATTACTAACTTTTAAAAACAACATAATAAATACTACTTAAGTTGTTCCAGGGTTCATAAGTTTTGCTAATTACTTTAGGATCCCACTGTATAATAAAACTCATTTGATGACGCGATTGCGCTGAGTTTACCACGTTGTTCGGCGTCCTTACTCGATATGGGTACTGGCAGAATATCAGCGCTGCGGCTTACCGCAGCACAATGCTGAGCCAGCGCCTGTTCTTCAGTGCATCACATGGCTTCTCATTTATGTCTGATCTGTTTAATTGTTACCTAATTTATGTTTTTATTTGCTATTGTAAGTACCTTGTTTCAGGCATATTTTTAAGTGCTGAATTGTTAGTTTTATTACTCTTTAGTTACTAAGCCATGTCTTTGTTTTGAAGAATAAAGATTATATCTATCTATCTATCTATCTAAAGTCTTCTTGCAGCAAAATATCCTATCTAAGATATTTCTGGTTCTTTCCCTTGATGTTCTATAGTCTTGGGACGCCCTTTATAATAAAGTTCTAATTTACATAAGCTACTCGCCTAAGTCTAATAGCACTTACGAAATAACTTGTCTAAGCAATCATTGACAACATTACCCTGATTACACTATAAAATTACATCGTTACAACATTCACGTAGTGTAGAATTATCAGAAGTAGGTACTATAGAAACTTACTTGTAAGTCACATAGCTTCTTCGAACTCAACCAGAGCTCGTTTCAAAATAACACAACCGTACACCATGACGTTTTTTTTTATTCGACTGGATGGCAAACGAGCAAGTGGGTCTCCTGATGGTTAAGAGATCACCACCGCCCATATCTGCAACACCAGGGGTATTGCAGTTGCGTTGCCAACCTAGAGGCCTAAGATGGAATACCTCAAGTGCCAGTAATTTCACCGGCTGTCTTACTCTCCACGCCGAAATACAAACAGTGCAAGCACTGCTGCTTCACGGCAGGATTAGCGAGCAATATGGTGGTAGCAATCCGGGCGGACCTTGCAGAAGGTCCTACCACCTGCACATGGTCCTACCATCTGCCTGATGTGTTGTGTGTGTTTAACATCTGGTAACATGGTGTATGGTTGTGTTGCTCTGAAGATGAGCTCTAGTTGAGTTCAAAACGCGTCAGTGTACTGGTAGTGAAAGATGGGTTTGTGTGATGTGTGTGTGTTCTTACAGTGTGGAGGTGGAGGAACTGCATGAACACGCATATCTTGCATAAACTTGGCTATCATTAGGTCGTGGGTGAGCAAAGGCATTCTTTTTTTTAACCCCCGACGCAAAAAGAGTGGTGTTATAAGTTTGACCGCTATGTGTGTCTGTCTGTGGCACCCTAGCTCTTAAACGGGTGAACCGATTTGAATGCGGTTTTTTTATTTGATCGCAGGTTTTTTAGCAATGGTTCTTAGATATGTTTCATCAAAATCGGTTCAGTCGTTTTTGAGATATTGAACGTTAAAGTGACAAAGTCGGGGGCTTTCCAACTTTTTGTTGGTTAGGTTATTCTCAAGCGAGTAGCCATCGAGAACCGCTAGTGCATCGTGTAGAGACAATTTGTATCTAATGAGCGCGTCCTCTAGACAACCTCTTCTCAATAATTCAGAGTCCAGAATCAACTGAATGACAACTAATTGACTATTAATGGGGTAAAACCAGCTCATTTTCAAATTATCAAAATTCAAACTAAGGAGAAAGTTGAAAATGGTTCTAAGTACTAAATTTATCACGGAATATAAAGTGCTAATTTAAGAACCAATACTGCTATGTAACAATTCAAACAATTAATTTTAAAATTAATTAATTTTTTTCAGGGCCGACAACGCACTGGCATCGCTTAAAGCGTTGCGGGTGTTCCTATTGACAGTGGTGATCACTTAACATCAGGTGACCCACTAGTTCGTTTGTCTGACCTCTATAACATAAAAAAAAAAAAAAGATATGAAGAAATATTAAGTAATGTAATTTAGATTTAACATTTTCTGAACGTAATAAATAAATTAAAATTCTTCCTAAACTAATCATCTGTGCATTTAACTGACTTATCATTACACAAGGTCAAAAACAGAGTTATAACATAGGTACAGGTTAACTCGGTTGCAATTAATGTACTAAAATAATTACAAATTTACATACATAATACACACACACACACACACACACATTGGTAGCACACACATTGGTAGCAAAGATATGGAGGTATCGACGGAAAGTCAGCGCTGTAATAAGCACATACTTATACGTACAGCTGCATAATGCTGAGGCAAGTTCCTTTTCGACATTATCAAAATATTTTTCTATTCTGCAAAAAATTTTGTATTATTTTAAGTTTGATGTCAAAATAAAGTTATGTCTATGTCTAATATATTTTTTGTCGTAAAACATTGTATGTCGCACGGGCAGTTGTACCAGCAAGATGGTGGTAGCAATCCGGGCGGACCTTGCACGAGGTCCTACCACCTGCAAAAACAGTGTGCAGCAACGCTGGTTTTCTGTGGTGTGTGTTGTATTTTGTGTGAGCTAACTGGTCCTGGTCTTCCATAGTCGCTCCAGCGCACGTCACCATCAGTGGCCCCTCGGAAGCCAGGGTTGGGGACCCCGTGCCCCTCACCTGCAGCACGGCTCCTTCCAACCCCGCCGCTGACATCAAGTGGCTGGTGCTCGGGAAACACCATAGGGAGACTAGCAACCGCACCGTCATATCTCCTGAAGGTAACTTTATCTTAAGTCACGCATATCATCATCATCATCCCAGCCTATATTAGGGCTTGGTCCATAGTTCCCACGCGGGCCCAGTGCGGATTGGGAACTTCCCACGCACCATTGAATTGCTTCACAAGTTTGTGCAGGTTTCCTCACGATGTTTTCCTTCACCGCAAAGCTCGTGGTAAATTTCAAATGTAATTCCGCACATAAATTTCGAAAACTCAGAGGTACAAGCCAGGGTTTGAACCCACGACCCTCTGCATGAGAGGCGATAGGTTAAACCACTAGGCCACCACGGCTTCGGTGCTGGGCAAATACCATAGGGAGACTAGCAACCGCACCGTCATATCTCCTGAAGGTAACTTTATCTTAAGTCACGCATGTATATGGGGTTAGTTATGAAACTGAAAATTTATACTTACACTGTCTTTTTAGGGTGAGGCCACAGACATAGATTACAAAAAAGGAAGGATTAGGAAAAAGAATGAATGATTATGAATGATTGAATGGCAACGTTGGGAGAGTCTAGGACGAACGTACTACGATGAGATTTGACGACCAGATGGCCTAATGGTTAGAGAATCTGACTACGAAGCTTGAGGTCCCGGGTTCGATTCCCGTGTCGGGGCAGATATTTGTATGAAAAATACGAATGTTTGTTCTCGGGTCTTGGGTGTTTAATATGTATTTAAGTATGTATCTATCTATATAATAATATTTATCCGTTGCTTAGTTTAGTACCCATAATACAAGCTTCGCTAAGCTTACTTTGGGACTAGGTCAACTGGTGTAAATTGTCCCGTGATATTTATTTATTTATTTATTTATTAAATCGGGGACATTCTGAAGAAAGGTCGGGTCAGGAGTACTCTAAACCGACGTGCATGCATGAAAAGATTGATGAATGTAGAGGAAGCGAGAGTTGTATGCCAGAATCGTATCAAGTGGAACGATGATGATATAATTAGTGTTTAATTTTGTAACTAAGGGACCCCATACATCCCTGTATTATTATTTAATTATTTTTTGTTGAATTGTTTAATGTAGTTTTTAAGTATTTTATTTGTAATTATTTTATTCTGAAAAAATGACTTTCTGCCAACTTTCTTGCGGCGCATTTTTCTTGGCAATGATGGTCTTTCCGAAAGCTGTAAGTAGTGGTAGTTTAAAAAAAAATGACCCATTGCGCCCATTGCGGCCTATTTACTGAATAAATGATTTGAATTTGAATTTGAATTTGATGTAGTCTGTGCCTACCCCGTTGGGAAAGATGCGTGATTTTATGTATGTATGTAAGGCTCTAAAATTAACGATCGTTTTCATGTTGCAGGCGGTTGGGTGACCACGTCAAACATCACGGTGACTGTTGAACCCAACCGGCGCTCCATCGTCGTCGTCTGCCACGGCATCAACGCGCAGCTCACAGAGAACGTCGTCGCTACGCATACCATCAACGTGCTGTGTAAGTACATTGTTTTAAGTAGCCTGTATAGTGTCCCACTGCTGGGCAAAGGCCTGCAAGGTTGTGGAGATCCCTTCTTGACCTCAACAACTCTTGTTTTGTCAAGCTGAAATTCATACCACGTGTTTCGTAATGATGTCACATGACGTAAATTGACCTTAAAATTTCTACCGGAGGTGAAGGATTTTCTCAAACTTCCGGCTAATTTTAAGTGCGTTAGTTTTTTGATCCTTGCTCAGCACATCTTTTTCCACCGTGTGCCATGCATCTTATCGTGATGTCATGTTACGTAGGTAACTAGTGTCTGGGCTCACGGACTAATATAATATAATATAAATATAATACTTGGGTCTGCTGTCCCTTGGAACTGTGAAAAAATCAAACTTCTAAGTCGACGCAATCAAAAGACACAGCCGTTTATTCTACACTTGTTCGTTTGCCATCCAATTGAAAAAAAAATTTTTTTTCGACACTCGCATGGGAATTAAAACTTACTGGGTACTTTCCGTGAACTCAGAATCTTAAAATTTGGTACGAAGCAACGTCTTATGGCACAGATAAAGAAAAAATTGCGAAAAGCATACATTTTAGTTACAGCATACCTACTGGGTGACCTTAGCCTCTGGACAAATGCGAAAACTACTGGCTTAGCAAGATATTTAAAACCAAATTGAAAGAAAGAAAGAAAAGAAAGAAAGAAATCATTTATTCGTGACAAAGTAGCAAAGCATAACAAAAAAAAGATATTGAAAAGTGCGAAATTATTATATCACGAAATTGCAAAGTATCATAACAATCAGTCCAATATTTACCGAAAAACTAACGGTTTTCAATGTATCACTTTGGAGCAGCCTGTTTATTTGGATGATCTGATTTCATAGATGGTTTCATTATTTCTCCAGAGGCTAAGGTCACCTTGTATGATAAAAATATTTGTATGGAACCCTTGGCCGGTTTTTTTAAACTACTAGCGCTTTTGGAAACACCATCGTTGCCAAGAAGAATGCGCTTGGCAGAAAGTCTTTTTTTCAAATATAGTAGGTAGGTATATTATTATTTTTAGGTTTTCTCATTCTCCACAGTTTACCATTTGAAAAGAAACCAACTCTAATCTCAGCTCCTCCATCCTACTAGTTAAACATTTCACACTCTAATAAATCCTTTTTACCTCACAGCTACTTAACAATTTTCATCTTTTCGACTACAGCGTAGCATTGTACTAAAATTTACGAGTACACCTCAAAAATGCACCTTAAACTGTTCCCGTAAGGTCCATTCACTTATCACAAAGGCAAGACTGCAAAATAACATCTACAAAGAACTACAAAGTTGCGCTGTCACTCGGTATTGTCTTTGTTTAAAGGGAAATAAAACAAAAAGTCTGTTTGCCAAGTGCTGTTTGTAAGTTTGCCATGAACTGTTAGTTTTGGGGGACTTCTTTACCCGTTTTTTATAATGTTTTAGAGGCAACAAAGGATAAAGGTTAAGGTATACCGTCGGCGACAGGCTAGCAACCTGTCACAATTTAGTCAACCTTAAAACCTAAAATTGCTTTGTTCCCGGGGGAACAGCGCGGGATAACCAAAGTCCACGCGCGCGGAGCCGCGGGCATAAGCTAGTATATTTGATTAAATAAAGGGAGCTTTCATATCTCGTTTTTTAGTTATGAAAATGATAAAGAATATTAGTTAGGTAACTAAGAAATTCGAGTGCAACTTTCTTTTCTTTCTAATTTTAAGATTATATTTTTAGATCACGGGTGTTTTAATAAGTTAAACGGTCTTTCTTCAAAATGTCGCTATTACTTCTTTTTGGCGCGTTAAACCCGTCCTGCAAAATTAACCCATACCTTGGCCCTATTTCGTCGGCATCAAAAAGCTACATTTTTATAAAGTCCATGGAGTGGAGACCCTTGTAATGTCTTACTAACTCGGGGCGGGTACGTGACGCGAAAACGGAGCAGGCTTGATGTAGACGTTATCAGCTGTATATACATAATGTATGTAAGTGTAGGGGAATATGTCATTGCGGGCAACTAGATGGCAGGAGATAGCGCTCATGTACTCCGGCTGTAGCTTGCTATTTTGCTAGCAAAATACCTCCTTCTAAAGGATTATTCTTCTTTTATTTGTTAAAGTTTTTAGTCGCCTTCCGTGAAGTCGCCAAGCGGTCGCAGCGGAAGACCAGCGTTGGCCTACACGGCCAACACTATGCTGAGCTGCGACCGTTTCGTGCTTTCGCATATTGTTTTCTGTCTTTATGTATTTTTACTCCGTGAAGCATGAACAAATTGATTTCTATTTTCTATTTCTATTCCTGCTAGGTTTCAAGTCAATGGTTTAGGTCTGCTGTCCAACTGTGTGTTGTGCCAGTTGCGTCTTCAGGTCTCTTTTGGCAGTAGAGCACCATGAGGCCAAAGGTCTGTCCCTTGCTCTTTGCTTGGTGTTTTCACGGAGTAATTTTCGTCCCGCTTCATCACATGGCCGTACCATCATACTCTGCCCTCCCTGAGTTTTTCAGTCACAGGTGCCACCCTAGGATCCTCCTACGTATTCACCCGATATGAAACTGTAATCAAAATACCACGTTCAGGACTTATGACGCTAACACACACAAGCGTGTGAATGTCATAATGATAGTTTATTTATGAGTATGTTGTTAATGTTGTTATATATCTACCTATTTGGATTTGTTATGTATGTGTATTGTATTAATGGTTATGTATTCTTGATATTGCTGTGATGTATAAATTTAACACCTGCTAAAATTTATTCCTTGCTTCTCCATCCATTCCATTTTAAGGGTTGCCTGGAAGAAATCGCTGTGAAGCGATAAGGCCGCCTATTGCTTACCTCAGAAAGTCTCTGTGTATATACCTGTTTTCTATAATTGCTTCCTATATGTTGGTGTGCAATAGTTATTGTATTGTATTTTATTGTAAATACGAGTAGTCTACTCTTGACTACGACCATTGTAATCTTGCCGAAACGTCGAGGTAAATATTACTCATTTGTGCTAGCATGATAAGTCCCGTTGGTGGTATTTTAACAATGAGTGAAAACCACGAAAGTTTGAGACGTTATAAACCCCTTGCAATAAAAACGGGCACCTATGGTTTTTGTATTTTATGTGCATAAAAGCTTACTTTCTAAGGTTCAATGCCTAAAAATCTGAAAAACCATGGGTGCCTTATTTTTTGCAAGGGGGTTTAGTATGAAGCTATTAATTGTAGTGTCAAATTTTAAAAAGATGTATTCGATGGGTACGTACTGAAGCTGATTGCAAACAGCACAATAATTACGAACTTTTTTGATAAAATACTATGAAAAATCATGTACTACATCTGTGCGCTGACTATCTCTGTCAACAGCAACCACCAAATCCCAACGTCAACAATGTCAGATTCTAACAAAGTTTAATATAAATTTAAACAGTTTGAATGCCGACTGCAAATCGCAATTTGAATCCGAAACTATCCGGCAACGTAAACAGGGCCGGTTCCGGCGGAATTATCATATTCCCGGAAACGGAAGCGGCCGGCACGCCTGCCGTTTTTAAGGCTTACTGCGTTTTTCCCGTAACGTGAAATTTTCAGTGAAATGTTACAGCGGAATTTCGTGGAGCTATATGTATGTATGTATGTATGTATGTATGTAAACTCTTTATTGTACAAAATAAGTAAAATACAGTTGACAAAAAAAACAGATATGTACAAAGGCGAGCTATATTATAGCGTTTAGTTTTTTGAGTTAAAGTAACATTGGTAAATTGAAGAATTGTAATGCTTACAGTAGTTTTAAGGGCGTTTATACCTGATGAGCTGACAACGTTGCATTTTTGATAATTTTTCTCGATTATTCCATAAAATAATAAGTAAATAATAAATATCATGGGAAACTTGACACCAATTGACCTAGTTCCAAACTAAGCAAAGCTTGTACTATGGACTCTAGGCAACGGATAAACATACTTAAATATAGATAAATAAATACTTAAATACATATTAAACATCCAAGACCCGAGAACAAACATTCGTATTATTCATACAAATATCTGCCCCGGTCGGGATTCAAACCTCAAGCTTCGTAGTCAGGTTCTCTAACCACTTAGCCATCCGGTCGTCAATTTAATTTAACGAAAATTTAATGAAAATGAAAATGTGGTCTGATAGAACTCTTTTTAATATATAAGTTGATGTGTCTACTCCAATAGTTATTCGTGATAGACTTTGAATTCTTTGAAAACGAATTAATGTTTATTAACGATTTTTTTTTTGCTACCACCAATACCATCATCTTGCTCGCTAATCCTGCCTTGAAGCAGGAGTGCTTGCACTGTTGTTTCAGCGTGGAGAGTAAGACAGCCGGTGAAATTACTGGCACTTGAGGTATCCCATCTTAGGCTTCTAGGTGGGCAACGCATTTGCAATACCCCTGGTATGCTATCTTACCGTCAGGAGACCAACTTGCTCGTTCGCCATCCAGTCGAATAAATACTATACTGGGTGATTTCGGGGTCATGAGCAGGAGTGAAAGGGGTGATGGGGACATTCACACTGAGCATCTTTTACTATGGGACCAGCCCCAAAATCGTGAAAAAAAAAACCATCTAATCAAGAGATAATCGATCGCTAACTACCCGAAATGTATGGAATAGCAGATTTTTTTTTTGCTATTTCGTGGCTGGTCCCATAGTAAAAGTTGCTCAGTGTAAATGTCCCCATCACCCCTTTCACTCCTGCTCATGACCCCGAAATCACCCAGTATTATTTGTATTATTTATTCATCCACAGCGAGATCAAAACCAAGACAACCTTATACCTTTACGTGCTAATGTTATCAGATAATCTGCAATACAAAGCTCAATAGCAAATAAACATTATTCTTACACGCGGGGTTGCGCAGCGACCGCCGCGCCGCAATAACAAGATCTCAGAATTATAAAGAAACAGTATTATACTGTAATTCCTTAAAAATTACGCTGCTTTCCGGGCCGGTGGAACCCTCGCGTGAGATTCAGGGGTCCGCAGGCAGGCGGCAAAATTTCTGGAGCGGAAGCGGCCATACTTTTAATTGTATCTGACATAATTATAACTGGTTGATGAAATGTTAATGATAATTGTAATAATATACTGTTATCATTGAGTTGAAAGTTCTCGAGTGGCGACCACGAACCGGAAGACGAAGCGTCGGCAGACCTCCCACCAGGTGGACTGACGATATCGTGAGAGTTGCGGGAAACCGGTGGATGCAAGTGGCGAGTTGTCGTTCATTATGGCGTTCTAAGGGGGAGGCCTTTGTCCAGCAGTGGACGTCTTCCGGCTGATGATGATATGATGATGATCATTGATTTACCCTTGATTGTTTGACCTTGTAATTTGTTATTTTAATAAACTATTCTATTCTATTCTATTTCTGGGCTAAACTTTTCGTATAATATGAGGACAACGAAACCCAAAATTTAACCGCCCAAATCTTGAAAGGCCTAGAGCTATCTCGATATAAATTAGCGGGAAGCGGAGAAGCGGGAGGGGATGTGCATGGGCGGGGATGGCTGCGAGCGCTTATGTCACGAGCGATAAAGACAGCAATATCCCAAACGAATACCTAACGCGGCCGCGCAGCCGGCAGGGAAACTTCTCTTAATGATAATCTCATCTTGTCATCCTGAATGACTACCTATACTATCAAGTTTTCAGTTATTTTCATTAACACCTTCTACAAGGAGTGACGCTGCAAAGCCCTATACGGAACCCACGGGGCTCACCTTATATCACACCTGCCTTAATGTGATAAACCCCAGTGGAGCATAAGCCGGCTTTAAGTACGTCCTCGTGTTTTTTCCTCCCCCCCACTCCCTTGCCAACCCCCCCTTCCAACATCACGTTCACTTTAGTGTTGATTATTTTTCCTAGATTGTATCAAGTCATTTTGGCTTCGGAGGTACAGGTAATTTTGCTGTCGGCGAAACTGGGTTTTGTTTATGCCATTATAGCTGTTTGGTTTGTATAGCTTCATTTAGTTATTGTATCAAAAGTGTATGCGTATTTATAGTCAAAATACCACAACGGGACTTATCACGCTGTTTTACACAAGTAATATTTACCTCGACGTTTCGGCAACATTACAGTTGCCGTGGTCACGAGTAGACTGAAGTGTGGGTTGACCCTCTCATCTATTGTTCTTTTGGTCTGTCCGTTGTTAGTGTTGTGTGTCGGGGTGATGGGGTGACTAATAAAAATGACCAAGTGCGGGTAGTTCGAAGAACTCGCGCTGCTAGGCGGACTTGACACCCCACACTTCAGTCTAGTCGTGACCACGGCAACTGTAATGTTGCCGAAACGTCGATGTAAATATTACTTGTGTAAAATAGCGTGATAAATCCTGTTGTGGTATTTTGACCATGAGTGAGAATCACGAAAGTTTAAAACGTTGTATGCGTATTTTTTATGCAATTTCATTGTATTTTTTATATCTTACTAGCCTGTTTCCCGCGGCTCTGTCCGCATAGAATTCGTTTATCGCTTTCCCGCGGGAACCATGCAATTTTCCGCCTTTTTTGAGGGCTGGATCTGCGCCTGGAGCAGTTTTTAAGAGAGCGCACCTCTGCTTTTTTAATCCTTAACGCAAAATGAGGGGTGTAATGTAACGGACCGAAATCGCGATGTACCCGAAAACATTTTTGGTTTTAAAAACATTTGTTTACGCCCGTTTCCTGTTTATGTCTAACATATATGTCAGAGTTGGTAAGCAATGAATAATAATTCCCTTCCTGATCAAAATGTATAAACGCACTCAAAAAACCGCATGAATCGTGACCATAATAGCTTAATCTTAATACACCCATGTAAATCATCATCATCATGTCAGCCGAAAAACGTCTTTCCAATCAGACCGGTCTTGTGCTTTCCGCATCCACTGCGATCCCGCGTTCTTAACCAAGTCGTCTCTCCATCTTGTTGGAGGCCAACCGACAGCTTGTCTCCCTGTCTGCGAACGCCATTCGAGAACCTTCTGATCCCATCGGCCATTTCTGCGAGCAATGTGCCCCGCCCACTGCACTTCAGTTTTGCAATTCTATGTAAATAATTTATTGAAAATTTACATTGAAAAGAAAAGAATACATAGTAATTAAAATAAAACTAACCTAAGCATAAAATCCTACTAATATTATAAATATGAGAAAGTTTGTGAGTGAGTGAGTGAGTATATTTGTTATTTCTTTACACTGAAACGGCTGGACGAATTTGCATAGGATACTTTTTATCCCGATATTCCCACGGGATAGGGATAAAATCTTGAACAAATAACCGCTGGGCTCATTTAAAGTCATGAAATTTGGTAGGTATCTAGATAGCTGAAATCTGGAATAATACATAGGCTACTTTTTATCCCGATATTCCCACGGGATAGGGATAATATCTCGAAATATCAACCGCTGTGCACGTCATGAAATTTGGCATGGGCGTTTTAATATAACATAAATGAAAACTAAATCGTCAATATAAGACGTCATATTACGTTTCTATGTGTAGCGATATATTTCATTAATTTCCAACCTGTACATAATTAATTCCCCGCAAGCCACACTAATCATACAACCCATGCAACGTTAGTTCTATTTTTAATGAGACCCTTTGAGCGATGTATGAGACGTATACTATATGTTGCCAGCATATTGGGGAACGCAAACTTGTTATCTGCCATGCATTAATCATTTTCTTCCGCTGGGACGGGCGTAAGTTTGGAGTTGCTAGCGTTTCGCTTGTTTTTCTTTTTCAACTTTGAACGGTGTGAAACTTTAGCTTGAATGTCGGACGCATATGTAATTTTTTATTCCGTGTCGAATATACCTTCGTTTTCATTCATGTTTGAATTCTTTATTCGAATCCATTGTGAAAAAGGACCATGGAATTGGTCCAAAACACGTCTTATACACTTTCAGCCTTATTTATAAAAATTTAGAGCCTCCTTGAAGGCTCCTTGATGACCTGATGCTAAAAAACGTGATTCATAAACGTCTGTTAGCGCTAATCAGTCGATCAAGGCTCTGCTAAAGTTAGTGGACCGTAGACCCTCCTTTATCTCCCTGCTAAGTCACAAAATGGCCACAAATTTGAACAATTCTTTCAAAATACAATTAAACTCCGCTATCAGTATTGCAAAACGCTTCCGCTTCTTCTTATGACAAACACCACGCGCTCTAGTGAGGTGACAAGGCGCAAACCCTATTCAGATGTGTGTATGAATGAGCCACGCAAGACCTATGTATGTATGTATGAAGAGCTCACGCATATCTCAGCCTTGTTTAAAAACACGCACGTCTCCCACTCGCGCTGATGAAAAGTGACTGGAAGAAATGGACTTTTTTACGGCTTTTTTTTCGGAGTTGCTAGGCCGAGATATGAGAGCTTGCTTGCGAAAATAATTGTGCCTTTGGTTTTAACTGGGTAAACTGGCTATTTGGGTTCGAAATTCTGAAATTAAGATTCTAATTGGTGCTTGTAGCTTATCGAAAATGTCGTCATTGAAAGTAGCATTTGTTAATCAAAGTTAGTGTAGCTTTTCAATAAATATTGAAAGATAGTTTCGAGTGCGTGTTCAGTTGTTTCTGAGATTATTCTTAACAAACACACGTATGCCGAAAAAAATAGTTCTTAAATGCACCCTATTTCCAAAACACAAACGTTCACATATAACAAAGAGAAAAAGAGAAATATTCAAGAATAGTTTATATACAGCCAATAATATATTTTATACTTTCATGGTTGTGTCAAGTAACTTAACGTTATTCCGTACTTTTACAAAATGTATTTGAATTACGCACTCCGATTTGTATTCTTTACACACAACTCATGGGATTTATCAGAACAATAAATAGTCCTACATATCGCATCAATTAGCTATATTCTCTTATATTAACAATATCTTTTGCAGCTGAATAAGACAAACTAAAATAAATCGGGACTTGGTAAAACTTCTCCGAATCTCACTTGAAACTTCAAACCACAGTTTCGCACAGCCCACCAAAATGCGGCCTAAAAAGGTTTTAATCCACAAAGCTGACTTTTACAACCTAATTCGATTAAAAAAATAAAATGAAGGCACACCTAGGCCCTAGCACGTCTCGCAGGGTTGTCACCGCGTCACGTACCGCTCATTACGTTAATGAGGACCCTGAATTAATTACGACACTATTTCATGCCTGTATTTGTGGTAACCCTAAGATTTTGCTTTAAATATAAAACCGATTATGCTGGTACGTGCGCTGACGGTTTTTTCGGTTAGGGAATATAAAGAACTAATGAGTAAATTAACTTTTTGTAATAATTTCTCCCTCCCTCCTTGACCTCTCGTTCTAAGAGGAGGCCTGTGCCCTCTAGTGGGACGTATATAGGGTGGGATGATGATGATGACGAAGGATTTCTTAATTCAACATATTTTATTTATTTCAATGACGTTTAATCACTTTATTTTGTAAAGGTACTTATTGGTTTGTTTGCGGTTCAATCACAGATAAATGGCTGGCTAGGCCGAGATGTGTTTGTGTGAATAATGAAATAATCTAATTAATTCATAATCTAACCAAAAAAAAGTTGGAAAACCTCCGACTTTGTCACTTCAAATTTTAATATCTCGATAACTTCTAAACCAATTTTGATGAAACGTGTCTGAGAACCATTCGCATCGCCGCATTCGAATCGGTCCACCCGTTTTAAGAGCTCCGGTGCCACAGACAGACATAGCGGTCAAACTTATAACACCCCTTTTTTGCGTCGGTGGTTAAAAATACTTTTTAAAAATAAAGTTGCGTTAAATACTTCTGATATATAGATATTATCATTTATTAATATTGTGACTCTGTTTAAAAAAAATACCTCGTTGAGTTTCTTGCCGGATTCTTCTCAACAGAGGTTTCTTCCGAACCGATAGTAAATTTTTTTTTGGCGTTCATAAGTGCTTGTTATAGCCTAAATTTGAATAAAGATATTTTGACTGACTTTTTTCATCCAGGAATACGGAATAGTTTTTTTTTTTTTTTTTTATTCTACTGGAAGGCAAACGAGCAAGTGGGTCTCCTGGTGGTAAGAGATCACCACCGCCCATAAACATCTGCAACACCAGGGGTATTGCAGATGCGTTGCCAACCTAGAAGCCTAAGATGGAATGCCTCAAGTGCCAGTAATTTCACCGGCTGTCTTACTCTCCACGCCGAAACACAACAGTGCAAGTACTGCTGCTTCAAGGCAGGATTAGCGAGCAAGATGGTGGTAGCAATCCGGGCGGACCTTGCACAAGGTCCTACCACCTGCAAAGTAGTTACGGAGTCTATCGAAACCTACGCAGGCTAAGTCGTGGGTGACAGCGAATGTAAAGTAAACATGAGTACTTTCGTGCTACATTAAAACGGTATCATCCCACTGACAGATGTCATTACACAGGCAAAACATTATTAGCATTCCGTAGCTTTTTGCTGTCATAAGCGAGGGCATTCTACTGAACAATTTGCATAATGTTATGCGTGCTTTCTAATTTGGGGTTCAATTGGTTTACAATTTTGGAGCCAATTATATGATGCTTACTGGGAATCGTCATTGCAAGACCTAGCGTACTTATTTTAGTACAGTTGGAGTAAAAAAGATTCGTCACCCTAAGATCTATGTTCCTTTCCTCAGTATGAGCGCCAATCTGCTTTACCAATTGAGTAGGACATGCTGCGTCAACCTGTCAACCTGCTAAACTAGACCTTGGTAATGACAAACACTGACAATTAAATAGAAAATTATTTGATTCAAACTTTTACGAAGTTGTTTATTAAAAAGGTTTTGTATTGATATTAAACTAGATATAATGTTAGAGGTGTATACTATTTTGACCCTTGTTATCATGTCTAGTAAGTACATTTGGTGTATGCACTTGTCTTCTTAGTACTTTGGTTTCAAAACTTACTAAGAGTCTATGACTTTATAAAGGAATCAATTTAATAACTGACGAAGGTTAATCTTCCTACCCCCACTGTAGATGGCTTCAAGCAAATTTTTAAATTTCCTTCTGCTTCTTTAGGTGCCATCTCCTACCGGAGGTCGGCTATCATTAGTGCTATCCTTATCTTTGACACAGCAGCTCGGAACAGGGATCTCGTGCAAAGATTGAACCATGTCCGGAGATTTTTCAGCCACGAAGTATGCCTTCTTCCGGGCGGTCGCTTTCCTTGGATTTTTCCTTGCGTGATGAGTTGGAGTAGGTCGTATTTATCATTACGCATTATGTGACCAAAATACTGCAGCTTGCGTTTCTTGACAGTTTTCAAGATCTCTCTACCTTTTTGTTAACCATCTGCAAACTCTTTCATTTGATACATTATTCGTCCACAATATTATCAGAATGTTTCTGTACACCCACACCGTCTTTGCCCAACTAAACATTTAACATAACTCGACTAAATTATGATATGAACTGTGATGAGTGTCTCAATAATCCCGGTACGCGATAGTACATAATTCACACGCGAATCCAATGCAGATTGGGAACTGCTGCACTCTCAGGCGAATAAATTAAATTGTGTGTGTGGGTCCAATCCACACTGAGCCCACGACGGAACTACAATCCAAGCCCTTCCAATCAGAAAAGAGTCCTGCGCCCAAGAATGAGACGTAAATAGGATTTCTCTTCATCAAAGCCATCATCGTAACCCGCTAAGAAAAGAACATTGATAACTTCGAACCCAGGCCCAAACCTTTCCTTGTCCTGTTATTTGTAGCATCATTGTATTCCGCGTCACCCAAAACCTTTTCACATATCAGTGGCAAATTTCCACACGGCTTAATATAATTTTCCTCTAAACGTCAGGGGTCATCCATCAAAATCAGGGTTGTCTCGGCGCCCGCGGGACCGCGACACGTGCTTCGGTAATCGATTGACGGATTGCGGCGGGGTGACAGCCCTGGCCTGCTTAGCGGCTGAGATTTTTACACGGCAAAGGGTGACACTTTATAGTTTGACGTTGATTCATATTTTATCGAGCCGACTGGATTGTATCTGGAAGCTTTTTCACAGAAAATGTCAGGATCTTATTGCCTGAATAGGGACACAGCCAGAGCTAAGTAGAGATTATTCTAACCGTAAGTTTTCTAAGTTTAAAAAAGTAAATAAAAATAACCAATGAATAGCAAAACGATTACAAAAATAGGATTTCCGTTGGTTCCACACTAAGCTAAGCGTCACGTGACAGCCTGATTCATTGTACGTACATCATCATGGTTATGTATCGTCTAATCTTTACTATGGTCTGATGATATGGGGAAATTCAGTAGATCTGGACAGGGTCTTTAAAATCCAGAAGAAATGTGTCAGGGTCATAGGAAATGCTTGGTGGGATGACAGCTGTGTACCACTATTCAAAAAATTTAAGATTCTTCCTCTGCCTTGTTTGTACATAAAAGAAATCTGTATTTTCGTCCATTCCCACCTGTCATATTTTAGGTTTAGTGAAGTGTCAAATAGAGAAAGAAAGGCAAAAATTGTGAATCTCTTGTTCAAACCTCGATGCCGGAAGATGATATACAAAAAAAATGTTTATAATATGTGCATTGCCATTTACAATCGTCTTCCAGATAATTTGAGGATGCTGAATGGCAATTCTTTTAGACGATGCCTCACAACCTGGCTCTTAGATAAGTGTTTTTATAGCGTTAAAATGTATCTTGACAGTTGACATAATTTATATAATTTTTGTTATTTATTATGAGGACCCACTCTATTTCTTACTGTATTGTCATTATATTATTATTATTATTGTCAATTATTATTATTATTGAAAATTATGAATATTTCCATTGACATTTATTTAATTTTATCTTTTTTTTGACATTGCTTTGATTATATGGCATTCTTAATAATAATTTTTTTTTTTACTATAGCTACTCTCAATAATTTGCACGCCTGCATGCAGGCTGAATACATTGGATAAGAAACTATAACATAACATCTTTGTAACTGTGTTCTAGCAAATAAACATTTCTGATTTCTGTACAACACACACGCACACAAACATCACGCCTGTATTCCCAAATGGGGTAGGCAGAGCACACGAAACGTTACCGTTTCGGAGCCACTTTTAGCAATTTTAGGGTTAAAGTTTGATAAAAACGGTACAATAGTGACAGGTTGCTAGCCTAACCTAACCTATATCCTCAGTCGCCTCTTACGACATCCACGGAAGAAATGAAGAGGTGTAATTCTAACCCGACACCACACGGGGCACACAAACATTATAATTGTTTTTTTTTGGAAATTTTTGTGAAATCCCTAGAATTTCAATTCAACAGAATTAAATCATGAAACTACCGTGAGACTCACTGATATTAAATGATATTGTAACGGATAACTCACGTCTTAAATCGAGTTTAGCTTGACATGTTTCGGGCTGAAGTCGCGCGTGCAGAGCCGCGTCGCGTGCTTCTTTGAAGGGCTACCAAATAGCTCGAAACATGTCCAGCTAAACTCTATTTAAGACGCGAGTTATCCATTACAATATCATTTAATACGAGTGAGTCTCACGGTAGTTTCATGATTTAATTGTGTTGAATTGAAATTCTGGGGATTTCACAAATATTTCAAAAAAAAAAATTTGTTATATATTAATAATAATAATATAATAAAAATCATTTATTTTCTCCTTACAAAAATAAATAGGTACATACAGCAATAGTTATGATAACAATAGATATACTCGTAATGTAGTTTTACATTAAGTAGGTACTGGTAACTTTTGTGAGGGACTGGAGTCTGAACTAGGTAAGACCTGTATTACAGATCTCCAGGCCCCCATCCCGGAAACTCACCGATAAGCGCTGACAGTTTCAATCAGGTACATTCAATAACTACCACATATTATAAGGTAATAGGAGACGAACAAGTTATGAACAAATCAATAGTAGCATATATTGCATATTTCATATTGTATATTTTTTCCGGATTTTACAAAATTTTGGCATGCCATAATTTAGTTACGGAACCCTAAAACAGCACCGTTTTCCGGACTTATCAAAAGGGAATGCTCCCATCTCCATTATTTATCGTGTGGTATAAACTCGATCTCGAAGACGTATCCTTTTGCTCGGAATACCTTCCCAGGCGTGGGATGTTTCAATGTTTCATGGTAACTGCGTGTTGCCGTCAGCGTAAAGGCAATATCGCGATAAATAAGACTCGCACGCATCGATTCAAACGTATGGTTACCGGTGGGGCGTGCGCGAGTTATAGGAGGTAGCGATTATGATAAAGATAAAGATAAAGATAATTAATTCCATAATTTCAGTACAAAATAACAATAGATACGATATTTTACTAAATTCTATGTAAATGTTTGCCTGCCTGTATGAGCTTTTACTTTAACATTTTCGAACCCATGAAGATTAATCATGGGGAATATAATTAAGAGATCCCTTTTTAAGGATAAGCTCGCCTTTGTTCTCGTCTCTGTTTTTTGTATTTTTATTTTTATGTGCAATAAAGAGTTTACATACATACATACATACATACGGGGCAGATATTTGTATGAAAAATACGAATGTTTGTTCTCGGGTCTTGGATGTCTAATATGTATTTAAGTATTTATTTATCTATATTTAAGTATGTTTATCCGTTGCCTAGTGCCCATAGTACAAGCATTGCTTAGTTTGGGACTAGGTCAATTGGTGTCAAGCGTCCCATGATATTTATATTTATTTTACTTATAATTTGAGCCGTAATATAAAGGTTAGATTTATGCGGTTAATGTATTCATTTTTAAAACGGATTTTTTTACAATTTTTGTTTGTTTTAGTCGAATTTTCATCGACTTCTAGTGATCAGATTGTCTTGAAACTTTGTACAGATATGGAGTTTGGTGACAATGCAAGTACAATCACGAATAACTAAAACTCTAGCAACCGCACAGCAAAAGAGTGGAATTGCCTGCCTGCGACTGTGTTTCCTGAACACTACAATTTGGCCGCTTTCAAGTCTATGGTGAATGAGCATTTACTAGGCAGGCGTGCTCCATCGTAGGCCTCGTCCTCTCTTTCCAACAGGCGTGACTGTAAACGTAAACATATATTGTTTAAAAAAAAATTAGAACACATATTCACGAGTTGACAGTGCTTTTTGGACTCTCTCCGGGTGGCACTCAAAATGTTTAATGTTTAATGTTTATTTGGGCAAAAAAACGGTACAATATAGAAAAAAACTTAAGAAAATAAGACTTAAACGAAACATAGACCAGCAAATATGCCACTATTAATTTACACAGTAGAGTAACACGTACAAAGAATAAAAATTACCAATTAAACAATACTTTAGTTAAACGAAACTAATGTTTTAACAGTGCAGCTTTAAACCTGTTAAGAGAAAGGTTGAATATATCTAATTCCGAAAATGAATCGTTTTAGTTTTTACAAGCTCTACGTATAAAAGCATTGGAAGCATATCTTCTACGAGTGAACGGGACATGAAACAGCTGTCCGTCCCTGGCTTACTCCCCACGCCTGCTGACTAACGTAACTACGTGACTCGAATAACGCGTTAACAGATAGCCTAAACAGTATTTATTGGGTAAATCTCGGGAAGGTTAAGGTGTCGGATATTCGGACGGTGTTTGAATATTCCGTGGAGATACCCGACGTAACTATGGTAATAATTGATTACCCTACATAGTCACGTTTTACCCGACGCCCTGAAAGTAGGGCAACGTTAGCTTTTTACGTTGCTCGTTCAGTTCCTATTGGATTTTTGTTTTAAATAAAAACTTTATAAGAAACAATATATGATTAACGATAATCGATAACTTGTACGATTCTTGTTATCATGGCAAAGCAAAAAATAAATGCAGGTGGTAGGACCTTGTGCAATGCCCGCCCATATTGCTATCACCATCTTTCTCGCTAATCCTGCCGTAAAACAGAAGTGCTTGCACTGTTGTGTTTCGACGTGGAGAGTAAGACAGCCGGCAAAATTACTGGCACTTGAGGTATTCCATCTTTAGTTCTTTAGATTGGCAACGCATCTGCAATACCCCTGGTGTTGCAGTTGTTTATGGGCGGTAGTGAGCTCTTACCAGGTGACCCACTTGCTCCCTTCCAGTCGAATAAAAAAAAATTACTTAGGGTTTGTCTTGAAAAATATTTCGGTAACAATTTGAAATACAACGTTCGCTCGCACAACGCCATCTAGTGATTGCAAACGAAGTTAACACGTCATTTTGAGAGCCGTCAGCCGAAGTACGGTGCGTATCGTTCTTGGACAGCGCCCTCTAATGTTAATAATATTAATAATAAAATTTATTTATTCAGATAACTAAGATCCATCAGTTGTTGCTTAAACT